>JASANN010000554.1:219284-253477 GCA_031762395.1 Calameuta pygmaea | reverse complement strand
AACCTAAGTTGATTATCAACATGTTGATTTCTAACCTAAGTTGATTATCAACATGTTGATTTCTAACCTAAGTTGATGATCAACACGTTGATTTCTGACCTGAGTTGATTATCATCATATGTTGATTTCTGACCTAAGTGGATTTCTAACCTAAGGTGATTTCTGACCTAAGTTGATTTCTGACCTAAGTTAATTTCAGATCTAAGTTGATTAACTTAGATCAGAAGTCGGATTCGCCATCCTAGCCTAGCCTAACCTAACCTACCCACCTAGAAGGACGAGTGTGGTGGACCTGCTTGGGTTCTGGTTATGTCCACCACACTCGTCTTTCTGGCTGGTTTTTTCTGAAACTGCGGTCCGTATTAATTGCGACTAGGCGCATTCGACAGCAATTAAATTGCTCAAAAATATGATGTATAATATGTTGAGGTTATCATTACAGGTTAGTGAGAACGAGTTCATCCACGCCCGGAGGGAGTGAGCCCCAAAATCAATCATGGGGTCCTAGATTAGCCCTAAATTAGCCCTAAGTTATGCAAGTGTTCCAGTTGGAAAAATGAAATGTGGTGGACCCACCTTATTTCACATGCACTGTGTCCTTTCGCCGAACTTGGTGCGTGACACTACACGGTACTAGAGCAATACACTGCCTACAATTATTCTAGATGTATGTGGTCAAAACTGCCCTTATTTGTCTTTTCTTTATTAATTATTATGGTTACCATAAATTCGCTTTATTATTCAACATGTTTAGGAACTACTCGGCGCAATATACTACTCGCAAATTTAAACTCCTTTTACTTTTTGCGACTTACTTATGAAATGGTAATAATGGCAGGGAAAATGGAGCATAATTGTGAAGGGGTGTCGAATCACAAGGGAGGAGGAAGAGGAGGAGGATGATGTTACGACGGAGGACAGAAAGAAAGAGACAGAACTCATTCGTGCTCTAGGATATTTGCAGATGCTACAAGAATATCAACGTATGTAAGTGTTTCAAGATAATTTGTTCGACAAATACGTTTATGATACAGTATGTAGAGTACAGGTGGTTTGCGAAAGATTAGCAATAACAAAGCATGTAAAACCAGAGATGAGCAGGGAGATAGACAACACTACGCTTTTAGCCGATACCAAGAGCATGGCGCTAATTCGTAGTGGCGAGTCCGGGAGTAGGATTTTGTAATCATCGCCTCCGTCGGTAATGCATATCCCGTCATTGCCGAGCTGAACGTGTCATGAACGTGTAGCTTGGCGGACAGAGGTTCCCCGCTACTTACCGCCGGTTCGCAAAGCAACACTTAGAACGAGGGCGCTCATCAGATATTGCCTAAATATTTTTTTCTATGGAATCTTAAGTTCGAGATCACAGTGCTAGTTCGATAAGATTTACCATGAAAAAAGCCAGCATCTTATGTCACCAGTATTTTTAATAGATATTTTACGGATGTTGCGTAGCAGAGGTATTCTTAAAACCTAGAATTCCTCAAGAACTATTGCAAAAGCTTATTGTTGAAACATTTTTGAGTAACTGCGGTGCCACCTCAATTTTTGGAAAATAAGTATTTTAACAATGTTACGTGAGTTCTACTGGCTCAGTTTAATTCAGTATTGAAAAACTAACGTCAGATTCGTGATCAGCGCCAAAGTACATAGCATAGGATGCGCGTCAAGTTCTCGAGCATCGTGAAACCATTAGGTTAGGTTAGAAATCAACTTAGATTAGAATACCTTAGATCAGAGATCAGCATAGGTTAGAATGTCTTAGGTTAGAAATAAACTTAACACTAAACCTACCGGCAATTTTTATAAACATAGCTTTTGCTTTAAAACGGTCAAATTACCACTCGATGGTACGTTTAGTGTTAGGGTAGAATATCTTGAGTTACTTCAGATTAGGTTCCAAAATTTTAAGTTAGATTAGAATGCAGGTAAAGTTAGGTTAAGCAGTCTTAAGTTAGATTAGAATTCGAATGAAGCTAGGGTAAATTACAATATCTTAACTTAGCCTTGGCCTTACTGACGATCAGACACTCGAAGTAGTATCATTTGCCGGACAAATAGTACGGCGCCATCTATACGACACTACGTGAAACAAATCTAACGTTCTATCTGAAAATTAAAATATGAAATGAAAAAAGGACAAAAGAGCAGATGGTCACTTCTCAAGAAGAGAATCCTGAGCAGCTTTACCTCTCGGTCTTGTGCTCTGAATATAAAAAATAAGCTCCTTGACTTATACACAACAACAATTTCATCATATTAATATAACCAGCATATTAATCATAATGGGGGATATGGAGGTTGTCCTCTTGTAATTTTTGTTAAGTGCATAATGCCCAAAGCAAAAATATAAAAGATAAATCCTGATGCAACTAATTTCTTTTTTTATAGTAGTAATAGTAGCAGTAGTAGCAGGTAATAAGTAGAATAAAATTTTCCGACAATAAATATGTTTTTATTACACATATATCTCATACGAGGATTACACGATATTAATATATGTTCATTTAACTGTCCAGCAATCAAACACATTGTTTTTTGTTTGTTTAATCATTACACATCTCATTAAATCATCATAAAATGTCATACTTCTAAAACGTTCTCGTCGTTAGAGCAGTTTCGAAGCATAAGAAATTCGTAAACTAATATGCCAGAATCAGTGCTTTAGCAAACAATCGACAAACTGTGAATAGAAGAGGGGTCGGTCTCTTGCGTATGGTACCTGCGCATCCGCGAGATCCTTCGAAACGAACAACCAATTCTTGATCGTGTTAATTAATTTTTTTTTTTCATCCTCTGTCTGTTCAACTTGTCTCCTGCACTCGCACCTTTCATATTCATTCATTGTTCCTCTTTCTCAATAACTTTCACTCCCACCCTTTCGCTCATTACAATTAGACCTCTCACACACTTCGTCACGGCCTCACTCACAATATCTTACTCTCGTTCTCCGATTAATCTTAATTATTAACATTATTATTTTTCACCGTACTGAGTCAATGCGAAGGTACATCAGTTGATATTTTGTTTCATTTGTACAAACGATGTCGCTTTGTCATTGAAGCGAACAGGTCCTGTTCGAAGTAATACATAATTCCTCCATAACTTACTCGCTACCTCTTATCAGCTTCGTTTAAGTTAATCCCATCTTAATCGTGATCATAATCGTATTTCGTAATCATATTAACGATAATTCTAAATTCGGTGACCAGCACCAAACACTTACTAGAATCAATGTCTACAACACAGATACAGATTTTTTCTTCTCATAGTACGATTACATTAAACTTAGGTACGTGACTTAAAACTCCTTCTTAGAATTCATTCACGCGCTCTCGTTCGTTATCTTTTTTTTTCCACATCTTTCGCGTCTTCTTATCATATACTTTCATACCCCACACATCCTTACGATTACTCATTCACTCACGTCGTCCATCATTTTTGTCTATTACTTTTATCACTATTCCATTTTATTTTTCTGTTTCGATGGACGAATACGAGCACGGCTGATCGTTTCGTTCTCACAATTTCTTTTGATGATTTTTCAAAAAAGAAAAAAGAAAAACATATTCACTTCACATCATCGTACCCGTCGGCTCCACCAATACGATACTGTTTTCCGATTTTAATCAGAGCGACACGCGTACATTCTTGTGAGAAAGTTCTCGAGATTTCAACGCGTGGGACGTCACTGACAGATTGCCAATTCGATTTCGATTTACAAGGATCAATGACTTGCCTGGTCGGCCATTCGCATTTAATAAAAGCCGTAAACGTCACGTGCCGCTCGGACGATCATCGAATTTCTTTGATCAATTATTGATTAATTGAGCGGCTCACAGAGAGACATCCAAGCGAATAGGTTTCACATCGAATATACAAGATCTAAAATTCTACATTCGCTACAGTCGCTACAAGCTGAGAAGTGATTCACTGCGAAAACGTATTGGTGGGGACCCTTCAATGATTGCAATACAATTAACTAATATTACTCTTTGGTTAAAAACAATTATTAATTAGGTTTCGTGTTTCGCAAGAAAAAAAAAAGCGTTCGCGATTACGAATTAATTTTAATATAAACCCAAAAGACCAGCTCTTATATAGTTGTATATTAAAATTAATTATTTCTCATTAACGGTAGAATATACCCTTCTATTTGCTAGTGTATTTTTTTTTTTTTCATTTAATTATGTGTTGGTTGCTAACTCCGATCTCTTTTTCGTTATTCGTCACCTTTTGCCATCAATTTAATTACGAGTCTACGTTCTAGCAAGCAATCGAGACAAAATATTACGTTCAAGATACGTATTCGACCTCTATAGCTTAAGTATTTTAATCGAATGATCGAAACTAAAATCCAAAATTCAATTCATTTTTTTTTGTTTCTTCTTATTCCCTCTTTCTTTTTTTCTTTATTCGTACTCGTTGTCAACCTATTCGTTCTTATCAATCTCGCGGAGTCAAATTTTTTTTTTTTTTTACTACTGGCGACACACTAACGGGTCCATTTGAATGATCCCTAGTCTCTATTCACAGGCCAACGAATGAAAAATTAAAAGCGGAGTACACGATTTCTCGCATTAGCCATTTATCAGGGGCGATTCCGACATTGAGAAACTTAAAGGATTCAAGGTACGACCTATTATCACGTGAATGACTTGCGCGTGAACGGAACAATTGTTCATGCGACTTACAGTAAGATTCAAGAGTAACGGCCGTTAATAAGCTCGTGGCATAATTCGCATATACCGTGAAGCGTGGGACAATGTAATTATTGAAACTTTCTTTTCCAATAATTGCCGAAACCACAATTTATCGTAATAATATCCTTGGGGTAAGAAAAAAAAAAAACGCGTATAATTATAATACAAAAGATTTTGAAAGGACCCGAAAAGCACTCGGAAATATCAGGGCTCTTTGATTCATCGAGTTTTACGAATCGCACGCCGTCTGATATATACCGATAATTGTACCATTCTGTTTGATATGTTCCGAAGAATATCCCGTGTGCGTAACGAGATTCAGAGGAGAAAAGGGAGACGAGAGACAGACAGGGAGAGAGAGAGAGAGAAAGAGAGAAATGAAAAGGACTGACGAGTGAGAATCGACGAATGAACAAGATGTAAAAAACAATGTGTGATGACTCTCCGCGTCCAATGACAACTGCCGAAATTGCCGATAACTCACGCACTCCTCTTCCTCGTGAACGTAGTAGGTCCTCGAGAGAAAATCTCATTGACAATTGTGTCTCGAATTCTTTATCCACTCATGTGTTAATGGACACGATACAGTCATCGATTTTCTCTTAACTTCCGGTAGCCCTCGAGAAAACAAAAAAACGAGTGAGCACCTAATCCCCGATTTCTCTGAAGCTTCCCAAACTTCGTGTCCGAACTCATCAGACTGGTACAATCCTGCCTTTTCGTATCTCCAAGCTAATCGTCCACCCCATGAGATTCGTCCTCCTTAAATCTTCATCTTCATCTTGGATGAGAGTCATCGCGACTGACACCGCGAAAGCGTCGCGACGTCACTGGCCGATCCGAGTCAATCGAATCGCGCCAACTGTAGAATCGCGGCTCTTCCTCGACACCGAACAATCGGCTGACGTTAAAGAGTCTGCTGGATATTCTCAACAACGAGTATTTCTTCCAATACTCTATCACCGGTCTACCATCTTCCGTTGCCATAATCGATTTTCCAATTTGGAGACTTCCATGTTCTTATCTTTTCGTTCTTCCAGCTACTCCCATACCTCCTTCTTCTGCGTTCCTCCATATCCGGCGAACAACCGTAACCGGACAGAAGTTGTCAGAGGACAATCGGCGCGTCCATAAAAGCACCTTCTTCGCGTCGACGAACGGTTCACGGTACATGCCCACGTAGTCGCGAGGGTAGAGAGAACGACGTGTACCGTTGCCGTCGGCGACCTCGCGATCCGGGGAAAGCGTAGAGAGGATAGCGTCACTGACGTACGCGCCACCAGGACTGTTGCACCTTCTCGTGGAGCTTCTTGCAAATGCCAGCCAGCCTCCGTCACATTCCAGCTTCGCCTGCCGTCTCTTCTGTCTCACCACCACCCTCGCCGCATTCGTCTCCTTCACCGCCACCCTCGCCAGCCTCGCCGCTCTCGTCACCCTCCTCCAGGGTTACTTGAAAATGTATTCTATCAGGCTGTTGCTCGTTCTGCTGTTGATCATCCGACGGTGGCGATGGGGGTATCATCGACTGGTACCAGTCGCGATTCTCTTCTAGGGTGTCGAGGATTTCTTGTGCGTCAGGATGCACTAGGTCCGCCCAGGTCTCCCAGAGAGGATGTACGATGTAGTCGATGAAACCAACCTGGGACTTTTCTATGGTGGCACTGTGACGATCACACATTGGACTGATATCCATATTTTGCTCTCGTTCGCGATCACCTTGCAGGAAGAACTCTTCCATCAGGAGACTGACCCACTTGCGATAGAGTGGCAGTGGTTTCGTGGGGTTGGACAGATCGGCGCAGTGCACGAGATTCTCCAGAACTTGGATTCTGTCGGTGTAGTTATCTAGAAGGAGGACTCCGGAACCGGCGACCTTCTTCGTTTCCACCATGGTCTTCAAGTCTGCTAGGAGGGACATGTGCTTCGACATATCCGTCGACAGCACCATGTCGATCACCATCTTCCTCAAAGTCTGACGCTGCTTTTTCGTCATGTTCACAAAGATGTCACAGCCCTCGTTCTGCAGCAACTTAAACGCCACGGCCAGATGATGGTTCTCTAACACGGATTCGTCATTATACATCAAAGCCAGTTCCGAACCTGAGAATAAAAAAAGCACAGTTACACAACCTGCTTTAAAAATACATATATAGTCCAAGGAACTTATCATCCATGATACTCACTCGAATTAATGAGGAACTGATTCGTGAGTCCTGGATGATCCACGTCGTGTATCGTTGCGGCGAATAACGCAGCCGTTATTTCCAATGGCGTGAACACGGACTGAAATAATAAAAAAAAAGGCAAACCAGTCAGTTAAAAATTCCAAATTTTACAGATTTCCACGTATGGCAATTGGAGCCAAGAAAACTTCATCTACCTCAAGAGCCGGTGTATTGAGCAGAGTATGGGTAGACTGCGTGACATCAGCCGCGTGCAGACTATTGTGGAAGGGATTGTCCTTTACGTAGTGATCTTCGAGGGTCATCATAAAGGTGACAAAGGTCTTTGGTGGAATCGCAAGAGATTTGAGCAGATCGCGACTCTGGAAGGCCGTGTAAGCGACGCAAGTCAGGGGTCGGTTATTGCTGAGTTCGCCTATCCTGAAGATGTCAATTCCCCACTTGTCAATGTCTGAGACGAGCTGTAACACAGAGATAAAAATTCACATAATTAGAATTATTCATTAGCCACGGAACACGTTCGGCTGGTTCTTGGCACGAGAGAAGTGAAATTCAAGCACCAGTCCCACGTGTTAAAAATTATGGAAAGTAGAGACAGAACGAATTCGACGCAGTCAATGCATTCTAATGCATTCGCATACTCATTCGCGTGCGTCAACCTTCTTCTTGTACGAATGAATCGAGTCGAATCCACGAGTTTCACAATTCTCCTATGCTAACGTTATTCGAACTTTCTACGTGAAAGATCTCCTTTCCGACGAGCAAGAAGACAATGTATAGACGCCCGAACTGGATGTAAACTTCCTGTGACCGGTGAAAGGAATCGAGTGAGATTCCATGCCTCCAGGAATTTCATAATGACTAATGGCGTACCTACATACCGGATACCTGCTTATCCAAAGAATCAAGCGACTGCAAAAGGTATCGAAGCAATTGGTCTGTCGTCGTTATGGAATTTCAACACGATTCGTATCAGACGTAGTTTTCATTATTCCCATTGGATAGACGTTACCCTAATCGGATGCAAAGCCTGTTCCTTCGCCAAATAAAGTGGCGCCTGCTCAGCTGTCCAAGTAGCAGAAAGCGCGCGTGTCATTTCTTAAGCGAACGTTCGCGCTCGAATGACACCACGTGGGCGTAAGAACGGCATTCTACAAAGGCTACCACAACGTACCATAAAAGGCTGATACCTATTTCACGACGTCGTCAAAGTCGACGATCACTCTTTGTCGCTTCGTGTGAATCATATCGCGGCTGGCTCGCGTGTCATTTTATTACTGCGTCGCGATATACTATCGTCTGTAAACGTGTATTGACATTGTTTCTCTCCCGCTCGAGTCGATGTAAATTATCAAATTATCGGCCACTATTTGATTCGATGATTTATTACGCTGTCGAGGGCGACAATGATATATCGTGTAAATACAAATATCTAAACAAACAGGAGATCTGTCAACGTTAAATTTGAAATTATCATGCATCATGCAAGATTTGATCGAAAAATATAGGGACTTTTTTCTTTCCTCCTACACACTTTTCAAGAACCTGCCTCTCTAGAATATTTGGGTTATCGTTCACTGGAGAGCGAATACGTGTAACGATAAAATACATGTAAAGTAAATTCGCGTGTCACTCAGTCGTCTCGCAGCTCGACCGTTACGCAGAGAAATCCCGTCTACCGATTTATCCTTTCTAGTTTATTTTTCAGTTGACGTGTCATGCGCAGTAAGTGTAAAGTGGGCGTGCGCCAATGGTAATAGTAACTATTTGCCATTTTTATAGAACTAGCCATCGTCCGACGCCACAGTTAATAGGTTTGTTTGTCCTATTAGAATATCAAATTACAGATCGTCGCGATTAATACGTAGGTCGTATTAATTGTAAGAACGTAAATTGGTATCGAGATCGAATGATAAATCAAGACAACCAGGATCTAATATTGAGCGCGATGAATTCGTAGAGATTGACTTTGATTAAAAAAAATTTTTTTTGTTATTTCCTAAACACCCTTATCATTTCCATCTCTTTTGATTAAATTAGCAAACGTGGCTCTCGTGCGTGTTAATAATTCTGTAAAAGCACCAACCTTTCCAAGCTGTTCTTCGTGGGGTGTCTCCACACCGTAAAGAGGTACGCGTTCTCCGGTAAAGCTATTCGTATGAGTTAAAGGTCTCTTCACACCGCTGATGTGTGACATGGCGGCGGGTCCCCTCTGAACGCGATCCTTTTTCTTGGCAGCTCTGGTATCGACATTCCCGGCTACGGCCACAGCATCCTCGATACGTAAAGATGGCAGGTCCAACTCTTGTTGCTTATCTGTTAGAAAGAGAATAAAAAACTATAAGTTAACATGACGTGGCTTTCTCTTGGTGTCAATTACCATAATAATTGTCGCCATGAGATAATTAAAAAAAATGTTTTATCAGAATTCCGCATGTGCCAGATGGCTTTTGCTCTCCTGATGTACATACGTGACAAAACACACGACTACCATAATCAAAGTAATTCTGCCTCTAATCTACGTTCAAACAGAAGCGAACGTTCTCGCACTAGAGTCAAAATCAACGCCCAGCTTGGCACAGTCAACCGATGCAGTATTCGTATATGTAGGAACAGCACGAGTACGAGAGTGATAAAAAAAAAAGATTTTCATGCTAATCAAAGCAACCACCACGTATATTTCTATTGATTGTTCCTTTTTGAAAATAGTATCTACGGAAAAGAAGTACGTCACGATCGCGTTTCTCAGCCCAGTTAAAAGCCCAACGTGAAGATTTTTCGCGTGTACCCCAGGAGCAAGCAGCCCCTTTTTATTTTCTTGAACCACCCATTACGGTCACTACAGAAATATTGTGGCGGGTCTGACGTGTAATGGATACTATCAGGCTGACCATCTGTGCTCCACTTGACCTCAAAAAATCCAGGCATATCGCAGAGTCGATGTTAGCGAAAAAGATTGTCAACCAGAGAAATTTACAACTTTGGAATTTTTAATTAGCACAGCTTTTGCGCACAGGTATTAACTGGGTTTGAAAAAAAAAATTACTAAACATATCAGGATTAAGGACGCGCCTCGCGCTTATTTATTTTAGGCTTCGTTGTTGTGCGTAATGGAATTTTTTTTTTCTTCAATAAAGCTCACTCATGCAACCTTTGGCATGTGTGTTGGACTGTTGGCAAATCGTAAGTGTGCGATAACATTTTTTTTTTTTATTGAACGCAGTATAAAATTTACAACAGTATCATTTCGATAAACGGAATAAATCAGAAACATATGTGAAGCTATAAATTTCTCGGGATGACACGGTTCAATGTCAGTGAATCAAATCGGATATTAATTTCATTTTGAGATTAAAAGCCTCGAGCATGTTCATCGCTATTGTTATAGAATAATCATTTTTTTACCCATCCCATTTTCCTAAGGCACTACTGATTTGAATTGATTAAAGATTTCATCGTCTCTCAAAATAAATTTCCTAGACACGTGAAATTGTCTCGAAAATCCAGGAACGGGTATATTCGATAAATTGAAATTAATCTAGATTGCAAATAATTTTCAGATATTATTCGACTTATAAATAACATGTGTACGAATTCGCGTTCTATAAGAATTCGAAGAATTGTCAATCGCGAAAGTAAATAGCGTATTTAATGTTTATATACATCCTATATATCCAAAAGCAGACACGTATAACGAATGCTTGAAAATAAAAATGAAATTTTATCCTTATCAGTACGCGAATTTTTAATTAGACATAAACATCTCCTTACGTTACTTGATTACTTTATCAATGTGATAAATTCACAACTGATAGTCCTAATACGTAAATACTATTTCGATAAATCAAAATTATATCCGATTAATATACGCGCAGTAAATGTCATACGTGTCACAGATATAGAAAATAATTGAACGAAAATCGATAAAAGTTAATTGAATTCACTATGAAATATCTTACCGAGGAAAGTACTGCAGATATATTCGGATATCTGATTTCCAGACTTGGAGGATTCCGAGAAGTGGGAGAGTTCCTTGTTCAGCATTCTCTTGAACTGCAATCAGAGAAACAAAAGTTTTGCGGTTAATTTAGACGGCATAGAAGGAACAAAAAAAAGTAAGTTGTCACAATCAAGCCGGAAACCCCAAAGTACAAATTAGTCCGACAAACCTGAGTACATGTAATTCTCAAGATCGTTCCGTGACACATCCGAGAAGAATCTTTTGAGGATTTCTCTCCAAAAATAATATCAGCCACAGTAATTTCACGCAAAAGGCTTTCTAGTTCAGTCCTCCCGTAATTAGCCATCGGGCACGGAGACAAATCAAAATTCCCCAGCAGAACCGCCTATTGTTACCATTACCCATAGATATTATAGATTACGTAGTTAACCCACGATCAGCACTGACGTAGAGAATTTTTCTCCCTCTCGAACCCTAAAATTCCAATGACGTGGGGTTACCAGTGAAAATTCTTCCATTTGGCAAATTCATAATCGATGACGAAGTCCACGCGGGATGGGTCACGATAATTTTTCCATAGATATTTGTTATTTGTGATTTCACGGTGATGACCGGTGGGGGATCGGGGCTTGAGCGGCGAGGGGCAAGAAAGATTTTCTCGAAATAATTTTAACAACTTCAGCCCGAGGGTAGGAGTTAATTTCCACAACTGCGTTCGTTTGACACTTGGAATAATACCAAGTGAGTTTCCATTTATCAATCGCGTCATTAAGCATCCGCAGGATACAGGAAATGGGAAAGCAGCTGAAGCGTTCAACTTTATACGTTGGACGTTTCACGCGATTCGCTAAAAGTGCATTAAGTACCAGCCTTCTTTATCTTTTATGCAAAACAAATTATCGCACTGCTAACGAATGACTCGTATTTCAGATTCCAGACGGACTTACGACAGATTGTCGTTTCTTATATTTTGCGCTTTTACGGTGTTTGCGAACGACATTAGACGCGGTGTGCGATTTTCACAAATAGCCTAGAAATTCTTTCGTACGGTAAACTCGTTATCGCTACTTGGATACGCGACACTACGCGATTTCTATACCAAAATTTATTAGGGAAAAACAAAGAGGTGACGTCCTGGGTAGTTGGGATTTTGTATATACCTACGTATACACATACAATGTATACGTTACGTATTGAGAATAACAAGTAACGTTATCATATTTATCTAAGGAGTAAACTGCAATCTTGATATGCACTTTTATAATACACCTTAAATTTGCATAGAAGTGCATACGGCAAACTGTTGAAACAAAGATTCTTCATTATGATTTTTTATTTGGTCAATGCAGTACACGATTCGTCAAAATTGTTTGTGAGGTTTACGTAAGCTTGCAATAGTCGATTAAAGCCGATGACGTAGAAACACGTGTAACTGCTGATAAGGTAAATGTAGCTCAGGTACTTGTGATATATCTAATCAGATTGTTGATTAATCTATAAATTATTTTTAACGTACATCTTTGTACTGTGCATTGGTTGTACTAAGATATTGTTATCGGATGTATATATATATACATATGTATTTACTTTTCCTCCGGCTATTGACCTTTTGCCGACTGACGAACTCTCAGAAGACTGCGCCGTTACGTGAAGAAGATTTAATTTCTTATCGGCAGATCGATGAGAGTTGATCGTTAAGATTATCGATCAGTCTACGATATATCGATTAAGAAAGTCTTTCGGGACTCTACTTCATCTCGCTTATGTTTAAACAAGGGAAGCCAACAGGAAGTCCTGATCAAGGTTAACATCCTGATATCTGCCAACAGTCTTATGATCAATGGATCATTAACACGTCATTGATAATAATATTCTCAAATGATTTCCCGTAATTTGAAAGACTCTTCTTGCGTAGTACACGTACTTGAGAATATCTATGAGGCGAGAGGAATTAATCAAAAGTAAAGTAATTATTATCCTCGACCACGACGTATCTTGATTAAAACAAGAGGGTCATTGAGATGGGGAGGGGGGATGGTTACATAAAAATTTTGCTTTAATTATGAAGTTGCTTACGTTCGAAAAAATATATATATACGTATATGCATATGTATGTATCTGAATGTAACATAATATGATTATTGGTGTGAGTTATCGTAAATTTGATAATCTTTTTTTAACGAAGTCATAGTAACTCAAAGTTCACTTGATAATTCGATTATTGAGGCACGTTGGGTCTTTGTACGTAATTTTTCTTTTGTAATGCAATTTTTTACAAGCATTTACAAGCGTCACCGAATTATTCCCATGTTTACATGATATCGAGCGACGAGTAAGTGATACGTGGAATCTGGGAGAAACGGACGTTTTCTGATAGCAGGTAATTTTGGAATTGATTCTAATCGATAAAACGTGCCATTACGTTATCTAACAATAGCTCCGCGTCATTTACAATATCCAGATATGTCAAATTGTCAGATAAGTGTACTTGTGAAATATCGGAAAGTCCATTACGTAATATTGTATAAAAAAAAATGGATATTTTTAATCAACAAAAGTCTTATTAAAAAGGCTCTTTCTTCGACTTTCAGCAGTCATGGTAATAGTCATAAAAATTGTTGAATCATTAATTAATAATTATACCTGAACAGCCATGATGCTTGCCATAGCCGTAAGATCGGCAAGAGTCCTCAAGTAATTAAGGTATTTCGTAGATTCCTCCATATTCCCAGTTTCGACCTCTCTGTTGGCTTGACGGACCATTTTACCCCTTTTGTTAAGGTTGACGAGGTATCGAAACAATTGTTTCTTAGTAGCACAATATCACCGAAGTAAATCACTGAGCACAAGTTCCAATCGTATGTTCACCGGGTTTGAGGTTTACGATGCTTAAGAAATATATAGTTTGCACTTATTTGTCTCACGGTTCCAGCGTATAATATGGAACGCGTATAACGGTCGATTACTGTCCTTAGCACGTTCGAATCTTTCGAATATAAATCGTAGTAATACCGTCCAATTCTTAGCGTAATTTTTATGTTTTGTCTCGTGACAATTCTAGCAAATCACGTTTTACTTATTCTCTTTATGAAAATTGACGAACGCGGAGCGACGATGATTTGACGAATTTTATTCTCGATACTCGTGTATTCACTTTTCACCTTCGCCTCGTAACAAGGTTGTTTCTCGTTCGACTGCTCAACGTGGTCTGCCGGTTGGCATCCGGCGCTCAGCTTATATCTGGCCGCACATACTACTAGTCTCCCGTGTGTAGGTGTGACCGAGCATAAGACTCAAAAGTGGGGGAAGACGACAGCGTTAACGAGAAGGGAAACATTAGGAGTTCGCAATATGTCTTTTCATTTTCATACCGAAAGATCTGGTTTATATTCACCCTGTGAGATAATGGACGACGAATTCTCAGAGGACTGATTCGCCTCATTGTTGTCTGGGTTAAAAAAAAAAAAAGTATCTGGATCTCACGAAATTTTCTCTGAGCTGCATCAATTGTCTCAAGAGCTGAGCTTCTTTTGCTCAGGTAACATCACTTTGATAATTTTATTTTCATAATTTTTACTTTTCGCTAACCTCGAACGTATTCGAGAAATGTTTGCATGTAACGTATGATCAAAAAAGTTTCTTGTTTCGGTAAGATAAATTATATTTACGTTCATCTACCAAGCTAGATCGGAAGTAGCTATTATTCTTTTCCAAGAGCATGGAAAGTCCACTGACTTAAGTTAACCGGTATGCACTGACTGTGCTTTTCGCGAAATATCAACTTGTCTGAATGCTAGTTCGAGCGACTTAAAATGCTATTTCTGTATCTTAGGGTCACTGAATTTTCAGAAAACGTATTACTCGGAGGTTGTTCTCCCCATTGTCAAGAGTAAATTTTAAACAGAAATTAGACGTCCGACGACGTGAAAATTTTTTTTTGTAATTCCAGGGTCTGTTTCAGTTTTCCAACTAAGCTAGTACCAGGTCTAACTAACGATCTCCACAGTCTCGATTATCATAATGAAATTATTACCGGTCTATCGTAAAGTGCAATTTGCATTTTCCCAAGTAAAAAAAAAACCTAACAGTATCTCAAAGTTAAGTAACTTGACATAATTGCTGTTGCACCATGGCATATATGTGGGCTCGCCATAAATGCATTCTTCGTACTTACCATACACAAATGGCTCATAAA
Source organism: Calameuta pygmaea (assembly GCA_031762395.1). Classification (NCBI taxonomy): domain Eukaryota; kingdom Metazoa; phylum Arthropoda; class Insecta; order Hymenoptera; family Cephidae; genus Calameuta; species Calameuta pygmaea. The sequence continues at coordinate 238,432 of JASANN010000554.1, read as the reverse complement.
AGTTATCACCAACAAAAGAATTGCCCCGCATGAACCTAGTTACGAAACAATTCAATAAAGCATACAGTTACCGTGTATCAAGCACATACCTAAAGATACCCGATCTTTTCAAAATTGACCAAAACCCAGCTTGAAGATAAAAAAAAGAATTTTTCACGTACGTGGCATAAGTGGGCAGGCGCTTGGCGAAACAAAGAAAAATTTTTTAGTAATAAAATTTCCAATGAATCACCAAACTCAGTGATATACAACATCGATTAAGTAGGTTAAAAAGCTAAGCAGAGTTTTTATTGACATATTTTTGAAAAAAAAAAAATAAATAAAAACCCGGAACATTACAAAAATGTATGGTCATTGTGTCGCGATGGCTTCCAAATTTACACGAAAGGGTTAAGCACGTAGGATTCACGTGAATCGATGATTGGTTAGACGTGATCCTTTCATAAAAATCTTTTAAGTGATTCCAACGACATACCGTGCTAATCAACGCAAGTGTCTTTTATGAGCATTCAATTGGTACTTCTATTTGTTCAGACTTATCAGCCTAAGCATTTACGGCAGCATCCGCCAATATTTATTTAATATATTTTATATGAATTAAATATTATACAGCATCAACGGATATGGACGAATCACTCGCAACTGGTTTACCACTGATAATTAATAGTCGGATTGGAACTTTGGTACTGCGCTAGTAAGCTGCAGATGTTTGAAAAGCTAACATATGCTTTGCGAAATGGTATTATTATTTATTATGTACAATCAGCGAAAACGTATCACAAGGACACCGTCTGATATCGTTAGACTGAATGTCAAGTGAAATTGAGCAACTTTCGACAATTTTCTCAAAAGATTCTTCGAGCAATGCGAATAAATAAGTTTCTTACCGAGTAATAATATATAACTGGCAATAATCGTTAACCGTAATCTTTTATAATTTGAATACGATTACTACCCGTCGCGATGATACACGTATGTGTATAACTATAGGCTATATATTACGCAATCGTATTCCCTGAATCTCTCCACGCTGCCTTCTTGATGAATATTAATCATATACGCGAATTGAGCTACGAGCTAATTTTTGCAATAAAATATATTATATTTTGTATTCGCGAAAAATTCAATGCTAACCATAATGGCTTTTGAAGATTTCGCAATCGAGGACGGTATAAGGACGTTTTGCGAATGTCGAGTGAATCCTGTCTCGAGGGTAAAAAATTGGTTTATCTCGGCGCACGTTAATTATTATAATTAAGAGATACCAGTGATTATTAATTGATGCAGTGAGGGTCTCCTATAATTCTCACAGCTGGATACCATTTTCGTATCTGTACTTTATTATCTCCAAGAATACACCAGGTTATGATTAAACGTATTTCGCTTTGCTAATATGATTACGAATATTCGCGACTTCATCGATAGACCTAAAGAGTAATTAGAGTCGAGCTAATGTGAATTTGCTTTAAAGATACGCAATACACGTGGGTGGAGGAACCCGGTTCTTTTGGCTAAGCAGTCACCGAAGATTCCGATTCGTATAATCGCATTGCTATTTATGTATCACTTACATCAGTCGAGAGTTCGGCGAATTCTTATGTGACAGTACAAAGAAATTTTTAAATATATTATAGGCGAAATACAAGCAATGAGTCTCGAATATAATAGTCGTGGCGTCGCGACGCCGAAACATGCAGGCTTGTTACTTCGAGGAAAAATAATGACGTGTTTACCTAGTTGGACAAAAAAAAATTGGCTCGAGTGCTACTCTTTGTCGTTCGTGCAACGTTTTGACAAGTATGACTGGTGTCTCTTCTAGATATTTGCTGTTAAAAAATTCGTTACCGTTTTGCCGCTGCGTTAACAATAGGTACAGTCAGTAGTTGAAGGATCGATACCTTAGGAAAAGAAAATTTATCACGAAAATTGACCAATTTGAAATCTTTCGAGATATTGAAAGAAATTTATTAAAGGATTTTGAAAATTAAAAAAAAATTTTATCAACAGTTCCATAACTACGATACGTCAGTCTTCCTACTCTTGATTCGTCCTCGAACGGAGATCCTGTGGATTATATTGGTATATCGTTCTACAATGAAGCACGTGCACAGGTGCGCCAGACAGTGCGTGGACATTCTTTTCCGACTGATCCAAAAGTGACTAAAGGCTTGTACACACGCTTACATATCGCTCTGCTGCTGTATTCAGACCACGATTGTTGAAAACTTTTGCACAAACAATGCGAAGGATCGAATTTGCTACAGAGACATTGGAAAGGAATGGAATTCGTTGTGATGTAAACAAACACTCAGTGTGACGTAATTAAATCCACCGCTAAGACGAGTCAACTGCGCGCACACGTATCTCTATTAATTACGAATTCTCGAATAAATTTCGAACAACACAATGCCAACGTTATAAAACTATCGTAAATTTGACTTCCGTAAAGATACCGTTAAGAATTTTTAAAGCCAACTATATGTAATGTAAATATTTAAATGTCACAGCTAATTACTCCCTTCTTAAATATTGGTCAGATCAGATTAGTCGCAGAACCAACGATAACCCAATTATCGATCTGACGATGGTAAAAAGGTAAAATATTTCAATACATTCTATATTGATATTTCCATTTGAAAGTATAGGAAAAAGTCACATGCTATATTATAGTGGTTATACTTTCATGAGAAATTTTCATAATGAAAAGCCGCCTTACTGCAGGCTTTTACATTCGTAATAAGATTTTGAATTAAAAAAAAAAAAAAATTGCAAGAGCTTGTTCATCATTCATTAAGGATGTATACCTTTAATATTCTCTCTCTCTCTCTCTCTTACGTACCTGACCTATCCACCTTACATGGGAGTGGAAGTAGCAATGTAAGCAACATAACAAATGGACCAGCCATAAAGGTAATTTCAGCCATTTGTCTCAGCGATGAACGCACCTTAAAGGCATCAGAGAGTAATAACCGTTGTGCCGGTAAGTTTACGCGATGATTTTTATTTACGTTTGAAATCATTATTAATTTCATTACCAGAGCACATTCATCATCAGGAAGAGTTGAGTTCGTCGAACTGCGCTAATAGCAAATTTTAAATATAGCAATGAGACTAAAGTAGAAACGCTACAGTTATCAATTGGTAAATTGCAATCGTCCATGTTAGATTTATGCCCAGTTCATTAACCGCAAAGGAACGGCTCCAAAGAGTCACCAAAGAATTTTAACATGATATCTCGTGGCTGGATATACATATATGTAAATTCAGATATCTATCTATATGCAAATAAAATATTTACCGCATCGCCAAACAACTGTATATCCAAGTGACGTTCGGGCAAATATTTTTCAAAATTCCTTACTGTCTTTGGGTAGACATTATGGTATGGTTAGGTTAGGCCAGGTCAGGTTTTATTCCCTTGGGTTACGACGTTATTAAATTCTTTCGACGGGAGCGTCGAATCTGCTTATATAAGAGCGAACTACTGGGTGGCGCTACTTCAAAATAATTTGCAAATACAACCTTGAGCATTGCAAGCGACGTGCGTAAACACACGTGCTATTCTTTCGCGTACATTACCCATCAGCCTTGCACTTCGTTTCCGTTTACGAGAGCGCGTCTTTCGAAATGCAGAGGTGCATGCTGCTGGGATCTTGAAGGATAAACAGTAGGAATTTAGATTGGTTCTCCTCGCTTCTCAGAGAATGAAATTCGTTAAGCAGATCAAGTATTTGCAGCAGGAAAACGAAAATTGTATATTTCCGTATAAAATAGAGAGAGAGAAAAAATAAGAAAAAAAAAAAAAAAATTCAAAGCATCCATTTCACTTAGCAACTGAGCTACTTGCAAATTGTAGGTTACGTATCACCGGTATGTAAACACCATAAAAGGTGAAATCGGTAAACCACCTGTTTTTTGTAGGTTAGGTTGTTACGTCCAATGAAAATATACACATTGCGTAACTGTAAAAAAAGATTACTCCGTACGAAAGAAACGTACGTAAAAGAGTGTTTCGGTTCAAACGAAAAACCCATTTCCGCTACGTGAATCCCCGAGGCTGAAATATTGATCTTCTGTGCATGCCGAATCTTGGAATCTTTAGCAAGCCGTTACGTAACGGGGTGGGACTTTAAAAAGTGCTACAGTTACATCACGAAACGCGAGCACGTAGTCAGGACGGAAGACAAGGAGTTAGGGGAGTTGACGAAGAAAATTTTAGTGACAGAAGAGCGCGCGAAGTTTACGAGTTAATTAAACGTATCCGGAAACGTCTTGGTATACGGATTATTCGCACGAGTCACGGTGGACTTATGCGAATTTGACGACGCGCTGCTCCCTCGGCTTTACGGAATGTCAAATTCTCTTGCTAAGCGAAATAAGTCGCGGCGCAGCTCGTTAACGATGAAAACAAAAACTTGGCAAATCCCACGCCCCGTAACCTTCGCGTACCGCTATGGAATTCGTCTTCGATCACGATTGCTTACGAAAGGGATAGTCGCAAGGTAAACGTCTTTACCGTGAACAAGATATATAGGTATACTGACAGTTGGCAATCAGCGATTAAAATTCGAACGAGTATTTCATAGATATCCGTTTCGCAGGTAATAATAATAATATTACGCAAGTAAGTTTTGTAAACGGTTTGACAGATTTTCATATTTGTCTCTTTACCATTGTTATGATGCTCGGGATTAATAATTCCTCAGCTCAGACCAGCATCAACCAGTCACATAACAGACGGATCCTGCATTCGATTAATCTTCTCTGTATATAATTAATCTTTAATTCATTCACGCCAGTCGGCTAATTCGATTCTGCTGGCATAGCGGAACTTGGTCTTAGGGTAAAAAGATACGGGCAGTAATGGGGGGGGGACGCGCATCACGAAGAAAAGTTGCATAGTTTTGAGAAATCGAGAAAAACGCCGGGGAAGCACATGAGAAACCAGACCACGTGATATTTCGACGCTCGTAGCTCACATCGATCGTGGTAACTGGAGCACGTTGCATTGCCCTGCAATATGTATATATAACATCGTGACGTATGTGCAGTCGGAATGGGATATAGGGGAATTATGAAAAATCACGAATTTTCAAAGCAGACTCCCGTTATGTTTGTGCTCGATAAGTGTTTGCTTCCCCTCCGATCGTTCGCTTATCATGTATCACGGGGCATACGGATTTTCCCCACTATCACTTACTTAGCATATCGTAGCACAAGTGTGGCAGGATTGCGTGTGTGGAAACAGGGACAATGAATTCTGAGTAAGATTCATCAGAGTGGGGCTCCCTCCATAAGTGCTCGTTTTTCGGAACGCATTCTTCCCCTATATCCTTAAAATCGTTAACTCGACTAGAGTCTACTGTATTTTTTCGACCGTGTCGAACGATATAGTGCTTCGACGAGTAATGACATTTGCAGACTCTTCCTGTGCGGATGAAATCGCCTCGAATTGCAAATTAATGTCGAGGGTTAAGATGCAAAAGAATTATTGGCGATACCCACTACAGCGTTAATCGAACGGAACGTGTGAGGCCTTTAGTACCGATACGAAGATCGGCGTGCATTCGATTATCGTGCCTGCTGACAGCTCATTGTTTTAATGCGCATCGGCCATGACTGCAAGTACCGTAAACAAAGTGTTGACATGGACTTTTACTAGTGCCAAAAGGCAATTTTCCTATAACAATGTATGACAATATTTTTTTTTAAGTTACACAGTTACGATAACCTGTCAAAGATGGTAATCGTGTAATTATAAATTTTCAAGTAAACAGAGCAACGGTATTATTCTTTAAAAAGAGGTTTTTTTTTACGAATTCCACGGTAGAAAGATTTCCTAAGAAATTACAATCGAGTTCCCATTGACTCGTTACGAGCGACAAAGTGTCAATCGATTGTCGATCGCTCGTGTATGTTTATGAGTGTTTCGATATTTTTTTCAAAAATTTCATACAGAGTTATGCTTTCAAAAAATAAGGTATGCGTTAATCGTCTTGCGCGTAGAATACAGAGACGAAAATAAGTAAATTAGTAAGTGGGTCTTGTTATTTTCTGCGAATTGCACGAACTCATTATAAAAGCCGTTTAATGCTTCGATTTCAGGTTCATCCACGAAATTATGCTGGAAAAAAATTTTTTAAGTTCAAACACCTCATACGGAGCAGGCAGTAGGTTCGACATGATCCTTTGGACTGATTTATGACCTTTTCGGCTCGATACTCCTTACTGGTTGCATTTTCTCTTAATCGACTCTAAATCATCCACTAATTTATTCACTGGCTAATCCATCACACCGAACTTACGTACGCGTGTCTAATGTTATATTCAAATTCGCAAAGAAGAAAGTCACACCAGTGATCTAATAGTCGTGAAAACAGTGCTAATATCTAAGACGCGTGTCCCCGCCGACTTAAGTACACAGAGGATGGCCCCGAAGGAGAAAAAAAGTCATCTGTAATTTTATGCAAACAGTCTACTGGGATAGCAGGATATCAGCCCGTTATGTCGATCCAAATGACGTCCCTATACGACCAGGATGAATACCGAAGAGAATCAGTATTTCAATATTTCTCATATAAGACAGTATATTAACGTATAAACAATGACGCGACCGATTGTCAAAAAGTTCCACTGTTTATCCCCAACCTTGTATTACTATGTATATAGTTTTTCATTTCAATAAATTGTACATAAAATAAAGATACATTGTCACGTATGGTAAACTGGCATTGGTCGATCTCTCGTAATCGATTAGATAATAGCGAAATATTTAGATGCCAAACGGAACGCAGTACACGTACGCTCGTATGTCGAAGGTGATTTACGCAATATGGCTACGGCCATTCTCGGATAACTCATTATCCTTCACGAGTTAATGCACTGTTGTGATACGTCACTTTATGCAATCGCATGTTTCCGGCCTCTCGTCTGCTTCGATACTCAGCGTCCTGAAGTTGGCCGCGTTCGACGCTCCGAGTGCCGGGATTCTGGGAACGAGCGGAAAGACGTTAGACTAATACTTGGATTTCCTTACGTGCAGAAGACACGTCTCGGAAAGTCGGCGAAACGTTCTTGGATAAGATCCAAAACGTGATTGCAAGAAGGGAAATTGCTATAATAGTTTTTTTTTTTTTTTTAAATGTGTTTCCACAAACAACGATATGATTCACTTGTTCAGAGAAAATTCTTCGAGTCACGTAACTTTACCGTGCTTGTGTTTACCGTTGCAAGATACGCCCTTAGGCACGAGCCTCTTATTGCCTGTACGACTGCAGTAGGAGAGGAGGAAGTAAAACAAAAGGTCATTTTTATTTACACGTACGGTATACGCGAAGATTACCTGAAGATAGGTACAAATGCAAGGCGAAGTCTATATATCGATTGTACGTCTCTATAGCGTTTTTCTATTACGGCAAATTTTCGTTTACTTTTAGAACGCCGTTCTTAAAGTAATGACCAGGCATCCTGTTACCGACCCAAGCGCTTGCGATATGGATTTTATCATACCGATGTAGGCGCATCGCGAAAGATCCAAGAAGCGTGCATTGCCACGTGAGTTTACTAGTAAACAAACCTACACGAATGAGCCGTCGTGCATGGACATACGGCAAGAATGTCCCTACTATACATAATTATAGACAAGGAATTGAATCTTGTGTAGAAAAATATACACGGTGGACAATATTACGCAATCGTCAGATAGACGTAAACGAGTAACTCGATGCTACAGGATGTGACGTATCACGGTGAAATATTATACATACCAGCTTGCGATTTTATTTCATAGTACTTCGATAGTATTTAAGCCTGGTATACACAGGCGGAAGGGGGGGGGGGGGAGAGGGTTAAAGAAAAAAGAAAGTTTGAATTTACAAAATATTTTGACAGGCAACCGTCGCCATATTTGGAGCAATAAAGATTTTAAAAAATATAGGTCAGCCGATATAAAAGGACTTTTGCCATGCTCCGATACTGACGGACAACCACGTGAACTTTTTACTTGGGTGATTTTGGATGAGCTAGCGAGATTTTTCTTTTACCAAGCATAAATCTACTTCCTCCCCCCCCCCCCCCCCGCTACTTCACATGATGCCGTTGACGGCAGCTTTGCAGTCTGTGTCAAACATTCATCGCGCATGTGAAACTGCGCAGCTTCGGGTACGCCGAGGCGCCGGGCGTCTGCTGGCATCTTGCCAACTTATGGGTTAATGTATAGCTTGCGAACGTCGTTTCTTTAGACAGAACCTGACCTTGCTTTCAGTTACCGACTTATTTTTCGAAAGTTCGCCAAACTCCGCGAAGTGATTTGACCCCGATGGCTTCGCCAGGAAGAATGCACGGAAAGCTGTAACGCCCGATGCCCATAACGCACTGAGACTATGGCGATAGTCAAACTGGATATTAAGCCTGTGTTATTCATTTGATAAGACAAATATGAATCTTAGTAAAAAAAAAAAAAAATGCAAAAATTATTCGAAATAACAATCAGAAAAGATCTGTCCAGATTACAATGACCTGCAATAACAGTTGCCATAGGATTGTTATCAATGATTATTCAGCCACGGTGACACAGTGGTACAAGCAAAATGTCCGAGTGAGCCTTGAAGGCTGTTATGGCTGGTCAGGAGACGATAAAAGCGACAGGGACCTGTACTTAGTCGCATAGCAAATTTCTGTAGGGAAACGACGTTGCCGTAACGCGACGACACTTTGACTATCTTGATACGCTTTATGAGTTTGTTTTGACGCTCGCGAAAAACCACTTCCATAATTGTGACGCAAAGGACGGCAACTGACGCCGTAAAATTTTTCACGAGCTCCACGAGGGAAGCATTGATTATCAAAACGGAGAAATAAGGGACGACTGGTAATAATATTGTTATACCAATTTATTCGGCTGTCCCCTATCGAGAATAAAAGCTGAGCATGTCATTCGGGCGCGTTCGCATGTATCGTCGATTGCAAGAAAGAAGGTCAAGCACGAACAATTTTAGTTTTCTATGATATCTCTCTACGTGACTCCCTCCCCCCTTCGCCGTGCCCTTCGGGAAATGATAAACAATCGTGAAAATAGAAAAAAAAAAACCTTCGAGTCAACAATAGTCAAGAGGCTGTTCAGAAGGTATGGAATATATGCGAATTCGTAATGGCGAGATATGTAAAGAATTTTTTTCTCCGACAAAGCGACTTTTAGAATGAAAAAAGAGGTGAAAATTTTTTTAATGAAAATTAACCGTGTCGCCAGGTTAGCCTTGCTCAAACGTACGACAGGTAATGATCACAGAAGATGGATTGCAATGGGCGTCATTAAACGTCGAGAAGAGGGCCGTCTAGCCTTCACCCACTTTTAACAAACGACCAGACACGTCAAACAATCTTGCCACGGTGATAAATCTAGCTCGGTTTATCCTCTTATCGAGATTCGTACACGATAACCTACTACAGTTTTCATTCGGAGCTATAAAATCAGCAGGTTAAGTTGAGCGACGCTGATCTAAGGGATCTAATATCTTGTTGTTCACGACGAGTTTATCAGGTTTTTTTTTTACATTCAAAGATATCGAAATCTTGATTAAATTTGAGTCTATGACCGACACTTGAATATAATTTACAAGATCGATAAATGAAATAAATTTTATTAAGATATCACGTGACTGGATGATTAACTGTAGCTAAAAAAAAAAAGTATGTATTTCTTGCGTAAGATTTTTTAAATAAATTTTATTGAAAACTTAAGACGCGTCCTGCCGTCAGACTTTTGTTTCATAATCGAAGCTCAGAGAATTTCTTGAGGAGACACATATAGTTCGGCTGTGTCGTAAATAGTTTCAAGGGAAAAAATCCAGATGGCAGCACTGTGGGATATGTGCGTAGAAGGAAAATTCTTCTTTTTTTATTACTGACCATTTTGCATTAAATAACCAAACATGCATACGTGCCGAAGTTCATGTACGTCAGAGGCTACATGTCGTGGATCCTGATTCTTTGTTCAGGATCGGTGAGCTCCGGAGACCGATAAAGCTCGACACTCAATGGACCTACTACGCAACGACCCGATACCTAGCGGCCGACACACAAAGGAAACGTAAAACGTGACGTGGACGCACAATGAAGCCAAACACTATACATTTATCCGCGCTAAAAATACAGACGGGAACCTGCATAAAGAAAGACAATATCAAACAGTCTGATAAATTACTAACTCTACCGAATAAAAAATAATGGCAATATCTATTTCGCAGTCGATAATCATTCATTTTCAGCCAATCAATTGCCGATCATTGTGTATGTTCGGCGATCGACACGTACAGTCATAACTAATATCGTAAATGCTTAATGATTTTCCCACAGCTGGCGACACGATTACTTGCATATATATATATATATATATATATATATATATATATATATATATATCGTCGTAACGAATACAGTGACAATTGGAGTCACGCGAATTCATTTTCGAATGAAGTGTCTTATATATTGCATTATTTAATAATGGGATATCATAAAGAAATATGAATTATTAGTCTCTTATTCGAGCAATCCAAACGATCCTCGTGCTTTACATATTGGCTGATACACCTGACTAAGATGATCAGACAATGGTGCCTACATATAACAGGTGCTCATGTAGAAGTTTTCAAGTAGCGACGCTAGTATGTTCTTTTACTTTTATTTTTTGAGTGGCTTTCGTTCGAGAAAAAAAGGAAAGATCGTTAAGGAAAAAAAAAAATATATTTATTTTTATATTATATAATATTTTATATATTATAAAATATATAATTTTTAAAATACATATATATATCGGGACTCGGTATATTTCTCTTATGTGATTTTGTTGAACTTAAGAATGGGGAGACGAGTAAAGTGCGCGTGGCAGTTTGCCACGCGAACAGTATAATTACCGATAACGATTAATGCGTCAAATAGGCTATCAATCGTATTGGCGACAGTGGACGGATCATGTGAGAAATGCAGATTCTTCTGGTTGGAAAAGTGGCGCAGCTAGATCGAATAAAATTCTAGATCGCGGGGAAGTGGTTGATCGATGCATGCGGCTGCCACGCGACCAATTTATCATTGACGTAATTAACGATCGTCTGACGTAAAATTTATTTGTTACATTAATTGCCCTTGTAGAATTTTAATCGTGACTGTACTTTTTTTTCTATTTCGTCTGGATTCATATTGAATTCTTGATTCAACAGTAGGCAGTGTCGCGAGCTGTGAAAATAATTTTTGGATATACAAGAAATTTCTACTAGGGTGTAAACGCGTGCTAATTACCCGAGCGAAGTCTTGTGTGTTTTTTTTTCTCTTCAAAAATTTATATCATAGATTCGGATAAAATTTATAAGTGGGTATCATACTAAAAGCCCTGTCAGATAACATCCTATTCCTGTTTTCCTGGTAGTAGCGAATCTGTAATCATCTCCGATAGATAAAAATGTAGATCTCTATATTTTCAGTGGAATAGGATTTAATGGCTTAACGTCCCGCCGTGCTTAGACACATAAACGCGCATATACGAATTTCACACTAGAAATGTCTATTTGCATCTAATAAAGCTTCAAATAATAAACCAGAGACTGTGACGTAGATTAAAGAGAGAGAAAAAAAAATAAAAAGCTCAAAGTACATAGGTGCCTGATAGAAATTGAGGTCGCGATCATTGAATATCATCCATGAAGTATACAAAGAGTCATGAAATGACGTTGGGACTTGAGGGGAAGTGAGGTAGAGGGAGAAGGGGAAACTAAGAGGGGATGACGACTAAGATAAAAAAGATTCTCCGAATCATCTGAAGAAATGCCCATATTATTCGACGCCCACTGCCTGCAGGACGTCGCATTGAAATGACGTGGAAATTCAAAGTTATGGACTCCGACTGGTTCCTGCATGAAGGATATAGCGCTGAAACATCCCTTAAGATATTTTCAAACGTGTATCGCGTCTACGCGTGTGGGATAAACAGGGGACTACTGATACGTGCCTCCGGGCACGAAGACGGTTGCGCAATATTTACAGGTTCTATTATTATCTGGGTCAAGATAGAAATACGATGGGTTTAAAATAAGAGGCAAAAATTTTTTGTATCTTCCGACTGAATTTGATCGCCGTATCGTTATTTATTGGGAGAATGAGAACGCGATATTTCGACGTCGTTAAAAAAACGTAGTAACGTATCGCGGATAAAATTTTTTTTCTGAGTCGTTCAACCTCGACTTGGATACGATTAAAAAAAAAAAAAACACCCACGCAACGGATGATTAGGACGAGTTTCTTTTTTTTTTCTCATGGATACTATTACGTCTTTGAGAAATGCGTGACTCCCGAAACGTAGGAATTCTTTGAATTTATCATCGCGTTCCGGACGCGGCTAATTTTAAGCTTTTCGTATTAACGTGGAACAATAAGAGATTCCAGTCACCGGAGACACGTGGCGGAGGGAGCCTGCGATCCTGGAATATAAGGGACGAGAGAGGGAGGGAGAAAAGGAAAACAACAATGATAAGACAAACTATCGCATACCATAGAGCTAATAGTATCCCGCGGCGTTAAAAATTACTGATAAAATGATGATATTGATTGGACGATTAAAGACTAATGATAACTCGTTGACCTCAGTGCAGATCGTGTTGACATTGTCACGCTGATATTCAGCTTCGGCTGGTTTGACGTTATATTTTTGGTACTGAACGACGGGCAATGATCACGAGGGATACACGTGATTTCTTAGAGACGATTTATATAGCGCCTGACCCCAAGAACGAGGGGTTAATATATAGAGTGAGGCTAGGAAGAAATCAATATATTTTTCAATCGATGATAAATTAATGCGTTAGATGAGGTCTGATCACTGCCGGACAAAATGATAGACATTTGGACAGTGCTGGCATTGGATATTTTTTTATATCGTTATTACGGTCCAGATGTTATTTTCAAAGAGCGGGCCAGTCTGATTTTTGAAAATGCTAAGAGATATCGAAATTAATTATAATTATTGAAATATTTTTGAGTGCACTGCAACGAGAACGAGTCGCGAATAAATAAGGAATATTCTAGTGAAATTCTCTAGGACAACTACGACGGTTCCCAGAATGACGTTTGATCTATTGGAATTGAGTGGGAGAGCCGTGCTGGATATAGATAAGCAATTTTTTTTTTGTGTTCGCGGTAAAAGCCAGGTAGATGTACTATTATCGGAAACCGCGCCCCCTAGCTCATTCAAATATTGATCGTGTATTCCCTTGATGCAAAAAAAAAATACCTACAATTTTGACGCACTCGAAACAGAGTCTCTTCGTTCGTGTTTCATTAAACCTCCATTTTCCCCTGAATATTGTTCCTAGAGATGACAAACTCGTTAAACTGGTATAAGCCAATTGGGAAACTTTTCACGATAAGTATCGTCGTGCCAATTCAATTTCCTTCCGTCATCGTATCATCGTTAAATATTTTTTTTTAACAAAATACATATACATATATATAATGAAAAGTTATAAAGAAAATTCACTGTCTCTAGTCCCAAATACAATAGACTTCTTCAATCTTCATTTTAAAATTCACTATAAAATTTTAAACGCGTAATATTATCGGAACGTCAAACTCTCCATACGAGATTGCCTATCGATTAACTCGTGAAAATATTACCTTTGGTCACAGATGTATTATAGCACATCGACTGGGCCATAATCAGTGACGTATAAAGGCACGAGTCAAGGTACCAGATTAAAAGGAATGGTAATGAATGAAAAATCGAATTCCAGTGACGTCTCAACATTAAAACCCACAATCTACGAAAAAATTGATATCCTGATGTTCTACATGCGACGTCAAATTTTCCACGACGCGCAGTGTGTCTGCTACTAATTCGATGGGTACTCATGAAATTCATCCGGGCAAGTAGACTACACATATATCGATAGTAGCTTAATCTCATGGAACAATATTTACTCCAGATGCACACGTCAGTTTACTTTCTTATATATGTAAAAGCCACACGACTCGCGCCACCATTAAGCGTCTCAAGCGACACGAACATTTCGAGTTCCTTTTACAACCGTTTGAATTTTCTATGCATTATTAAAAGTTATCACGCACTCACCCGGCAAACGGTGTTATTACGGTTCGGGTATTCCGTCACCGAGGGGATTGAAAGCTGATTAATATCGAGAGGAGACAAGGAAACAGTATACAGGGTGGGACGATAATTTTCTAACGGGGATAAAGTCCTCGTACGGAGATCGATATCGAGTCTATGTGAAATATTGATGACGAAGGATATATGAATTTTTTTTTTTTGAAAGTTTCTTTTACTTACCATACGCCAATTTAGCTGCTAGTTTCTTTCACTTCGATTTTAGTGGCGCCACTGTCGCTTTTACGGAACTACATTCGCCTTGCGATATACGGTTCGACTGTCTGATCGACTGTCTGATCTACTGTGGCGATATTCAGGTTTGTTAAAGTATCGGCATTGCATTTACAGGCTGTTACTAAAGACACGTTAAACAGTACGTAAATGACATGTTGCCACCATTCGCGAGTACGACGTGCGCGCTGTATGTTCCTTGCCTGTTATCTCGATTTAACCCTCTTGGACTTGTGTTTTTAAAAAACATTTGCAAGTTCCCTCGGCATCGCTCGACGTCTTCCAGGAGCGACCTACGTAGTCGGTTTTTGAGCCGTCCTTTGCTTCTAGAGGATTACACGGATAAGAATGCTCTGTGACGGTTCGTTATCAGTACGATCGAGCCGTGCATTACTGATATACAAAATGTACCGGGAAAATTTTGTAATTACGGAAAAGTCACATATGGGAAATGACAGGGAGACAGGTGTTAAAAAAATTGTCATTATCATTCGTTAAAAAACTACTCGTTTAACTAGCAAAAATTTAATCGAGCTTGACCTCGCAATTTTACGAGTTCAAAATATTTTCATAAAATTTCCATATTTTTACTGTTATCGTTTTTATTAGTAGAATGGGTATATATTTTCATGAAATAACGAAAAAAAAAAAAAAAGGAATCGTTTAACGTTTCCATAAAGTCACTTATTCTTATTATTGACGTATGTGAGGCGTTTTTTCATAGGGGTTGCTATGACGTCATTTCTAACACGATATCACATTGTTTATCTCCTTTACGTTCGGTGACGGTAAATTGACCAATTATCAAAAACCAATTCGATTCGCGATAACAGCTAATTGGACACGATTGAATTTAATCGATTTTCAAGAAATTATCTATCCACTCCTTTTGTCATTGAAATATTTAAGATAATACAATTTCGCATTATTTTCATTAATTGGCATTGAATCAAATTTATATTCAATCAATTGCTAGCACTATATATAAGGATTTCTTCCTGCGCTGGTGATTTCATCAATTTGATTCCACATCTCCATATGTCATGATGTCCCTCCATATGACTGATGATTTCGTTAATTTGATTCCACATCTCCATAGGTCATAATCGTCCATATGACTGATGGGCAAATTAATAAATTCGACTGGCTGATTAATTTTTTCAGATCAGCTAAACCTGACAATTAATTATGGCAACGTTCAATGTCTGCAGTTGATTTTAACCGATGCGTCACGCACTTCATGAATATTAAAAAGGAATGAACGTGACGTGTGAATATTAAACGCCACACTTTGGCCGCCTTTCAGTTACGTTTATTATATGTATGAAGATCACGAGCGTGTAGAATATATGAAAAATTTCTAGGTGAAAGGGAAAAGACGATTTTTCGACGAAAAGACGATTGTTAGAAAATCATTTAATTCTCTTAGCGACACTATGTAATTTTTAATCAATTACTATAAATACTCGTGTATCGGAAATAAATCTTATCATTCGATTGGATATCCTTTTTATAGAGCCTTATAGGTCTTATCAAAGGTCTCTAGTAGAAATGTACAACGTGAGTCATTGTTGTGACTCGAGTAGCGAATAACGGTACGTAACGTTTATGAAAATCTGATAAAATAAGAATTACATATTGCATGCAAGACTCATGCTGATAATTTAAAGATAGACATTTTTAAAAGACAGTCATTAATTTTAACATCAAATATCAAGCGGAGAATATTTTATTTTGCAAATTTTTGAGTCATGATAAAATCTTTCAAAAATTTTATTACAACGAAATCAAGCGTTTAAATTTGTATTTAGAATCTTGATCGAGTATTGATACATTTTTTTTTTTCAAAATTGTACGTCCAAAGAATTGTATTGGAAAATCATAGTTTCTGAAATGCGAAAGTTGATCCATAAACTATTTCTATGGTTGATCTTACGGTATCTTAATATTTTTTGTTTTCAAAAAAAAAATCCATTTTGATTATAAATATAAATCGACGAGTCAAAGATATATGTCGATAGACTGAAAGTTACATGTTTGTGATACGTCGAAATTTCTTGCGTAAATTACTAAGTTGATAATTTTTGCGCAACCCGCAGACGTATGCTTAAAAAATAAATGTGGATTCTGAAAAAAAAAAAGTAGATACGTACGATTCCGAGGAAATATTCAAAATGCGTATGTACTTTGTTACAGCGTCTGTAACGGCATTCGCAAATTATACACAAAATCGATTGACGACTAATTTATTTTCGCGATCTTCTCAACCTATTCAAAACAGGCGAAATTCATCGCTGGGACTTTGCAAGGGTCTGGTTTTCGTCGTGAATAAGATAGATCAATTTATCGGTAGTCACTGTGGCGTAAAAAAGTATTCCGAAATTTCGTCAAGACTTCATGAAAAGTTAGTGGGCTTAATGTACGTGACAAAGGGAAACATAGACTCCTGATAAAAGTTTTCTGAAGGAAGATATAGCCGAACCATCGTAAGAAGAAGACACGTGATAAGCGACCGCAACTAAATACCCACAATTTCAACTTACGACTGAAAGAATCGAATTCTTTATCAATCTACAATATTTTTGCAAAAAAAAAAGTTTAATATTCACGTTATCACAAAAACCCAACCGTGACGTATAGCTGCAGTAAAATAAAATAATATAATCAAAAATTCGATCGGATAAGACTTTTCGAAAAATTGAATAATAACTATCGTATTGCAATGACGCTACAATGATAAAGTATAAAGAGCGGATATACACTTTTTTTTGAAAACTTATAATCAATATACTCAGTATGAACGTACGGCCATTGTTTCTTTGAATTAATAATAAAAATATAGATATAGCTGTGCGATGATGAAATATCAGGTTCCAGGTACCAAGCCTTAAGTATTATATGTATACATATATACATGTATATCCATACGCGTCAGCATTAAAAATGCACGTGTTAAACACCTGACCCAAGTGATACCGTAACGATACCACTTGTCGAACACCGTGAAAAACACTCTGAAAGTCATCGCGCTAGAACGACATTAGCTTTGCAAATTTTCGTATTTTTTTACGTCACGAAGAACACTTCATTCTCACGCGATCACTTTACTGCGCTGCTCATTTAGCACAAATTCACCATGTATTATATTTGACTTACGTGGCTGGTAACGTTAACATTCTTTGAATCATAAAAAAAAAAAAAACGTTCGTCTTAATTTTTATCACAAAAGAAAAGCTCCGCAAGCTTTCCTTGTAATCCTACGTGTACCCGTAGAAAATGACAGGAATAAAAAAAAAGCCCAAGATTGTACCAATTACGTTGGCATTACTTTTGTAACGTATAATACATATTTGCGATGCCTACGGGTCCTCGAGTTAAAAAAGTGGTTAATGGGGAGAAGTAAAATTTTTTTCTTCAAATTTAAGTAAATACGAAATTAACGAAATACGAATAAACGGATCCAAGTGCGCGTGTATGGATACACGAGGAAAGACGGTCGACCAATGACGTCACGCGTTCTCCTTTCGTCTAGATGAAAACGCCGTTCTCGTTATTCGATTTAACGATTAAAGCCTTTTCAAGCGAGACGTCACTGGTTTCCATGAAACGATTCGTTAGCTCGACAGTCGCGTTAAGTAAATCACGTAAACCGATTTCTCTCCTTGCACGGGAAATCGAATCTACAATCCGTACGAACCGAACGTCAGAGACACTTTCGCGATAAGCTATGTTAACGCATAGCTACGACACTTCCGCGATATTGAAGTACCCATGCGAATCGAGCCAATGGAATTCCCGAAATTATAGTGTGAACATTAAGCGTCGTTCATAACATCGCGATAAGTGAGATATCGAGAAATTGACAATTTAAAATCAGGTCGTGTTAAATATTTCGATGAGAATCTACCTTTATCTTGGATACGACATGAAATCGCCATTAAGGTATAACGGATCATTATGGTTCTACTTGTTGCAGTCTTCGAGGAGCGACCTCAATTTCATGAGAACGTCTCTTTAATTTTATCAGAATAAAGAGAGCGAGAGAGAGAGAGAGAGAGCGAATTTTCAATTCGGCGATTAATTAGTCGCTTATTCATAGCGCGTAGGGTATAAAAAAAAGGAACCTCGACGTTTCCAGGAAAATTATAGGGAAACACGGTGACTTTGGTGAACGGGGTTCCTGATTGATGACACGATAACGTTAAATTGAGATCGGCCCGTTTCCACGAAAGGAATGTGTCATCACTCCCGTAGCTTCGTCGAGGATATCGCCGCTTGTCGTCGATCGTCGTACATCACCTAGTCAGGTCAAGGCAGTGCGTTCATTTGGACGACTATAAAAATATCCCAAGCCCGGATCGTGCGTTCGCATTAATTTATCTTGATAATTGTTAAATCTCGGAACCCTCGAGAACCCGTGTCTTTTGCGATTTTATTTACCCTGCAGGAAAAGGAAGGTAGCCTGTTTTCTACGGTACCATCCAAAATTAAAGGTTTTGGCTCTGATGAAAACGCTGCCAATTTTAGCCTCTACGACGAACTACGTGGAGCCAATGGCAGAAGCTCAGGTTTACGATGGAAAGTATTTGGTAATCAATAGCCAGCCGATAAACAGCGTGAGCTGTCATTGAAAATTCAGCACCGCTTTAAGCAGTTGACACCAGTTAAAGTCTCAGATTCTCAATAATTTACAAAAATGACTGTTTTAGCCTTTAGGTCTAACCCGACCTTGTTGAGCCTCCATGATCTCTTTTCAAAACAGAAATAT
>JASANN010000554.1:174200-219184 GCA_031762395.1 Calameuta pygmaea | reverse complement strand
AAGTTCTGCCTGTAGGATCTCATGGACTAAAACTGGTATCAAACTTCGCTCGGTAAATCCAAAGAGCAAATGAACGGAGGTTGTATAGGTTAAAACCGGTACCAGTTTTATACCGAATATTTGATTTGGTTCTAACGAATTTTAAAGCGTGAACGTTTCCTGATGACTTTTCTATAGACATTTTGTTCCATCAACTTCTGCAATTAAAATGAATGCAAAAATGACTGTTTTAGCCTTTAGGTCTAACCCGACCTTGTTGAGCCTCCATGATCTCTTTTCAAAACAGAAATATTCGGGTTCATTTAGATCAAAAGCAGCGAACAGCAGGCAGTGGCCAAAAGCCTGGAAACCCTAACTAACGATTCCACCAGTAATATCTTCAAGTTCAGATTCCTGATCTAATGTACATACATACATACACGAATCTTAACTAATCATTTACATTTCATAAGATCGTTCAGGTCTAAAATCGTGCTCTTTCTGAACCCATTATTAGCCTCGAAGTTCTGCCTGTAGGATCTCATGGACTAAAACTGGTATCAAACTTCGCTCGGTAAATCCAAAGAGCAAATGAACGGTGGTTGTATAGGCTAAAACCGGTACCAGTTTTATACCGAATATTTGATTTGGTTCTAACGAATTTTAAAGCGTGAAAGTTTCCTGATGACTTTTCTATAGACATTTTGTTCCGTCAACTTCTGCAATTACACGCGGAATGCACGTCGTGATTTTTCGAAAATTTTTACACGGTGGTGGTGGGGGGGGGGGGGTGATAGGTAAGGAGGGTGGGTTCTCTTCTTTCGGAATGATAATTCACCCAAATTTTGTACTCGTCACCGGAGCATGACGGATGACGAATTTTCCAATTCCCGTCAGACGCGACATTTGCTCCCCAGTCATGCGTGCGTAACCGTGAAACGGGCACATGTGAAATTCGTGACGTGTACAAATAGGATAATGTTAATCTACTGTAGCGTCTCCTGTACAATACCCATCCCCTCAATTTGCCACCGTGTCACCCTTCTGACCCCTTGGTCTCTCTGATGTCACTACGCGATGTCAGATTAAAATAAATCGCGAGATCCTTTTTGTGAAGTGAATCGCAAAGGGGACATCTGGCGAAGAATGAGTGAACGACGGTGCTGCCATCTCGGTCGATTGGTCTGATCTTCTTGACTTCCTCTCAACCGAAACGAAAGGAACAAAACTTTTGACTAACGATCGGCCCGTTGCCGCAGGCTCCTCTATACCGAAATGGCAGTATTTGACAGAACCCTCTGACGTCAAAGAGACAGATCAGAGATGAACCTTTGTGTCTTTGACAGTCAATGACTCATAGTAAATCATTGTGGTAGGACGACTCGTAACCTTTTTGACGTCGATTCTCTCGTTTTACGAACACTTTTTTCTTAATCTTACGAAACCTTAATTGACTGGGTCGACTAATCTGACTTTTCTATGGAGTTTCAGTTTACTTATGGAATAAACGTATATATGTATATGTATATATATATATATATATATATATATATATATATTGGTTGTATTGATGATCGCGTAGTCGTCGAAATTATTGATTGTGGAATTCATAAAAATGTATATCAATAAATTGTATGAAAAAAATTATACCACGATAATACGATTCTTCGAACAACTTTTTTAATCACCGACAAATTATTTTATGATAAGACTGCCAGACTCGCGGAACAATGGCAGACTGCGCGGCGCGCACGTATATATAAATATATATCGATATATCTACATCTATACGTATAAATTTTACATGAGCAATTTATGCGATTTTCTTAGGCCAGACTTTGAACAGATAATAAAGTGCGTCACGAGCACTGCACTGTCGATAAAGTACCAAAATATTTGTTCGCTTATTCATACATTCACAAAAAATTGTTAGACAAAATTGTCGAAAAATTTGTTCATCGACGGTAATCAGAAAAAAATGCGTCTCTTGTCCTGGAAGCAGAAATACTACGTATACGTAGTAGCGATGAAGCGTAATTGAAAAAAAAAAAAAAAAATTTAATCATCTAGGTAAACATTTCTTAGAGCATTTAATCCTAGCAATATTTTATGTCCATTCGGTGAAGATAACTGAGAAAAAAAAGTAAAACGTTATCAAAGCTGTTATCTTCGTTCTCCAATTGAGATCCGTTAAGCGATACCGAACGTAATTAAAATTCTTACAGTCACCTAAAAAAAAAACTTTTTGACAACTGACAAAAAAGAAAGTGCTCCCCAATGACGCAATCGGACCCTTTTTCGTGATTTAATGCATCGTTTGACGCGAGCGAGCCAGAGCCACGTGATCCGTCTGTCAAAAATTGACGCTCGAAATTCCATTTCTGTAAGAACAATTTACTTCAGCTGTGCTTTCCTATAAATATTCATGATTGAGAACGATCGATTATTATGGTCAAGTGAACAGGACGGACAATGACAAATCGTATCTGTGTTCCTGACCAAAATCGATATCGAATGTCGACACGAAATAATCTGCCCCATTAAGAACCATATCAATTTAAAATGTTCCTCTACGAATATTTGAGAAATTCTATTAAAAAATCTAGTACAATATATCCAATCCCCATATCCAATCCACATATACATATATATACACACATATTTCATCCCTCCTGCAACGGGGACGCTGCTGTCGCAACAATACGACCTCGAAAAATCCACAGGGATGAGACGCGATACAAAAATAATATTCCAAAAATACACAAATTTCCCACGTGATCACGAGTCTCGTACGGTTATTTACAGATACGATAAAATTACGCCCGACTTGGTGATTCTATACGAGAACCTCAACCCGTGATGCCCACGAAGCACGAGGACTGGCGACGGCGAACGTCACCGTCCGGGACGTCAATGAAATTGCCCAAGCGTACTAAGAATTTGCGTAAGAGTCTCACGTACCCTAATATATTCGCAACGTCGAGCCTCCTTTTTTTTTTTCACGAGCACCACCACGTAGTTGCACAAGGTAAGTGTTACTCGTGTTCTTAAGTCACAGTCGATTAGCATTGACTGAGGCTCAACGTCTTCGTTGAGAAACATGACGATATACGATTCATAAGGATACGAGTGCAAATACTATATAAATAGGGACGATTAAAAATTTAGTGATGATAAATAAGTGGGAAAAAATGTAACATTGTATAACTCGATTACCGCAATTATATTCATTACCGATCAAATTGATTCGAACAATTTACTAATTGATTATATTTTATACGATATGACTGATTTTGCATAAAAAAATCATTTTTCATTTTCAACCCTTTCAACGGATTTGGTTATTGACTTACGATCGAGGATATACACGGTGGTAAGAAAAAATTGAGAAGCGATTAGATGTATGACGGTCGGGAGAGAAGATACTTTGAAATACGTGACGAGTAAGGTAGACGATGTTACAGGATCGATTTTGAGTTACATTTACCCTGTATAGGTATAGCTATGAATTTACGTATAAGATAAGGATATATGATTATTCTATAATATGTATATATTCATACGATATATACGTATGAAATAAATTTATAACGTTCTGACAGGCTCGTCGCAGCTGGAACTCTTGAGGTTCACCGTTTTCAGACGTTGAAGTAAGAGAGAGGATGAAAAACGATGTCGGAGCAAGTAAAATCTTTGTAGAAATTTGACGAGTTATTGGGAATCTGATTACATAGTAATTTTGTCGAGTGAGCTCTTATGGGAGAGCCGAGTGCCATAAATTTTAGTACAGACTGGAATCATAGATGGCGCTGGCTAACAAGTCTCATGCGTGTACATACATACAATTTCTCAGGATGGAAACCGCATTAATTGCCGCTTTGGCGACCGGTTCGTCCCGACAGGACATTCAATTTGCGGTTCGAATAATGCAGATGCAATTCGATGGCGGCGACCAATTTCTAGACAGCTACTTGGGCATAAACGAGTTAATCGAATGTGAAGCAATTTAGCGGGAGTCCGATTTAACGATTTCACGATAATTAATTACCTTTCGGGAAAGTAGGTACCGAGTAAATGGAATAGAGAAGGTATATACATATACTACTGACATCGTTACGGGAACTACGTAGTAGCAAGAAACTTTTGACCTTTTGCCACCTCGTTCGCCATGGAGGTAAACACGGTCGCTCGTGCGAATTAATTTCCCTTAACTTTTGCCCTCCATGGAAAATTAATTTATGATATCCAATCCAGTCTCCGTGACACAGTAGTTAAAAAAAAAATAAAACTGAACTTCCGTAAACGCCTACAGTCAAATACGATATTTCATTAAACCCTAAAAAAATAAAAGGCATTGAAATTTTTCTTTTCGCTACGACCCTAACTGATTTTACCAAATTGAAAACCAATGTCACGTTCAATTCTGCTAGCTGCGCGTGACCCGTCGATCAGCTTAAATAACGACTACGTTAGATAACTACAGTAAGCCGATACTGTACTATGAAATCGTTACATAGAATCTCAAAATCACGAATTCAACAGACTATATCAAAATTCAGCTGTCACCCTGTATATTGCATTAAAAGAATTCTGGTACAATCACTGGATGCTGCGGTATGATTTACCATAAATAAACGAACGAGGATAAAAATTCTTAAAAAAATAAGATTGACTACGTCAATATTCGTGAAACTAAATAAAATGTCATATACAAAAAGTACAATACATCGTCGACCCAATTATCAGTAATGTAATTTGTCTGAATAAAGAGCTCACAGAATTCCATATGATTTCTCCAATTATATAATACATAATCCTATCAGTGTTATGAAATATTTATAATTAACCCGAGTAACGAGTTTCACCCTAAAGTTATATCCAATTTGATCGTATACATTGAGCAAGGAGAAACAGACTCTTCCCGTTGGATGGGTGCAAGAATTTCGTGAATCGAAGTGACATTCTCAAATTGAGATACGCAAAGTTTACTTTCTCGCTGCAGGCCGTATTCGATCAGACAGGGAACATCGTAGGGTCTTCGAGGAGGATATTAATTTTGAGAAACAGGTACTGTACCTTGAGGGACGCCATGTCAGAGACAGATCGATGGGTCTGAATGGTTTCCAACTGGTCTAAGCACCAATCGAGTTCCTCCATCGTTTCAACGGCGAGCTTCATGTACGGCTCCTCTGCAAATAAAGATCTGAATTAAAGAGGAATTTTCAAAAAAAAAAAAAAAAAAAAAAAAAAAAATACTTAACAAATAGCGGGAAAATAAAAATGAAATTTTAACTTTATCGTTAATTATTCAATTGAATCAGTACCTCCTGGCGCCAGGATCCTTGGCTGGGGTGTACTGCTTCCCTGGGCGCCGCTACTCCTACGCGATCTGCAAACAATTTTGATAATTAAGGCAAATGCAGTGCTACGAATTGGAGGCAGATGTACTCAAGCGATATATATATATATATATATATACAGACGTAACTTCTGAGTAACTCTTAGCATACGGAGTACACACATGTGTTTTCGTATAATGGTGGTCAAAGTTCGTAATATAATCGAAACACTCTTATCTTTATTGTGCCGAATTGATTAAGGACAAATAGACTGGTCAGAGACCATGAAAAGTTCACATGTACCTTGAGTTAAAAAAAAAGTTATATCCAAAATTAGCACCTGATGATTGTCATTGCCAAGAGAGGATGTATAATGCGTGCGAGTGTGAGAGAGAGAGAGAAAATAATTGAAGTATCAACAGATCGCACGATCAATAAATTTTTAGAGAGTGTGATGTTGCGAACTTACTTATTTGTCGGCACATTGGTGAGCGACAGGAAGTTGTTTCTGACGGAGCGCAGAGAAGCAAGTATCTGTGCGAAGGGTGTAACGATGAGATCCTCCCCATGGCTGTAAATGAAAAAATAAAGAATTATTGAACAACAAAGTCGAAGAATGTATATCAATCGTTGTATCGATTGGCTGTAGCGTCATTGTCTATTTGCAAAAGCTGCTCTATCGTCATGCATGTATATAGCCACATCATATCGATACAAGTGTTTCCTCGCGAAATAAGACGTACGATTAAATCGCGAATAATAGGATATAAAGTCGGGTCAGCGACGTCATTTTGAATTTGAGAGGCCATCTAGGTGGGATACGGAAGGTAAATAAGTCCCCTCGAAACTGATGTACCAGCTCGACTATGTATACATATTTGCATTCCGAATTTCGCAAGTTTTATCGCGCGCGATTCAGCTTATTCCCAGAATATTAAAGAGACGCTCGTGACATTCCTCAACGAACTTTACGTGCGGGGAAATGTAAAATGGGGAACAAAGTGATTTGCAAATATTTTTGCGAAAATTTTCGGCTAAGAATTTTCAAACGATCCGAAGCTATGCTCGATGCTGATTTTTATTTGGTAGATCCAAGACTTTCTTTTTACGTATATTAGTACATAACTAGATGGTGGTTGGTTGTTGATAAAATTTTTGATAAAACATTCAAATTTTTTTTTTTTTCTTTCGTTTACGAAAAACAGTAACATTTAACGGTCATGCGATATTTGCTCTCAAATGACATTTAAAATAAATTTAAAAAGTGTCAAAATGCAGTTATCATATGTATACACATATATTACTTTCACTTTCTCGCAATCGGCATCTCGCAACGTCATTGGGATCGTGCGAATGTTCAATTTCGCCAAAAAAAGGAAAAGTTACTTCGCATCGGAATCTCAATATAGGCCCGAATAAAGGCGACATCTTTTCAGAAGGAAATACATTTAAGAATACATTTTGTGTTTTAAAGTGGATTCCTCGACTGTGCCAGGTTTTATTGGAAATGGCGAGAGAACCTTCGTGATTCAGGATTTTCCTTTGGGATCCTTCAAAAATTTCTTTCTCGTGTACGCAATCGAATTTCAAAAGACCGATAGCTTAGCATATCCCAATTTCCAGCCTCTTGGCTTCCATTGAAAGTAAAAATTGCAACGCATCTCTACACCACTTTTCAATTCCGAGCACAGGTCACGTAAAAAGTGCATTCACCATCGAACTTATGCACTTTCACGATAAATCCCAAAAATCCCCAGCAGACGATTTAAATTGACGGATAAAAAAGTTCCTTTGCCAAATAAATATTATAGACACACACACAGGCAGTTTCATTCGATAAAACTCCCAGACTTCTGTACATACAGCAGCAAAAATTAATTAAAAAAAAATATCAAGCTCAATTTTTTTATCCCAGCATCCAATCTGAATTCTAAGTGTAATTCGTTTGATCTCTTTATAGAAACCACGAAATTTCTCCAAACAAAAATCCATCAAGATCCGAAGGTACGAGGATCTTTGTAAAACCATAAGGATCCCGTGATAAGACCTTATCAAGTAAAAAGTTCAATCGTCGGCTCGTCCGGCTTCTGCGAAATGTAATCTTCGCTGCGTCTGCTTAGACGGGAACGAGGTGGTCGGAAGAAAACCTGGCGATTAACGACATAAAGTTTCATCAAACTTCACAGCTGCATAATGCTGCCGTGAAAGTGAGAAAAGAAGATACGTAATGACGGAGAGAAAGAGCGAATAGAATAACGTGGTAACGCGAATACAGTATAAAAAGACGTTATAATCGTATACTTAAGAGCCACGTCCTTAAGCGCAGTGAAAATAAACGTTAAAAGGAAACACCCTATAAATTCGTGAGGTAATAACGCTAGCGAAGTTCCGTAAGATAAAAAAAAAATTCCAGCTAAGTGAAATATTGTAGAGGACCGTGAGTGTTCGTTATCACTGTTATCGTTATTGGAAGCCACCGATTACGATTAAATTTGAGAAAGAATAATGAAGATCCTCCTAAAAGCCATTTACCAATAAAACACGTCATATAATAGAGTCTATAATTTTCGTGTCCCGGCCGAGCGGTATCAGAACCTGTACAATAGACTTTTAGGTACTAAATCAATGCAGATTAAAGTCCCATTACGTTGGTCCATTATGAGTTACATCACCGGGCAAATTACATGTATATAGTATACGGTCTGAAAAATAGTAGTAACTGGGGGTGTGTTATCCGGGGTTAATAAAAAATTATCGAAACTACAGATCGTCCGTTTCACTAATAAATTAAAAGTTTCGGGTTTCACAATTTGGCATTTGATCTTGGAGCATCCTGAATTGACTGTCGCGAAATTCAGTTCAGCTGATAAAGCGATTCTCGGGTGGGGGGAGAGACTAAGGTACAGATGGAGTTTGCACAAGGGAGGAAATGATCGAGGACCTTTTTTGCTCCATAAAATTGAAGGGTCGTATAAGAGAGACGTATAAGAAGAGCCCAGAGTCGTCCCTTAGAAAATCGTCGTATCAGCAATTTCCGAAGAGTGCACTGATAACGTCAATTTGTTCAGGAAGGCTCTGTACGTTTCAAAACTCAACCCTTAAATGGTCCATGTGGGTTTGGGGATGACGAGGGGAGAGGGCGGATTGTGCAACGATCGTAGAAGGAGGGTGAGTCCAAAGAAACGGTGACTAGTTGAAAAA
The DNA here is from genome assembly GCA_031762395.1 of Calameuta pygmaea. NCBI lineage: Eukaryota > Metazoa > Arthropoda > Insecta > Hymenoptera > Cephidae > Calameuta > Calameuta pygmaea. The sequence goes on along the minus strand of JASANN010000554.1, from coordinate 210,665 downwards.
TGTATACGTATATATATATATATATATAAATTATCCATCATCCCCCTGACGACTTTGGTCGCAGGGCGAAGTTTAGCCGTTCGCCTAAGGGTGAATTAATACAAGCAAAGTTTACGCCTATATTACACTGTAATAAGTTTACCTTCGGAATAAAAAAAGCGTGTGTGGCCTCTAAAGCAGGACGCGATTTTCGTTTGATATTCCGACAGGTAGGCCAATTCAAACGAACGCACCGAGACTTCAGACGTTTGAAGGTGGTGGCGAGTTTGACCTTTTGCCAATTATGCGTGCACGAATGACCCTCCCCCTCAGGTATATAAATACCAGAACATGCGGCATCGCTGTAATAAGCCCCACGTGTACTTAGTACGCCGTCTAGAGTTATACGCGATTAAATTGAAAAAAATATTTCTGCCTTCCACCCACATAGTATTTTCATTCGCGCTGCGTCGACTTAGGTAAATCTATAGAAATCCCGACTATAGAAATCCAAAAATAGAAGCTTTGAAAATTATAGAGAGATAGTACAGTCCAACGAGAATATTTAATCGAACGAATTCACGAAATTATACGCGACCATAGACACGTCAGATACGAGATAGGAGATACGCGTTATACGTGATCAACGTGTAAGCTCGAACAAAGCCAAATTACGTAAACTCTATCGCGTATCGGATTCGTAATGCTGCTACAGTGTAGTATCGTCCAAGCAATTTGGAAAGATACAGTTTTTTTGCTGGTGAATGATACTTATCGGATTCGTTTTTATTAATTTTCTCATCACACCTTTTCTCGATAACTCGTTAAATCTTCACGGTTCCGTTGGTGCTTCCTGTTCGATTCACTCCTCGACCCACGTATAACATTGGAATAAGGGATTTATTAGTCGGATAATAGCGACGGGACTGGAAATCGGCGAGGTATACAGAAAGCTGTATAAATGAAAGGATTGCTCGGAAATTATATTTACGCTACAGTAAGACGCAGAGCTTTGCCGTTGTTTGAACGTCATGATAAAATTAAAATTAAAATAGCACGTGAAATATTGTAAAAATTTTTCTTTTTTTCATAAACTACAAACAAAATTGAATCTAAAAGGTATAAATATTTTTATCCCACTGAAAATGCGTTCCCATATATACGATTCATGAACATAATTAATTCGTGTTTTGTGTTTGCAGATTTAACATACACCGTGTATATATTCATGTCCGTGCAAAAGATTCGCATGAATCCAACGTTGGAAGCATTGAAACCAACGGGAACGGAAAGTTGGAATTAATTAGCTGATTCAGGGTTTGTACCAGCTGAGTACATAAATGGAATATACAGGGGGATTGTTTATGTATGTACAGTACGGAGAATACACGATTGTCGAGAAGGTAGATAATCCCTGGGAAAAGGTCAAAGTTCAGGATAGTAGCTGGAAATTGGCCTTTCCTGATTCAAGTTCGCTGAGCTCGGTTCGAATCTCCCGATTGAATTTCTGTAGAAATATTCTGGATATAACTGACTGGTTAATTAGATAACCAGTGATTGGAGTGAAGGATATTGATTACAGTGTAACAGAAACGGTAGATTCACGAGTGCAGGTACTATCAGCGAGAAAGATCAAGTCCCAAGCTTTTGACTTTAAGGTTATCGATGCCCTCTGTGGGAATAATTCGATATCGTTTATATCGATACGATAGTAACACGATTGTAATTCCTCTAGCGAGATAACGATCCCACTTGAAGATCCATTAGTAAACTGATTACGAATACAGGGTGTAAAAAAGATAACAGTAAAGCATAATAGAATAAAGGAGTGTCATAAAAATTTAACAAATTTCCAAAATTCCTCGACAAAAATTTTGGATAAACGGGATTTAACGTATCGATCGTTTGAAAAATGCCAGGAATGTAAACATCGTAAATTGGTGAGATGAAGGCGAACGAAAAAAAAAAAAAAAAAAGAAGGAAGAAGCCAACCGCAACTCACAACCACAACAAAGGCACCTTGGGTTGGCGACGGAGACTTGCGGCGCCCAGACGCTCTGGTAATAATCGCTCAGCACCACAGGGGTGCGGCGTCGCGACGCTACTCGAAAAGTGGATAAATTTTCGGTAACTCGTTCGTTACGTTCAGAGCGAATCGTCTGTTTTGTAGGTTAGCCATGTGTAATAGCGTAGCGGATACAGTTAATGATTTTTTTTTGATAGTTTTTTGAATAAATGAAAAAAGTTAATTTTCGTCAATCTTCATGACAGATTTCATATTGACACTCGGCTCCTGTATTATGGTCAATGGAGGAGCGTATAGAAAAAAAGGTAAGGGAGAGCAGCAAAGATAAAGAAAAAAAAAGTACGGATGGACCTAGAGTTGTCAAACGCGTAAATAAAACAGCTGAACCTTCGCAGATTCAAAATAAGTATATACACATGTATATAAGTGATTTAACAGCAGGATTAACAGTGTCCCTTCAGCGTTCAAGGTTTTACTGTATAGAAGTTATTTCGATACATCAAATGAAAAGCTTACGTCTATTCAGAGTTTTTTCCTTTATATCTGACCCGGTAGAAACTGGTCACTGTAATGGTTGGTTTCCTCGATCGATATTTGCACCCGCTCAATGCTCGCTCGTTCGCAAAGAAAAAACCTGCTGCTCCAGTAAAGTTTCAACTGGGTCAGCAAGAGACCCAGGTTCCTTGGAGCAAAATATAAAAAGTAACGAAAATCTTGTAACCTCCTATGACTAAAACGTCTTCAGCATTCCAAGCATCCCTGTATGAATCAAGACCCGTTATGAAAACGACTGGTAAACGAGTCTAGGCCGCGAAGACAAAAATTTTTTAAATTTTCGATCGAAGATAAAAAAAAACAGATTATGTAAACATTTTCAAACTGGCTTCAACGTGGCAGAGGAATAACGATTTTGAAAAATTACATATTTCTTTCTTTAATACATCATTTACAGGGAATCAAACTGCCAACAATGAGTCAAGCTACATAGCTAAATTATAGACATTTTCTATTTTTTTTTTTCACAAAGAATGCGCGTCTTTAGGTTATTTACGTTCAAAAAAGTCTCCATTAGACGAAGGCCGAGTATTTCCAAAAACAATATAAAATTTATCAATGTCTTACTGCGGTATAAGGAACCATGAAAAATGTCAATGAATCAGGTTAATACGAAAACTTTTATTTAGCCGGTATTGATCGTGCATTTTCATAATGCCGGAAACGCATTACGCCGAGGGCCATTGTTTACGTGAAAGAAATATTACCGAGGGATCACAACATCCCTCTACAAGAAAAAGTCGGCCGATAAGACAATGTAATATTTTAGTGGGGCGTGTCTCATTTGTTTTTATTACCATGCCCCCCTCCCCAACTACTCAGCCAATGAATAAATCTCCAGTACCAAAGATAAGTAAATCCAACGTGTAAATAGACCCACCCAAAACAAAAAAAATTTTTTTTAAATTCATATGACGTATGAACGTCAATAAATAATCACGTTGGGGCTCGTGCGTTGATAATAAAATGACGAGTCTTAAAGTATCAGAAGTGCACAAGTCGCGTGACATCCATATCAGAAGCCTTGGACGATCAGCGGATTCTAAGCTGAGAATTACATCCGGTGCGATTCAGCCCTGAGATTTTAGCAATGTATAACAACAGCAAGGTATCGAAGCAATAGGTGTACGTAAAGCAACGTATACGTATGATGAAAGACATTCAAAGTTATAAGAGCCAGTATGATATTACGTGATCATAATAACGTTTAGGAAGCGAAACGTTGTTGATCACGCGAAGACCTACAGGAGTTCGCGTCGAGTCCCAAGGTAAAACGGGTTCAGAAGGTTGTGGACACTTTGGTTCTAACGTTAAAGCAGGGGCCTGAACGTTTATACCTGTATAGCAGGTGCTTTACTGTCCAAAGCAGCAATTAAATATTAACGAACTTAGGATACGTTTGCCTCGGGGCGGGAAGACGTGTGTACGGAGCTTAAGTATTGTATAAGCTAAAGTGGATGTAGTCCCGGGTAGAAATATGAGTCAGGCAGTAAAGAGATTCCTATAAGTCTGTGATAAATGTACTCAGCTTTGATAAGGATAAAATCCTTACCAAGAACAGATATTTTGTAGGATGCAAATAGGGGGGGGGGGGGGGGCACGGCACGTTTTTTTTTTCGTAAATCTTTACTAGCAAAGTCCCGCGAGCCAGCGTAAAATCTCAGACTATCGGAGCGTCAAATCGAATTTGAAAAGCCCGCCTCGCCTTCGCATTAAAATAGCAATAACGCATGATCCTCCGTGGTAGAAGACGATTTCACGTAATAGCTACCGGTGGACTTATACACAAAGTGACGATTAACGGAACGAGGAATTTGGATCGTTACCCGAATTCAGAACGAGGCCAGACCGATTCATCGAACCGCTACGAGGAGAATATTCAATTTGACATGGCGCGCTTCGAGAATTTCAAGGATCCAGAACGGAACTGAACAACCGGTGGCGAGCTTCCAAATTGAATGGCTGCTGCGACTGCAGCGTAGCGCAATCGTCGATGACCTCGTAAAACGAGATAGATTTGAGGTTAGACTTGTATCGTTGTTACGTGAACTTAAAGCCAAAATTAATAATAATAATAATACAAAATGAAAAATATTTACCATTGGAATATACGAACTTGGTATGTACGAGGGGACATGCACCGCAAAATGCGCGGGAATTTCAAATTTGAAAAATCGTATAGACGGGACAAGCATTATCGAGATAAAAAAAAACAACATTTTTTAACACAACTCCTCATTCCTAATTCACATCCTGATACTGGAAGATCCTCAAATCTAAGAAGGATCAGCATTGAGATTCTTAGGCATAGTCAGGATTTCAAAGTATTAAAGTATTTCTACTAGACTTTCATGGAACAGCTAGGTCGTGCTATCAAGTAGGATTATTCGCAGAAGGCTCAAGGATTCGAGCTGAAGGAAAATGGGGTATCGCTGTTTTGTCGGTAGCTATATATATATATATATATATATATAATCCTTTAACAACTCCTCGATATTCTCTCTTTGCATATATTTCTCTTCCGATCTATGCTCTGTACAATTATTATGTATACAATTTAATTAAGAGCGAGCGAAAGAGAGAGACAGAATGAGAACCGCACCCTATTCACTGAATCTTAAGACAAATCCGGCGTAAAGGAGCAAAACTCGAACCAGACCTGTTAACGATCTCGTTCAGAGACCGTCCAGTAGAATAATTCCCAGTAAAAGCAATGTCGTTGCTCCAATGAGGAGGATGCTTAGACGCATCTCGAGTAATTAGCTGACTCAGGATGAAGTTAGACTATGCAATATTGACCCAAGACTATACAGGACCGTTTGATTAATTATAATTCAATTCCACACATACGACAGGGTACTCTGGAGGAAATTAGTATGAAATAACATTAGCCCTGAAATTCTCTGAAAACAAAAAGTCGAGTAAACACGTAAAGACATAATTTGTCAAAAAAAAAAAACAGAAAAACTTACAAATCCCTCTTGGACTGTGTCTCGAAGCATTGTTCCCAGAAGAGTGCTCTTCTCGGAGGTCGTACTCTGAGCGCAGACGTCGAGAGGGTCCTGGGTAGACCACCGGTACCGGAAGTAACGCCGCCAGCCCCAAGAGAAGGGGAACTCATACCTCCGCCGCACCTTTTCAATCCCCCAATAACACTGGTAGACTCGACTAATCCTCCGCTGGATCCTGACATGACTGCACGAGAAATCCTATCAAGTGATCTTGCTACCGGGCATGATCGTACCGCTTTCAGAAATTGGCCTAACAACGACCACCCTTTCGCCTTTGTGGCTCGTCCTGCACTCGAGGGGGGGTTGTCGTCGAGTACACACTTGCCTCGGCCACTAGACTCAGCCTCGAACTTATTGTAAATCGATTGTCGCCCTTTGTGAACGTCCAAGCTACGTACGTGTAGCTGCGATGCTTTAGGTCAAGGCTCCTACCTCAGTCCTATGACACTTGTCAATGTCCACTGGCAAAATTGTTGTTTTCAACTTTGTCCAAGAATCATCCGCGATTTATGCCTATAGGAACGACACCGTTTATCGCTCGAAAAAAAAAGACTCCCGCTACGATTTTTTTTTTGCCTTTCCGTAACGGAATCTACTAAATGCGATTATCGCTTATCGACGGGTACGTAGAATTAATAATGATGATCGGTCATGTGGGGAAAGTTGTCGCGCGTATCAATGTTATACTAGGTGAGTACGATTAATGGGTATCTGTTCGTTATGGATATGATGCATAGTAAGTATACTTGTTGGTCGTACGTGATTGGTGGAAACCAGGTATGACGTCATATTGTAAAGTCTATTTTCAAGGCTGGAATATTGGACGTCGGTCGTTGCATCATTTACAGGATAATCGGATGCTTCATCATCGTCCTAACAGGATATACCGTACGGCTTTGAAAGTTTATCGATTTCTAGTTCGTACGCGAGGTACGTGACTGGGATGAAACAATTATGCCTCTGATACGTGAGAAAAATCTTTGAGAAATACTGATTCGAACGAAATGACGGGAAAGATGGGAATTTTTTTAAGAATTTTGATACGGCGAGGGACACGTGAGCGAAAATTATATTCCCTCGAAGAGTACGAGGAAATCGAATTTGTGTGAGGCCAAATGAGAAAATTGTTTTTTTTTTGGTTTTTCGTAATATATTTTTTGTCTAGAAAAAAGAAACGACGACTTGGATAAGGATATTTTCATTAGCAGGAACAATCGAGGGATCGAGAAAGCTCAATGACGAATTTGCAAATATTTTACGAGGAGTATGAGAATTTAAGAGAAATGCCAAGAGACAAATTTTGAAATTTCAGTCTCCATTTCCTGTTTAATTAATTAAATTTTCCCGCTACCAGGTACTTAACATTCATTCGTTTCAGAAGAGATAACAGATATACGTATACGGTTTAAAAAGAAATTCGCGATAAGATAGCATCGCTGGATCAGTAGTACAATAAATTTTATTATTAAAGCCAAAAAAATCTTATGTCCTCTCTATGATATTAACAGTATGAAATATTTCGACGATTGAAATTTCAAAGTCATAATAACAATAATACGCAAACAGTAAACCCCACTCAAGATAACTGAATGCCTCGTTATCCCTAAGACTCTATAGAGCTATAAAACTTTCTCTGAATAGCTTTATTGAGCTTTCGTCTTAAAGCACTGTACTTTATAGCAGTTCTTATCGATCCCTAGAAAAAGCTGCCTATACCGAAAGAACGATCAAACAAAATCATAAAATGTACTTTTAAAGTACCAGGTCGTCCTGGCACGAGCTTTTACATTTCTGCAATCGTTTAAAACTCTATCCCGTTATTGGTAGTTTTGTGAAAATTAAATAACACGACAGTTTCTCCGGTCGGTCCCGTTTCCGTTAAATCCACTTAAACGTACAGCGAACAATACGCGAACGTAAAATCACACGGGAGAAGCAGCGAAGGAGAAAAATCCGTCGTAAAATAACGTCTGATTACAGGGACTTGATTGACAATATTTTACGAGGTATTTATAATATTAAGGTTCCTTTTATTATCCAATTTTCTGTTCCCGACGAAAAGAAAATTTACTCCGCGTAACATAAACTTTCCCGTACAGAGCTTGTTGATCGAGGAAAAACACAAAGCACAGCACGACGGACTCTCCGCAAGAACAATGCTGTACAATTTTATCGCGGTCTCCCGGTTCCAGCGGTAAAGTGGGACAAGTAGCAACTTATCCAAATGAAACCAATTAGGCTGGTTCCCGCTAGTCACTGACTTGATAGTCGCAATCTTCGTATCTAGTTACTCTAATTGGCCGTAGTTTTGCTCGTCCTTTGTGCTTGAAGATTGGTAGCTATCATTGTCAAATGTTTGACGCTGTCGTGTTTTTTGAAGTACGAATAGAATTTTTGTTTCTTATCATTAACTCTACAGCAATTCGCAACGTGTTAGTTTTACTGAGTATCCTTGCCAAATTAATGACGCTTGGCTGGAATTCGCGAATTTGCAATATAACGGGTTTTGGGAAATTTTAAATTTGATCGCGCGGGGCATTGACGAAATTCCAATCAGTCCTATTCAGGCAGTTCCTTTTTTTTTTTTTTTTTATATCACACGACTATCACTGGCTTGGAGATCGGTATGGAATTTTAGGGGGTTGGTAGTCAGAAAAATAATATTAACGAGAGGCTTAATGAAAAGGGTTGCTGCCGTAGGAAAAAAAATAATGAAAAAGAAAGACTGAGAATGGAAAAAAAAAATTCGGGAAAATATGACGAATAAAAATTATCCCACCTAGGCTACCGTTATTGGCGTAAATCAATAAATTCGAAATTTTTTATCGAATTACTCGAACGCAGTTGTATGCATTGAAGAACAAGTATATTGTGGCGAATATCAATTTAGAATAATTGTTCGTACACGACAACAAATCGCAATCGATAAATCGATCGACTCGATCGTGACTTAATCAAACGGAATTTGCATAATCGTATAATAATATCGACTCGTTGAAAACACCAGACCGTATATCAGCCAGTTATTGAGAAAATAGAGTTACAAAGTTGTTCGACTAAAGTTAAAAAGTTAAACGGCCAAAAAAAAGTAACACGCGTGTGACTCTTTGACGACCTTTGACCCAGCACTCGACCCAACCGAAGACTAGCGTGTTTCAGAACACAGCACACGGAGTAACTACGGCTTTACCATTAGGGTTCACCAAAGTCATAATCGCAAATATCTTTTTTATGAAAAACTAAAAAAAAATATTAAGGTCCACAGAAATAAAAAAAAACTCCAGCATCCAAAGTTAGCCTACTGTCTCGTTTAGTAAAACTTTCTTCTCTCGCTTCTGGACTGCTTTCGTAGCATTTAATCTGTACCCTTTCATCCGACCGCCGACTGTCATCCCGAATTACAAATGATTTTCCTAAATTTCGCGTCATGAATTATTTACGTGAAAAATCGCAATACCCTCGATTTTTACGTGCAACAGTTTTTCTAACCCTTTCCTGTTCTTCGATTTATCTTCCCGTCTCTTTCATTGTCTTTTACTTTATATCCAGAATCGAGGCTTATGTCGGCTTTGAGGGTTGATCTCGTTTCAAGATAAATCGTATATCAGACGCGATCGAGAAGTGCATATACGGGAAGCCGGTAAAAGGTTCAGCCTTAAAACAGGCCGTGGATCTATTTTCCTAGAAACTGTAATGATCGGCCTTGTCGTCTGCTTTCTAAATTTAGAACGCACGAGGAACACGTCACGAAACGAACGTAGTGGCCGACGATATCGTAATAGACGAAAAACAGTTCATCGCCAGAGACGTATTGGATCGTATTCTATAGTCGCAGACGCCTGTACAGTAAATACCGATTGACAGTGCAATAAATTATTTCAGACTAGTAAAAAGTATTTCCGGTGCATATAGTAAATATTGAATAGATAAGATGGCCGAACTACAGATTCGATACGAGGCAGCCCTCCACTAGCTGGATATTGATCTTAAAATAGTATAAAGAGCTATTTATTACCATAAACAGAAATATTGATGTTTACGTAAAAAATTGAATAATATCAAATCGTACGATCGATAAGAGAATATCGAAGCGATAGTATCAGCACCGTTATCAGTGATAGACTCGTCACTTTTTATCATCGATGCGATTGAAAACTCATATTTTTATCTTTCTATCTCGAAAGTGATTCGACGTTATGAAGACACTGGCACGTGCGAAAAGCACTTAACTGACCTATCTCAATATCGTCTATATACAAAAATCCCGCGACGGAAAGGCAAAATCGCAGTGACGGGCGTGAAAAAAAAAAGTTTTTTTTTCTCCTACCAATGAAAACTCACCAAATTCAGTCCGCCATTGACTTACGAATTTCCCGAAAAAAAAAAAAAAAAAAATACAAAATATCGTTTAGCTCCTAAAACCACGAGCTAAACGAATCTCAACCTCATCGTCCACAGTTCGTGTAAGAGAATGAAAAAAAAAAAAATAAAAACCAATCGCGCCGATCCTCGTGAGAAAAATCAGTCGTCCTTCGCGAAATTAACAATTTCGCAAGAAGCAGAGCGTTACCACACGTAGAATGATATTCGCGGCAAGTATAACTCGATAATCCAACTGCAATTCGCGTAATCGCCGTAAGGCTATCCGTACGCGAAAATCGGCACACAACCGTACGAGGGTGCAGGTAGCCGTGTGTGTTAACGGCGCGTCGTGTTTGCCACGTTCTCGGACTGGCCAGGGTGCTCAGGTTTCGCGGGATTCGGAGAGGCCTTGTTGGAAGGGAGAGAACTGGTGGGTAGAGTCAAAGAGAGAGAGAGAGGGAGAGAGAAAGCAAGAGGGTCGTATAGGTAGGTACAGGGAGTGCGAGAGTGACGGCAACATAGAGGAACGAAGGCACTGACTGCTGGCGGCACGATTTACGCGGGTAGCCTGGCGCTTCACGACTGCGCGTCTCGTCCTTTTCCGAGCTGGCTGATAGGACAGAGACGAGACGATAGGGTGGATAGGTCGTAGGAGTTGGACAGAAATACGCGTAGATGGGATTTGTATACGTATATAGCACGAGCTTGCACGACGTATATGACGAGATGAGAGGGAGTGTCTGTGATGTGTGTGTGTGTGTGTGTGTGTGTGTGTGTGTGTGTGTGTGTGTGAGAGAGAGAGAGAGAGGGAAAATATAGCCAGAGACTGAACACACTAATCCAGCAGCTTCGTTCGATCCTACGTAGGCGTATATCGTTCTGTCTCTCTCGCATAGCTTTGATCCTTCTACCCTCTCTCTCTTAATCGTTCCCTAATTCCTCTTCGACGATACTGACGCTTATTCGTCCTAGGCATTCTAGTTGCGTCGGGGACACGCGACAGCGTGCCAATGCGACAGAGAGAGTCGTTTAGACGTGACGTCTGCCAACGAAAGCCTTGGCTCTGTGTAACTGTCGAGTGCGTGTGCGAGCTATACTTGTTGGGACGACTGTACCGTGAAGTACGTGATGCTTAGTAGAGTGAAATAGAATTTACATAAGTTTTCAATGATTTTCAGAAGAATATTTAAATACGACGATTTTCGAGTTCGACTAACCTTTTGGCTCTTGATTCGTGCCGAAGGAATTATATGGGAATTAATTGTTAATGTCAAGGGGCTGAATCACGTGGGTGGTATGACGAGATGCTATATCGATATTATTAATTTTTTTTTTTTTTTCATACCAACTAAATGCCAGGGACGATCTCGATTGACCTGAGCTCGTGCCCTGGACCAGGTTAAAAGATTCCGCGACTGGTTCCAGAGTATGCACTTACGAAGGTGTAGGAGGGAACAAAAGTGGGAATCCGGAAGGCCACTGCAATTTTATTACCTGCCACAGGGTGCCGCAGCTCGATAAAGCAATTTCACCCGCCACCTCATGGGCAACGAGAAGGAACGAGGAAAGGTCATAAAACCGTAAGAAACGCGTGGCAGAAATTGCACGCGACTATGCAATATCCGTTCTAGCGAAGAATCAGAATCTGATAATCGATCAAGTATATAGGCGATGTATTATTGGGTTATGCGGAATGGAGTTGCTGGGATCTCAGAGATATAGAATTTGAGGTTCGCGAATTGTACGATTCCATCACGGTTATCGTCGTTCCTTTTATCCTCGGAACGGCTCGGATGTGATTTTCGACTAGAACTTGATTACGATCCAGGATTTCGAAGCATCACGCTCGCGAGAGCGTAAATCGTTGATTCACAACGAAAGGGGACCAGTTATTCTCGCGTGGACGGCAGTCTGACTATACGCGGACCCTTTCCACTTACGTGTTCGGCAATGCGTTATAACCTCATATAAAGTAGCATGGAGATTTGACAATTTTATATTGCATGGAAAAAACGTCATTATCACGACATCGCTAGGTGTTTGCGAAAATTTTGCATTCCGACTATAAATAAATATTCGAATATTGAAATTTTCTATTTTTCATCGGCATAACGTAGGCTGGCATTCTAACTTTTTCTCTAGTTTAACACGAGATTCATAGAAATACGTATATGACATTCACTGGTATTCGCTGGATTTAACGATGACTGCACTCAGCACAAACAATTGAGGATAGTGTTTAATGTATATGAAAAAAAAAAAAAAATTTCGGTAGAATTCGAAAAATATTGCTACCGATAGAAATTGCACGTGACACAAATTATTTTACGCAAATAAATACGTACGTAATTCGCCATTGTGACGATGAACTTTTTACTGGTTCGCGAGTCCCTCTGCGATTCGGAAAAAACAAGCAAATTCCCATTATTTCCTACAGGTACGAATCAACTTGTCTGATGCGACTAATCTCATGACTCGATTGAATCTGTAGTCGTCGCGAATTTTGTACTTCGTGACGTCACCGAGGGTCAAATACTTTCGGCATTATCGGCGGAGCCAGATCTTCATATCAAATGTACAGGATGTTTTTGTTGAATATGTCAAAACTGTGTATCGACAATTTTATTGAAACACCCTGTACAATATACTGTGCAATTAAAATTATTTTTTAATGCTCTTCGATAAACGTATCGATTCAAAAGTTGACCCCGCTTATCAATCGATACGTGAAAGATTTATATATCGGTACATTAATGTATTAGATTGCGGAATATCTCAAAGCAGAATTACAGAAAAATTCGTTGAGAATCGTTTGAAAAAATTGTATGGACTATTTCGAGAGACACGATACCCTCGTAAAAAGTTTCCTCGGGCTATTTCGGGTTATTTTTATTCGTTAATCAAGCTCGGATTAATTAGACAAATTGTCCGTCGACTGAAGGTAAATTTCAAATTGCTTGAATGAAGACAAATTACTTTTCGCGATATTCGAAGTGACTTTCAGCATCATAACCGTTCGATGAAAACATTGAAAAATTTTTCGCGAAATTTTGAAATTTCTCGTATCGTTACAACTGCTTATGTGGATAGAAAATTAGAAAATTAAAAATACATGTAATTATGTATTTTGGTATAAATGTAGCGAAATGAGTATATATTTTTACATCTACTTATAAAGGTAATAAAAACCGTGAAGTCCGTTTGACTTCGTATCATTTTATTCATTAAACGGACTAAAACGCGATTCGTCAATCATTTCGGTTCGATATGCTCGAATTGGCGTCTAAACGTGGAAATTCGCAGACGAAAACATTGATTTTTTCCAGAAGCTTTGCGTGTTCTTAATCGCAGTACGTAAAGTGTGAAATTGTTCATGTAACGTACGCACTTATTTTACCATAAAAACATACGAGAAAGAATGCAATCACGAAAACGTTATCGAGCGCGAGGATAAATGAGTTTGAAAAATTTTCAAAATTTTTCGAAAAAAAAAACAAAAAACTCGTCGACATAAAATTCTACAATCAGTGTTTAAAAAAATGAAAAATAATGACCAGTACCCCGTTATTCGATACGAATTGATATAGAAAATTTTTTATAATCTCAAAAAGTAAATCCTATCAGATAAATCAAACAAATCACGCCAAGCTACTGCGTCTTTGAACATTACTGCCCGAGATTTCCATTAAAGAGAAATTATAAAAAAAAAAAAGATTAAGCGACTCGTCTGCCAGCTACATGACCGATGTCTTTCGAGCGTCATTTCGCCAAACGAATGAATAAATTTTTTTGCGAAATCTTCAAAATACTTTTTCTCTCGGCGCGTGGGACGTTTGTCTCAAAGTTCAAGGGGGACGTGGGTGAATTTTGACAAGCAGACGCGACGAGAATTTTTTATCGCGATCTCAATTCAATTGCCATGAGTAAATAGTGCCTATTCGTGGGATTGCCATTATGATTATTTTATTATTAGTCAGGCATACAATAAATTTTAAGGTCAACGACGATTCCCAAAACCGACCACCACCCTCTGGTACTACTGACGTCATAAAAACGATCGCTATATGTATGTGTGTGTATGTATATATATATTACAATACTAGAAGGCATAAAAAAATTTTTTCAAAAGACGTACCAATCTTGTAACGATATGTTGCGGCATTCACGTATATACGTAATTAAACGACTTACCTGTACTGATCGGTAAATATCCTGAAAATAACAATTCATCTTTATTCGACAAAGTTCAATTATTTTCGACATGCTGTAAGAATACACATCCCTTAAGATCAAGACAATTTCGTAATCGAGTTAATAGACGTAAAAATATCGAGCGTCCAACTTGTAAATACGTCGATAACAAAATACTGCGTTATCACACTCGCGTCGAATAGGCTATAAACAGCGTCGTATCGAAGCGTAAGCAAAACTTTGTACAATAAGAAGCGCGCAATGTTCAAAATTTTCGTTTTACAAAAAAATTCCTGCGACTATAGCAGATAACGAAAAAAAGGGTTATCATGAAAAAAAAAAAAAATTACAAGTACAATATCCAAAGTTCATATTTCAAGTATCTCTATGAGAAGCAACTTTAATTGACTTTCGAGCAATCGATGCGTAGTAGGCAAGGCATGTGTAATCGTTACAAATTACTTAATTATCCAAAATTCTACATACGATAATTAAAATTAAAGAAAAAGAAACAGATCGACCAGGTCAATTTGGATTGATGCAGTATGTCCTTGAACGATTTTGACGTTAATTTTCGAAAAAAAAAAAAGGATGCGATGTGGTATACAGTGAGTGACGTAATAAGCGTTTGGTTGATAGTGGCGAAACGTGATGCATTTGCAAGCGCTAGTATGCCAGCCAAAGATCTCTCGTTCGGAGCCAGAAAATTTTGCAAAATTCAATGTGCCCGAGATATTTTTGTATCTTGGGACGAGACTGGCGTAGCGGTTGACATTCTTACCGAAAATAATGAATCGAAGTACAACTGACTGGTTACAAAGGTAGAAGCTAGGGAGTAGCTAGAGAGAGAGAGAGAGAGAGCGAGAGAGAGAGAGAGAGATTTTTGGCAAGAGAAAGAATTCAGAGTCACAAGAAGAGCCGCCATGCAGAACAATATAGATAAACGAACAAATAAAGCACGTGTTAGGTTAGGTTAGCTTGGTGTACATGATAAAAGTCAAAGATTATCGTACAACGTGGTATCAGGGTTATTATAATGAAGGAACGTAGTGTTTAGTGGATAAATTGTGAAATTAAGACCAAAAAAAACTATAAAAGTAAAAACGAAAAAATAGAAGAAAAAAATTAAGAGGCCATAAAATAGGATGTATAGAGTACATACGCTCGCTCGACAGGCGGCTCTGTCTCTTTGAACCTGCAACCCAAGGATGACACATGTGACGTTATCACATCCCGCACCCTATATCGCTAGGAAAAGCGCAGCAAGGTGTTGTTTCAACGATTATTTGTTAAAGTGATAAAAGAAAAAGGAAAAAAAAAAAAAAAACGTCCGTTCACTCGTCACTGTGTACTTTCAAAATTTATTACACAAATTTGAATTTAACTTTGGACGTTCGAGGAGACTCTCTCGCAAGGGCTTTAAGGTGTATTTCAGGTCGGTTGAACTCGACGAGAATACAGAAGTTAATTAAATAGGAATTAATTGTTATAATCCGAAAAGTTTTTACGAGCGTGAGTCAAGCGAAAGCGAAAATTTGAAAACGAAATTTCCACGATGATGGATGTTCAAAGATTTTGAAAATATTTCATAACGAAAACATCACGTTACTGCACCCTTCACTGGTCGTTACTTACAAGTACGTGGGACATTTTAACACAGGAGTAATGAAAGATACACAGGTATATAACAATTATGTCAAAAGCACCATCGCCACCAAAAAGCTATGATAATTCATAACTACACACAGAGAACGGTAGAAATAGAAGAGGTAATTACAGGTAAGAAATGATAAAGAGAATCGATAAGATATGTATATAAATTTCTTTCAAATTAAATATACTATGTACATATGTAATTGCTCGATCACGCTGTTCAAAGTGAATGGTCGTACACTGTTATGTTATTTCCTTTACTTAAATATCAGAAAAAGGATTTGCTACGAATTTCTATTTCACATTAGTGTATATTTCGATTCGTCGAATTCCATGGTAATAATGAAAATGCTTTTTCACTTGGGCAAAGGTCGACCAATCAAATACATGAGCTTTTGATTGCATAGCAATGTTCATGGTACATGATGAACTTTGCTTGAAAAAAAAAAAGTAATCAAAGAATAAAGTAATTTCTTCGTCCGAATATATGAATAAAAAACTTTAGCGGATTTTTGAAAAAAAAAATAAATGTTTGCGATACTATCATCAATATCCTTGAATTAGAGGATTCGCATGAAAATCGTCTGAAATTCTACGTGGACGAAATCGCTCTCCTGTCGTCGGACTAAATGGAGCAACGACAAAAAAAATGTCCACTTTGTTATTTCATTGAAATGCGTATAAAATTATAGAAGAGCATAGAGAAATATCGAAAAAAAGAAAAATAGGAGAAAAATATATTTGACCTAGATATTACAGATGCCGAATGTCATAATACCATCGAATAATCAGATTGGACAATTTTCAGTAATTTCTTTGAATAGGTTCATTACGGATTGTGAACGCGGCTGAATGCGAAATCTGAGCCCCGGTAGAAAAATCGAGCAATGGCAACCAGCCAGAGAGACACGTCTTGGTTGACGTTACCGGCTGCTCGTCGAGTACGAGCTATCAAGGTTAACCTGGAATCGCATTGTGACGTAGCTAGGTCGACAGTGACGTCACTAGAGACCACTTCGGAGGTGGGAAAGTCGGAACGAAATTGCACCGATCGAACAACGAGCGTTTATAATTAGAAATTCCTCCGGACAATTTGAGCGTCGAGACATTTTTTTTCAAGAGTTCGGCCAGTTAATTTCAATCCCGTAGGTAATAACCTCTCTTTTACGAAAATTATTTCAGCGCCATTGCCCGTGACGCTAGATACGTGAGATTAAACCTTTTTAAAATGTTATTTGCTGGCTGCTAACGTAGGCTCATAAAAAGCACCAAAAGCTAAGCCTCTGTTTGATTTTTGTTGTTTTGCCGAAGAAGGTATGAAAAACAATTGCGTCATTAATACAACTCGTATGTTATTCTGTTTTTAACCACCTACATTTACCGAACTTAGGTACACAGTTTATCTACGCGTGAAAATAGAGTCACTCGATTGTCTAGTATTTAACCGCGAGGATACCTCCTTACCGACGACACGTTGTATTTCTAAACTGTTTTACCGGCAGATTCTGCACCGGCAGTCGGTAATTTAGAGTTCTTGTCTCAGTGATGACTCGGTCGGTAAACTACCTTATCGACTACACTGACATCTGACGAATTTTATCGAGTTAAAAAACTGAAGCAGGTATTTCGATGTCCGACTCAGCCAGGAGCTTCTCTACTTTATCCAGAGTAGCTCCGTTCATTATTACCATGGATAATGAATTTATTTAGATCGATCGTGTAAAAATAATTATTATTAAATGTAATTTTGACCGTTCTCTGAATCTAATGGTTCTCGTTACACTTTTATAATACGCATAATCTACTGCATAGAATTTGTACAGATGCATCATAATGCACGGACACATCTGCAGCTATATTTAATATTGTTTCAAAACAAAAAATCGCTCTGATATTTATAATCATATATTTACGTGGGATGTTATTTACCGATCTTGTCGTAACACGAGAATCACTGCCTACTCGCGACTCACAATCCCAAGACATAATGCATAATTTGAATGAGCTTCCACAGAATGACGATATTTATATTTTTGAAATGCGCATGAAAACGAGCCAATTTTCAAATATCACCAAAGTCCAATTTTTACGCAACGAATATTACTAGGCACAAATTTTTCGTGCGGTGCAGTGACACGAAGCTGGACGAACGGACGATGCTTTTTTTTTTAAAAAAAAAAAGTGTTGCAATTTCTTCATTACCAACCGACACAATGTACGAGATATAACGGGAGCATTATTAGGAGCAGAAAAATAATTTTTGTTAGATACTTATATACAAAAAAATGCTTTACTAATCTTTTAAAGACGTCGATTACGTTGCGTTATCATGTCATTACGGCTCATATGATTAGACAGAAGGTACCCTAAAAAAATTAAACTAAAAGAAAAAAAATGTCTCGTCCATTGTGCGGTCCTTATCATCAGATCTTTCAAACCCTCAATTTGACACGTGTCAATCGAGCTAATCAATAAACAATTTTTCATTTAAATCATGCAATATCAACATACGTGCTTACCTCTCGCTAGCGATGGAACTGTTTCGCGACATTGATTTCGGCGACATTTCGAAATCGCTGTCGCTTCGGTAGAGGAAGCTCTCTCGTCTCTGGGGTAGAGTTTGTAGTACGAGACCGGCGCTCGGCGAAGCGCCGCCACCGCCCCCCGCGCCGCCATCGAGCGTCGAGGCGCCATTCTCCACGTCGAAGCTGGAAAAATAAAAGAGCGGAGCATGTTAATCAAAAGCCAAATTTACACAATGGGTACTTGGCAAAAATCTTCGATATTTCCTGTAAAACAAGTATATCGCGTTTTCATCAGTTTACAAGACACTTCAAATAGTTACGTCACTAAAAAAAAATTTTCAAAATAATAATCCATAATCAGCTTCAAATAGCCAAGAAGCCTTTGAGCCCGAGCATACTCCGTCCAAATATTATTAAAGTTTTCTGAAATAGAATGGCAAGATAGTTAACGTCCAAAAACATCCTAACTAAAACGTCAAAAAAAAAATTGTTCACCCTCAATCAGTCCATTTCCGATAGTAATCCAAAACCGTCAACAGAACAAATCCCGGTACAGAAACGTCACTGGCTGAGATAAAAAAAAAAAAAAGAATAGAATCAACCGTGAAATCAGTATCATCGAACGGCGACCGAAAGTCGACCTTTCGGCAACAGACCCTTTGTCACGAATCGACCCATCTGCCTGGTTTTATCGGACATCTGTTTTCGCGTTATCGATAATGAAAAACCTAAACGCTGATTGAAATATAGGTGAAATCCAGTTTGTGTTAGACGTCGATAAAAAAAAAGATGTCCCAAAATTTTTACACATATGGCTCGTACATGCATTGTTACGTCAATGGGTCTATATATATATATATATAGTATTAATCACACGAATAACCTATATCGCGTGTCTGTTCGACGTTTGTTGACATAGTCGACGAATCCAGTTTGATTACCAAGTTTACCGAAAGATCAGCGTGACACTTTGAAGTTGGCCGCAGAGACGCGATATCGGCTAACTTCAGTTGAAGTTTACAGAGAAAAAAAAACGGACAAGCCCCTTTTTCATTCTGTCTGGGATCCTATTTCAGGATGCGAATTACGAGCGGGACTTTTTTTATACGCGTGAAAGCAATTCTTATATATATATATATATATATATATATATATATATACATATATACTATACAGCCAGCTAACACAACCGATACGTGTACGCTGTGCCTCGTACAATGCCTGACACGTTGTTTCTTCCGGACTGAGCTCGCGTACACGATTACGTTGCGATTACATAAGCTGCAATTAATCCTCTAGCCTTGCCATTCAACCTTTAATGGTTCATTGTTGACTGCGTGGATGCAGAGGAGGAATTATTCAGTCGTTAAACGTACTACGAGCGATTACGAGTGGATTAAAATTTATTGCTTATCTCTGCTGCAATGAGAATCGCACAATAATGGTAGACGCAACTTTTAATCGTGTATTATTATTATTGACATAAAAAAAAAACAGAAAGAAACGATTAGATAACATTGTTTTGTATTTTATTTTTTATGATATATTTATATATATATATATTTTTTATAATATATATACATATATGTATCATTGAAAGAATGATATCACTTGGATCAGACCGTAGCTACAAATTTGACGTACAAGAATTTCTTATCATCAAACCTATCGGCTATCGCGTACGGAAGCGATATCAGGAGAATTGCTTGATAGGTGTAGACTTGGTGAAATTATCTTTTTTTTTTTGGTTTAATCAAAATACATATACGTGCTTGTTACGTCATACCTCATTGCATCGATAGGTTACAGCTTATCTATCGATATTGATTGTATAGGCTGTAGAAAAAAAAAAAATTCGCAAACGGGACGTCGCTTAAGTATACTAATCAGTGTTTAATTACCAGATTGTTATCTTCGCTGCTGAAATGGACCGACTCGAATGGACTCGGGAAGATAATTATCAGGAAATACGATAAACGATTCGGTGTACTTTGGTTGGGCATTTCGAGAGGCCTATAACTGTAGGCAGTTTAGAAATTTATTATCGACCATCGAACAGATTCGAAATTAATTATACAATTTTATGAACGTTTAAGCAATTACGTTAATTACGGATCGGTCGTGCGTTTTACGTACGGTAGTGGAATTCTTTAATTTATTGCGAGTCTACTGTCATCGGCTTGTTGTTAAAGTCATGACGCTTATTGACTGCTAATCGTACTTGAAGGAATTTGATTTTTTTTTTTTTTCTTTTAATTAAAATCACTTCGCTTTTATCGACAGATAGGAAACTTACGATTTGTAATCCACTGACTAATAATGCACTTATGGAAATGACAAGCTGTCACGTTCGTTTTAGATGCTACTCCTCGAGTCAACTTGTTAGCCATTTTTATACTGTGATATGAAAGGGTTAAAAAAAAGTCACGGGGATAAGAAATTTCAAGTGAAACGACTGTAGGGCGATATCGTTGGTGACATATCGATATATGAAGGTTTTTGTTTCTTCGGAAAAATAATTATAACACCTGCAATATATATATATATGTGTATATGCACAAAATTGCACTAATAAAAAAACTGATTCCATATCTCAGAAAATCGAGAAGCATATAAGTAAAATTTTCAAGTTCGATGTAAATCGAATGATCGTATTACGTCATATGAGACATTGAAAATTACCTGTAACAAATTGCAAAAGAATCCTTGAACCCTAATAAATTAAGGAACATCCGTAAAATTCGCGCACATCGCAAAAACCCATCGACCACACCTCAATTTCGTGAAACTATGCAATATCCGTTCTCACGTAGAAATTATCGCGAATTATTCGTAACATTTTCAAAGGGTCTCTCGATATCCTTTGATCTTTATCAAAGCTAAATTTCCCGAATTTCCGTAATTTCCCTGTCAAATTCAAGTGCATATGCATTTCGCGATATTTTACGATCCCGCATGGTAGACATGCGCGTTTGTAACATTAAGACCCGATATATAACAAAAAAGACATTTTACGTCATCCTAAACGTCACTTACATATACGTCATTGATTTTCAGGAAGAATCGATCGGAATTTTGAAAATTGAATATCTAACGGCGTAAACCCTGAGGCAATTTCAAATGAAAATTACGGTATTGGTTTTCCTCAATGTGCCGTCTTGATGGGTCAAAATTGTTGGCAACATTGAAAACACTGAAATAACCATTAATGGTATACGTCACATTAATTTTCAATAGGTATACCCATAGGAGTGGACATACGGTTACTGCCGAAGTATATATACGAAAATTGGATACACGCGAAATGGAGCACGGAAAGTAGTAAGTTATAGTTATAGTTTACATAGTTATTGACTACTATATGTTACTGACGTCATAAGCACCTCGAAGGCAAACACTGTGACGATTGTGTTAATCAAACGCGATACAGTCATATACGTACGACAGGTACGTCTCTCTTGGGACACATTGAAAACTTCTACCAGAATCCGACGTAATAAATAATTAAGAGAAAAATATTTGGAGATTTAAAAAAAATTAATCCAAACAATATATATATATATATATATATATATACATACACCTTAATGTATTTCAAGTCAGCTCCCACGAGCGTCTCGTGTTCGAAATTTCACGAAAACTTACGGCACAGCGAAGTAGAGTAATCTCGGATGTTGCTTGTTCCTGGTTAGCGTCGAGACGCATCCACTGTGCCTTCTGAAGGAAGTCACGGGCAGAGTGACCTTCATGGTGCCAGAATCCCTTCGCGCCATCTTCGAAGGACCATCGTGGGTCTCCCAGGCAACGTAATCATTCATGCTGTCAAATTTTTGACGATTCGCCGAGACAGTGCTAATCGGACTGATGCCCTTTTACGAACATATTAACGTGAGTTTTATAATTATTATTACGTTTACACGTACGCGATGCAGATATGCCGATCCAAACAAATTGACAGTGTCAAAGTTCAATCAAAGCATACGCCGATTGACCGATTGATCACGTGACTCCTTAAGATTCTTCCACCGGGTGTCTTAATCCTGCATATTTTTTGCACCAAAAACAGCCTTCCAACGATTAATTTTTCCATGGGAATATTGATTAAAAAAAAAAAGAAGAAGAAGAATCGACTTCGTGAACGTATGATAAGTGTAAACAATTTAATATCGCTTTGTCCTGACTATCTTTGCCAGTTATCGCATCCAAGCCATCACTTCACATTATCAGCTGCTCTCGTGTCCCTACTATCTCCTCACATGGCATTTTCCAGTAATTACTCGTAGGGTAAGAGACACTTGACACTTCGGTAAATGATTACTGTCATCGATCGTTTATTAAGTCACGTTCGTCACTGGCTATTTATTTGCGAAGCACTGCACGTGGTTTTTATTTTTATTATTCAATCTTAGACACACAGTCAGGTAAACAGGCGCATCTCCGTATTTCTGTGTAAATAGAAATAAAAATAGAAGTAACAAAAGCGTCAATAAAAAAAGAAAACAGGCAACTCGCTGATAATTATAAAAGTCAATTACAAGACACCCGGTACATAACATTGTTTTTACTCATACAAAATAGTTAATAAGGTTTAAGTAAATCTGATAGTCCGGAATGAAGTCACGACTATCCCCGCCCTCCCCTCTCCCCGTCCAAGACCTTCCACGATTTTCTACCCATATAAATAAAGTTTCAGTGTGCCCAAAGTCAAAGGCAACAAACTCTCGGAAAGATCGTAGCCCGAAGAGCCAAAGCGAATCAACTTCCTCGCCTAAGGATAACGCGAAGACTTTGCGCATTAACGGAGACTTCTGTGTGCACGTAACTTTGGATAAACGAGGATCGCGAATTCGCGATTAAATGTGGGTCGTTTGTAAGCTGTGTAAACGGTACTGATGTAATTTTATATAATTGCATTTTCAAGGATAACAAAAAAAAAGTACACAGATAAGAGAAAACCAATTAATGTACAGTGCTACACAAAGGATCGGGGCTCTGATTACTGTCCATGAGTAATTAACTATCTAGATGCCACACCTGCTTTAAGCGCACTACATTATTCAGAGACTGTATCTAACCATTGGACATTAGCAATAAATATCGTTATTTTTTCGCGCTTATCTTTTCCTTAATTTCCATGAATTCCGAACACTGTTTCTTTCCGTGGACAAAGTCAAGAAATAACATTCAAGCCAGACTGACGTTTCGAAAAATAGTCGTGATAACGGTTGATAGTAATTCGCACACTTGTACATTGTTCCAGTTAGTTATTACAGGTGAGCATCATTCAAACGCGTTAATTAAAACGGAACAACAGGTAAATTGAGAAACTGAGCTTTTCGAAAAAAAGTCTATGTAAATTAACTGGACAATGATTACCGAGTAAAGGGATGATCAATTAATTATATCAACTGTACCTAAGAAAACTGACTAACTGTAGTATCCCGATCGATAAGGCAGATTGTCGATTCTAATAAGACAAACTATCGCTTCAACAGGTAATATAAATAGTACAGATAAACAAGGACGTTCGTGAAATCCATTTATTACTGACAGGCACGATAATCAATATTATCACGAACAATCGACCGATGAAATTGTATGACAAGTAGGAAAGATCGTATTACCGAGCCATATAAATGTCACAGTAAAATTGATCAAACGTTAAGAAACTTGTTAGAAAAATTTTCAAACGCATAAAAAACTTTTTCACCGTGTATCAAAAAAAAAAGTCCGAAAATGCACTTTGATCTACGGATACGTCCAATAGATTTAACCTGACGTCACTTCAATTTACACTGATTGGCAGAGTCTGCATTTGGCGACAGTCGCTATCTTCTTCGATGATGGGTGATGCTCATGGGTCGCGTGCCGGGTGGGAACTGACTGCTGCTATGGCCACGACTGTTGCTTATACGTAACCATAGCTAATCGAACAACAGCGACGTCAGGGGGCTGAGTGAAATAAAATTTGAGCCTGAGAAAAACCGTGTCTACCTGAAGGGGACGCTGGTCGTTCTGGACATAAGATGATTGAATAACGATCAAATCGCTCAACGATAAATCATCCCGGAAGGCAATGAAAATTCACGTAGATATGAAAAATCGCTCTCGTAATATTATCACGAGGAAAAACGTTGCACTTGGTCGACGATTATTCGGCGTTACGAAGCTCGTGTCACGATTAGATAGTATCAGTGGCTATACCAGAGCCGCAACCTTCGACCATAGCCGAAGGACAGAAGTAATTAAAAAAAAAAAATGACGCAAAAAAATCGCGATAAGACAAACATTTTTTTTAATTCCTCCAAAGAGACAGTTATCGGTTAATAATTATGGATTCGATTTACCGATAAATAATTTATCCAATCGATTATCGATTACGAATTATCATAGTAACTTCTTTATATTAATATTAATTTTTTTCAATTTTAAATATTCTCGGTACATGGTCAAATTTACAATCTTACATTTCGATAGTGCAACGACTGATAAGATCGATATAGAAAAAGTAATTCGAATTAAAAATCCATTCGGGAAAATGTCCTTCAGTTGATTCTCGGATTCATCTCATGGATCTGACTGTCCCGAATCAGTTCATTCCCAAACTCCGACTAGACTTATATACAGTAAAATTATAAATACCGTATATATATATATATATATGGTGTTATCAGTATAGATTACATTAATGACCATACACGTCCTGTGTAATTCCTAATCACGTTCTGGTCCATGGTCCATATTAAACATGACTCCCGAGATAAACACAAGACGATTGGCCCAACTTACACTATATCTGTCCAATCGCTCGTTAAGCAAGCCGCGACTAATTAATCAAGCTGAGTAGATGCATAAAGCTCAATTAAGACCTTTAACGTGAATTGAATATATATACACAATGTTATTGATCCGACGAGAGTACCGGAAGCGCAGACTGCACCGGGCTTCTCCATTTACTAACTAAGGCATATACCTATATACTAACCTACAGTACTCCGATACGGTAATAAAACTATATGCGTTTACATGCTAAAAATGTACCTTCGGGCACTATAGGATCGTTAAAAAGTCTCGTACAGTAAGTACAAAAAATTTTAATCAGCAGTCATTAACGATATACAATCTTATACCGAGTCAGGAGTCACGTGTACAGGCACTTTAAGTAATATCGTGCTTATAAACCTAACGTACAATAAAAATCAAAAAGTTCTCCCAAATCATAAACGTAAACCAATTTCTCGCAGCATGTCAAATACAAATGCTACTCGCCACCCAGTATATTCTCGTACACCATGCTGTGCACTGATATTGATAATAGAATATCATCTCTTTCTCAGTCAGATAATTCGTGATGACCGTAGGAATGATTCGACATATGTTTAATTAGTAACGAAGGCTACAGTCGATTAGGCTGTTACGCAATTATATCTGATTTCGTTCAATATTTTATTTCCAAGCCCGTCGTTAATCATAATGACGATTTTCAACGTGCCTACAATCTCGAACGCAATTCTTATCGTACCGATATATCCGGCGTCATTTCCCTCCCTGATACACGGATAAGACGATGTGTCCTGTTGTAAAAAAAATTGATTTCGCTATGTTCATTATATCGCGATAAAATTTTTTTACGATAATTCTTACGCAGTAACAAAATCATTACGCGCTTTCGAGAGAAAGCGTGCGATTACCGTACGTAGTAATATCGATGATTTTTTGACCCCTTGGTAACGTATGATTTACGTGATATCGGTCGCGATTTTCCAAAGACGAAACGTAGTAATTTTTTTTTTTTTACCACGTGTCAATTAGGACGCTGTTAATATGATCTTGATATATCTTCATTGTACCGAACGAATGAAAGTTACAACGTGTGAATTTCGGAAGTTGACGTTTCCGTGTAAAAAACAAAAATTACGCAACACCGAATATTTTATATATATAAACATGTGAGAAGTGATAAATAATGAACACGGGAAAAGGAGGAAGGGGAAGGTAGAACATAAAAAAGTATACACCAGGGTCAGTCTTTTAATTACGTGATACAGCCGTATGATGTCAGCCGTCAAACGATTTTACGCGCCCATTTCCACGAGAATTTCCTTTATCCCCCAGAATTTCGAATTTCTTTATCTAAAAAGTGACTTTGTCTCTCGTTATATTTCCGGCGTCTCTCGCAAACAGGATGAGTAAAATGTACGATGATTACAAAGCTTCGCTCATTAAGCGTCACTGAGATGTCAGTAATATATATTCCAACGTGAAATATTAATGTCTTCTTGGTCCTATTGGCTTTATGCCTTGAGAGAGTCAAGTGCCCGGATAGAATATTTATTTAATGCCATTCCTAATGCACTGGTAATTACTTGAGCGTTCGTAAATCCGATGAAATTATAACGTCGAAGGTAAAAAGTTTTTTTTTTATAATTTCTAGACTCGATAGCGTACAGAAAAATACACACGTGCTCAGCATCGTTATACAGGGTGTGTTTAATATATTCGCGCGTAACAACGCACTACAGATTTGCTCGATACCAGAGGAAACCGATGAACGTCTATTAAGCGTAATTAACTTCGTACCGAGAAACTAGTAGGCAAGTAAATTTTCCTCTAGTATTGCCGGGGTATAAATATTTTTGCATATTGCCAAATAAAAGTGCTCCGCTCGAGTGACTGTTAACGTAGAATACGATATACGATAAAACTTATTGACGATCGATTACATATAAATTTATCATTCCCAGTAGGCTCAACCATAAAGACTCTTCGAGCCGTCATTATATCAACCTCAGGTGCAAGACGCCTTTGAATGAGTATTCGGAATTTTATCCGTATAAGTAATATAACGTGACGTATCGATCGTAAAAGCGCTGGCGTGCCACGCGGTTATTAGGGATGTTTATCACTTATGCTTCACCTCAGGGTCGTCAGATTTGTGTCAAGAACTTCTTCTGCTCGCACGTAGAGGAGGAAACGGAGGGATGAAGTGATACTTAAGAATTCCGCATGAAATCGGCCGCGACTATTAGATCGGCTTATAAAAGAACGATTGGCGTCCTGATTTTTTTCAGAGGATTGATAAGAGCCTTGATAACAGCCTGAATATCGTTATCAAACCTATAGAAATTTACGGTAGCTCGTTGAGTATTAGCAGAAGAGAATGTACTATTGGGAATTAATTATCGGTGATTTCAGTTTCAGTATTTTCAAATGTCACCAAAAAAAATTCCTTATCAGGAATATATTTCAGACGACACCAGAGGGTTCATCGATTCAGTTTCGTGAATTTCATAAAAGATCGAATCGTTGTAAGGACTTTGACAAATGGATCGTCGATAAGAAAGGACAGCTGGTCTCCCGTATTACAGTGAAAGATTCCAGGAACAATAAGATTCCGATCGTTGTCGATTATTCTTTTGTAAAATGTCGCGAGTACGTCCCGGAGACGTCTGGAATTCCAATTTCCATAGGTGTCGAGGAAATAAAAGCGAATCAAACAAGAAAGCGAGGTGGCTCTAGACAAGTTCACAAGGAAAAAAAAAAAGAAATTCCCACCCAATAAGCTGTTTTACATCAGCCCGAAAGGACTCGAGTGTGTCCGCATGAACTGAAACCTTGAAAACCTGATAGTCCTTCTCTTGTAGTAACATAGTCGCATAGTCATGTATATCAGCTAGTACAGACAGCTGCACGCTATGCTAATAAAAATACTGCATTGCCCAGGCTTTTCGATTTTCGAATCCAGCTCGAGTGACGTAATGTTTTGAAAATCATTGTTCGACATTAATTTTCATTAACATTCATCGAGCCTAATTGCTACCGGTGTAATTTTACGTAGAGACTAATAAACCTAAGATTATATTCTGGATGATTTATGTGTACAGTCTACCAAAAAAAGTTCAAAGTTTCTTGGTTAAGTAGTTGAATTAATTTTTACAGATGAAGCAACGAGTTAGGTTAGGTTTCGTGATATCGTAGTCACTATGACCCCGCTACGATACTTAACCTTTAGAAGAGAATCGGATTTTAATTTCTACACTTTATTTTTACTTCAAAAATACGCTGGATACGCATGCTAAGATTATGCTGTAGAAAAAACATGAAACCCGTGAAAAACCGAAAAAAAAAAAACAGTTCCACGTCTTCTACTGGTTAAGGCACGGATTTATCTCGTGAGAGAGATATAATCGCTCGCTCTCTCTTTCTCTTGGAAGGTTCGGTCAATCTAGTATTATCGCGATTAAAGCTTTTTATTATAATAACAGCAGACGTTCTTATACAATGGCACCAGCTGTTCCGGTAGACCCGAACCGTTGATTTTCCTGAAAACCCGGTTTACCGTCGATCCCAGCATTAATAACGCAGGTAATTACAGTACATTCGCCAATAAATTTTAGCCGGGATCGGGTATACGCCGATAAATTTTCCGAAGCATGCACGGACGGAAGTAATAAAAAAAAAATGTTGATAAACTCCTCAATCGACAGAATCCTTTAACGATCACTTATTTTTCCTTTTTAATCCGAAAAATAATATAACGTCACATGTAATCGTCCAGTGAATATAATAATAAATAATACGTAATAAAATTTGCATAAGATAAAAAAAAATTGAACCAAACCAATCAGCTGATCCATTGCCAGACAGTCAAACGTAATGTAAGCCTATACCCACTATATTGAATAAAGTTTCGCGCGAATCCAAAAAGGACAATAATTAATCGTATTTAAAGCGTAACAGAGAGTGAATTTCAGGAATGGACATTGGACACTAGATAAAATCCCCTAGCTGCGTGAATCTAAAGGCGGATTCAAGCTGAAAGGATGTTTTGGGCGCATTGACCTGATTAAAGATTAAATTGCAATTAAAATTCTAATTAAGCGAAGCGTCCATCATCTGAATAATAATCGAGCGACGCCTTTGACTCTCCCGATAATAATCTCTTGCTCGAGTGGACATTCGGATAATTACGATCGTCGATTATCTCGAGAATTAATTCAAAATTCTAATACGATCTGCATATAGCCTCGTAGAAAAAATATTCAAAATCTTCGTATCTCCTATTGCGAACTTGACCCTTTTTCAACAATACCAACCCACCTACCCGGTGTCCTATATGTCAATCTATAGGACGATAAAATTGTTCCCTTCATTAGCTAACAGCAGAAACGTCATTTTCAGAAGTCAACTCACCTCTTATTCCAGTCGACGTAACAGCGTCGCGAGTGACGTCGCGGACGTTGACGGCGTCTGTCGGGTAAACTGATAGCCGTGTCTCTGGAATCCCTTCGTGAGTCCCGTCTGTCCCTTTCTCTGATCGTCGAGTCTTGACGGGACTCGCGTCTACCGTCTCCAGGAACTTGACACGTTCTCGACTTCAGCATCGTCCAAATGAAGAACGAGAGCGCAATCATTTTAGCCGATTTATCAAGCACGACGTTCACTTATCAGTAGACCTCCCTTAGAATTTCTTATCCCGAAGGAGAGAAGACTGTTTAGTTATTCCGACCTGAGAGTTCCCTTATCGTTTTGATGTAACGTATAACGAAGGGAGGATGGGTTTCACCTTTGACGCTTCTTGTAATACGTTATACAGTAGCACGAGAATATCATGAATAAATTAATTATATTTATATACTCCTAATTAATTCCTCCTTCCTGTATCATCGTAATGTTTCTTCGTTCTCGGGTCATCGATTTCGTATAGTTTTTTTTATCGGAAAGCGTAAAACTATAGTTTCGGCTATATACAGTGAATAAACGTTTGCAGTCATATAATACGTCTAGAATTATATATATATATATATATATATATATTTTTCATCCTGTTGCGCCATATCGGAACGTGAGAAATAAAAAAAGTACGTGATACAATTTGAGTCGTCCGTGCAATTTTGGATTTTCGTAGAAAAAGAATGGAGGTCGATTCGACCAATTTATCCCGTTTGATTGGATTACCAACTGTTCGGACTGTGCGCACGGCTTTATTTGGTCCTTTAAAAAAGCCTATACGTTCACGTGTGTAATAAAAACGAAGAAAGCTGGTAGTCTGCTTGATAAAAAAAAAAATCCCCGTGCTACTGATTCGACTAAGACTCCATTGTGTCGCATTGAGTTTCAAAGGCGCGAAAAAGCAAATCGCCTTTGAATCTAAGAAAACCGTTCGAGATCCGTTCGTCACTGTTTTCTTCCTCTAACAATACGTACGTCATTGTCGTCGATTGTATACAAGAATTGCGGAACAAGGAATTACTGTTTATCGGCACGTTAACGTTATAAATCACATAGGAAATTATGCAGCGTCCGACCCTCCTCTTTTGCAGATTTGATCCCGCGTCTCGTTCTCGACGAAAATACATCGTCGACGTCCCGCCGGAAATAGCACCGGCCGGTAGTTGCCCATCCGGATGAGCACGAAGAAGAAGCTTTACGACTTAACGTTCGAATTTACGCGATTCACGTATTTCGTTTGATGTACTCAAATACCTGTGGCTACGTCATTTTTTATTATCATTACCGGATTTACTTACGGGATTTAAAACTGCACCAAGTTACTGCACTCGAAAAACTTTAACGAGCTTTTTGATTTTTTTTTTGTCTCGCCATTTATCCCACACTCGTGCAGTATATCCGACAAACAAGATTAATACAATTGGCCAACATGTACCAGTCGCCAATTGCGTCAGCGCGCACGCGTCCACCCTAAGCGAGCTCTGTGATTTCCTTCGGGAATTCATCGTACTTTGTCCACGTAGCAAAGTTTTTCGTACGAAGTCACCGGCGTAATGAGACTTATTTATTTTTAACGTGACCCCGCAGAGCAGTCGAATTCACGGAAAAAAAGATAAAACTTTAAACGTCGGCTTAGGGGATTTAACAAGCATCGACGATATCCTCGAAAATTCGCACACGCATTGAAACGATGGAGAAAAAAAAAAGTTTAGGCAACCCCACCTACGCAGCTGCGGCCCTGACAAAATTACGGCAATATCTGAGAGTGCAGAAGGGAGCGCTGACGTGAGTCATAATTTACGTCGAAATAAAACACAGGGTATACAGAGTAGTCTAAGTCGGGCAAGTTTCAGGTCGATTTTTAAATCATTAATTTCCAGAACGACGCCTTCTTACAAGCTGAGACACGAGAGATCATGTCGTCGAACCGAAATTGCGATGATGTATTATTTTAGCTCCTTTCGTTGATCAATCACGTCGATAAAGTCCACCGTGAATCGAGTACAACTATATAGCGACTGTTATTATCGATGCATAATATTACGGCACGGATCAACGCGAAAGGGCAGCCACGATACAAGAAAAGATCTGTAATACTAGAAGCAATATGCTTGACTTTATCGGTACTGACAGCTGGCCTTTCCATTTGTCAAAGTCCATTCAGAAATCGTGCGTGCAATTTAGCACAGCAATTGTGAGGTACCTATAATAGTCCGTTCACGAGTAAAATAGTTTAGTAAAGAGTCACCTGGACTGGATCTATTACACGTAGTACAATCGCGATACGATACGTTGCCAAGCATTAGAAAAACCTGCCATATTCCTGAAGATATATTAACGTTATCGTATAATACGTGAAAAAAGTGATCGGCCTTTTTTCTTTTCCTTTTGCCGCATTTAGCCACAATATTAACTTGATCCATTTGTTTATTCCCTTATACCGTTAAAACTTTACCAAAAATCTTGTCACGTTCACGGTAATCCGAAAGATTTGTTCGACTACTCCGACGGGAAATGAAAACGAAAAATGTCCCAAGGGGACCTTAAGGCTCTTTTCATCGATCTTTAATTTTCGTTAAGTCAACGATGTCGAGAAATTCATTTGAAAGCTCAAGAAAAGTCTTTCTCGTTTGAGAAATAATCATTTAGTTCTCGGGAAGATGGATGGACAAAGAGATAAACTCGTATAGAAAAGAATCAATTTAAATTTACATTGTTACAGTCGAAAAAAATGTAATCATAATAATTGTCTGCACGTCCAAAATTTCTTGGAACTTTACGACGTTATAAAATCAATATGTGTATTATAGCGAAATCCAAAAAAAAATTTTACGGAACGCTCTCACGTCGCGTTTGATAATAATATGTGGAGAGATATAATTTAGATATTTTTCCAATCTTAATAGAATTTTCAGCAATGGAAAAGAGTAATTGAACGTTGGCAGAGATCAGAATATTACAGAATTATGGTCACAATTGGATTACTGGTTAAAGCCGGGTCTGGAAGTTTTAATTTGTCGACTGTAGTCTGATCGGTACAGGATTGACTTCCAACTTCTGATAAAGTTAACTGCAATGTCTGCGGAGAGTCGGCAAGTTAAAACTTTGAGACGCGGCTTCAACCCGGAAGCCAATCGTAACCCTATGAACAAAGACCTCAAGAGTCTGAAACTTATAATGCTATAAAATTATTATGGAAAATATATATATAATATAATACATATATATTATTTGCATAAATATATTGTGATGTTATTTCGCTGCTATCATATGAATATTTTAGGGAAATTGACATTTGACCTGTCATTACGACGAATTCCTTCAAATGATTTATTGTTATAATTTATATATATATATATATAGAGCAATTGATTTAAATTTTATTGATTAAAATGTCTATCAACACACGTATATATAAAATTAAATTATTATTATGGACACCACAAAGTTCTGGTATATTGATAGGCAGAAGAGTGACGTCACGTATCACTGCCTATGACACTTTTCCAATGATATTAATATTTTACACGATTATTCATAATGGGAGTGATTAAAATATGATAAGAAAATACTGGTTGAATTGGTCAATAAAAAAACAGATTCGCTTCTACAATAAAAATGAAATATCACGGTCGCAAACTGTTATCAGAAGTATTACCATACAATTAGTCAATCTCGTTAAAGGTCTACTCTGTTTTTTCATGGAAACCTTTATTCTTTCTAATTTAAAAAAAAAAGTTCTACAAATCATCACAGGCTAGTAATGTACACGAGATTGAATATATAAAAAAAAAATATTGGAATGATTTTTTTAAATTTCTCAATAAGACATTTGAATTTGCCGCCATCTACGCTCAACTTGTTAGGTCACAGTCGGTCTACATAGTCACGGCTTTCGAACGTCATAAAGTCATGGTCCAAATAATCCCGGTCAACGGGATCTGGTCGTAAAAGTTTTTATCATTGGCGAATTTGTTGTGAAAGAAAAAAAAATGATACCGCGTGTAATCGCAACACGTGACAGATATAACGAGTAAAGCCAAAAGTCTTTTGGTGGAACATTTATAATCAAGAGTTCACTACAGTTCAAGTCAGAAATAACTTAATGGGTTTTGTTCCCAAAGACATTACGAGATATCCCATAATTTCGCTATAGCCAAATTCCTGCAGTAAAAGGGTTGAATCGTATCTGCATAAAACTATATCTATATAAAAGGAGGTACCAATCAAGATAAATCCTCGGAGTTTCACTCAAACCTTATTTCAAATTGGATTAACCGTAAGTCTCATTCTACGTCACGTGCACTAAACTGTATAAATCCCTCATTTATTCTAATATAACAGCGCCACTATAACCATCGAAATCTCCCCCTTCGGCTTCTTATTCCACGTTTCGCGATGTGACGTGGCATTGCGAAAATTCATTTTCAATTTTGCTTCTTCGTGGAGGAAATTTTTTTTTCTCGTTAGTACCGTCATTCGTTTTCCCTGAACGACTGACGAATTGCCGGATTTTTCCCTATCTAGTTTTTTTTATTTTTTGACATTTTCAAGATTTCCCTGATCGGTGGTCACCTTGCAGAAAGGCAGAAGTAAAAGGAAGGTAGATCAGAAGAAAAAAAAACCAGGGAAAAAAATGAAGGAAATTTCATACCTCCAGAAACGTCATCTCGTTCCTCGTCTTTCTTTCCTGTTGACTTTAAGCAAGAAAAAATTCAAATGCCATCTAGCGTGTAAGATTTTCTTAAAAATTCAATATGCCGAGTTTTCAAATCCTCGCAATTTTACGCCCTATTCGCCATTATCGTGAGTCTCATTACAAAAGTAAAATCGCGCACGTTAAAATATTCTGTAGCGTGATGGAGCAAACGAGTAAGTTCGCCAAGGAAAAGGATATTAAAAGGATGCAAGATAAGCCGCAATATTTTTTTACAGCGACCATCAAACTGCATCTAGCTTTACCAAGATGGCGTATATCTACTGTAACTAAAACAAGAAAATATTCACAAGTGCCATACAAAGGCGTACCCATAATATATTCTTCGGCTTTTCGAAAAAGGTGAAACCGTACCAACATCCGTTTACCTGAGCAATTGCAAATTTGTTGTTTATTCATTAAAAATTCCATAAACGTTTCATAGCTCTCAGTAATACTTTTCGAAAAGATACGATACTTAAACCAATTAACGTTTTCACACTGCGTGTCGTACGTAGCCGCGCCACGCTACGGCAGAGCAATTTTTTTTTAATGATCACCATATATACACATACGCGCAAGTATCAATGCTCTCGGGTTACTCTTCCGAAACGGTTTCGCCAAGAGCATAACGCGCCACTAATTATACATATGTTTTCGCCATTTGCCAAGCGATCGCTTCGATGACACAACATACGTACGTATCTTCCATATGACGTCACAGAACATTCGCGGGCCGATCGCTCGTGCATGGTATCCAATTCTAAATGAAACTTCCAGCGAAAGACTTTTTCAATATACGTAATTCCAATGCCACAGAGTTTCTCGAATTGGATGAAAAAAAAATTACAAAAAAATTAAACGAAATACATATGTATTTACATCCATTAAGGAAATATGTATAAGCACAATTGGCACGTCACTTTTTTTTTTCATGGAGTAATCCGTACTCTTATTAATAAAATTGCCATCTAGACATTTATTAATTTAATTTACGAACAGGACCACGAATGACGGTCTTAAGAATTTTTCATTATTTAAAACACACATTGATTGTCACTCGCGTATATAACGTGACGCAGATAGAAGCATAAGGAAAATATTCAATTTTCATTGTACAAGGAATATCTTGCTGGAGACTCATTTAAATACGTCTCATTAAGTACTTCCAAGGATGTAATATTCTCGACGATACAATCCTCAATCCGGTATACGAATAATTCGTGATAGTCATCGTCATTGTTATCGCTTCCTTCATTCTCCGGGAAATACCGTTTCACGCCGAGAACCAACTTTGTACGTATTTTTTTTTTTCCCCCGGCAAGACGATATTCTTTGCTTCCTCTCTTGGCCGCTGTCGAGTCTCTATTTTCTCTAATCTTTTTTTCTTCTCCTCTATACTCTGCCACTCGCCACTCACTTTTCTCAACAGGCAGACACGTCTTACAATTAGATTCGTTGTTTGGTCTATCCGCTGTCAAGATATAAGCAGCAACCGTCTTCAAGCAGCGACCAACGCGTTCAGGCACCAAAAAACGAATTCCTATAGACATTTCCATAAGGTAAAACGTTAGAACTGCATTCCATATTTTCACAACACGAATAACGCGCGGTACACGTCGTCTAGGGATTTGCAGGTCTTATCGCAGCACGTGTCGTTCTTCCCAGCGATGAAAATAAACATAAACAAGACTTTTCCATTTCAAGAGGCACTACTGTACACGCACTCTCGCCCTTCTACGAAAATTCATGTCTCGTTCGTGCCTTAGTCGTTACCTCCAAAACGCCTGGAACCACTTTCAACGTAGAATGTACGCACGGATGAGTGCTATCCCAAACTTCCACCACAATATCCATCCAGCGACGATATCCGTGAAGTATCCTAAGATACTCGTAGACTCTCTTCATCTTGTCATTTCGCGAATGGAATATATCAAGCATTAAGAAGAAGTTTTACGATACGTTTATCATAACGGTTTATGGTCACGTGGGGGTAACAAAGGAAGGTCCAACGATATTAATGGCACAGTACGATCCCATAAATATATTACTATAATTTATATAATTGATAATTAATTCATCTTGAACTTAATATTATCCACCAATCACGATCACTCACTTGACGCGTCTAACAATCCAAAACAAGACTGTCATACGCAAATATATTACTATAATTTATATAATTGATAATTAATTCATCTTGAACTTAATATTATCCACCAATCACGATCACTC
>JASANN010000554.1:143285-174100 GCA_031762395.1 Calameuta pygmaea | reverse complement strand
ACTTGACGCGTCTAACAATCCAAAACAAGACTGTCATACGCATGGATCATAGAGAAGCCTGTCCGTCGACTCGAGTGAATAGGCGCGAACTGTCGTTAAACTCAGCCGCAGGTCGACAGAGTCGACAGTCGATCAAGCCGCAACGAAGCTTCGGCCACGCGATCTTTCGTTCTCCCGTCGCGAATCAGACTCCCGTGTAAACTCGCCATGAACTTCAGAGGATAGTTCGGCTTCTGCACTCGTTCCGTGTAAAGCTCCCGCGTCACAGCGCGCATGGCTGCTCAAACCAGCCCTAGCACGAGTAACCACTTGGCAGAGCCCGTCGTTGTCGTTGTTAGATAATACCTATTTGTTTTTCAAGTATTACATTACTTATTTCTCAGGAGAAACGACGCGCTACCGTGTAACAGTGGACGAACGAAGAAACTTGATATACACCAGTGACAGGAGCGAGTGCAAGATAATAAGAATTTTATAAACTTTATGTAACATTGTATCAGGCAGCAGCATAGTAGGTGCGAGCCGACGCAGGCAACGGAAACAAATCGATTGTCTTATGATTCCTCGTGCTTCGTGCGCCGGCATGACTGTAGCTACGGAGAGCGGCGCCCCGAGGCACTAACGTTCACGAAGAACATATGATGGTGAAGAAAGAGAAGATGCCGGAGGAGGAGTTTTTTTTTATCAAATATATATATATATATACGTACACACGTAAAAACTAATATGAACGATCTGAAAGGTGCACGTGTTACTTTTTCACCAATGAACCACGAAGCGACAAGTTAACTTTCTCAAACCCGATAATGCGATTGGATGAAACAGAGTTGAGGCTGGTCCTTGTTGTTTTCACGCTCTCGCGAACACACCCGACTTCGTATTTTTTTTTTTCAATGCTCAACACCTCCACTGATTAATCAGAAGTAAAGATCGTTACGGGATCGCTATGGTTTCATACGTATAAATATTTCGTAAACTCTCTCGGCGAGCTATATCGTCATTCAAGTAACACTTGTGTTTATGAACGTCCCTGTAGCGTTTTGGACACTTTCCAAGTGAACCATTTGACCGGTAGTGATCTTAGTTCAGACATTTCGTTAGTTGCGGATGGAACCGGCAGAAATACATTAACCGATAAATATTTGTCTCAACGATAAGGGACGCTCTTTACTTTCGAATGGCACAAGTATCAAAGAGACTTGGAATTATTCTACGTCGTGTTACGACGTAGCCATAGGTGGAAAAACTCTATTGTTTTTTTCCTCGTTGTATATTTTTACTGTTACACTCTGTATTCTGGGGACACGAATAAGCCGACTATACCGCGGACGGACAGACGACGTCACGTTTATGAAAAAAGGGTGACAGCTGAATTTTTGTAAAAAAAAATTGTATTCGCTGGGTTCGAGGATAATCAAAGTATATTTATTATTTTTGTCAACAAAAATTATTAACGCGCATACGCACTCGATGACATATCGTCTTGTCATTTGTATCGTGTTTCTACCTACTGTTGACACTTCGTGTGTGCCAATCGAATTTGATCGAGTTTCGCGATAATACGACGAAACACTCGAGGCAAACGAACGATCCACCTGTATCGTGATATTCGTTGATACCAAAATACACATGCGAAATTTCGCGACAACTGCGTACGCTCGATCGATGTTTACGTTACGTCACACATGAATTTTGGTATTTCTCTACTAATTGCCGATTGGCTATTAATAGAGAATCTTCAATCTAGCGATGTAATCACGGCAGTCTCGTTACCTGGTGGTCGTGACGAATATTGAAGAAATTACAGAGATCGACATTTATTGATCTAACGGATTTGACGTCGCAAGTGTTAAAAAGAAATCGGTATGAAAACGCGATCGAAAATATATACTGTTAAGAGCTTAGATATTTCTAGACCACGTAAGTTCCTGGGGATCGCGTCAGCGTCAATCGGCAGAGCACGTAGCGGTCGATGATAAATTTGAAAAATCGCGTGCACCTTTGTCAAAATCTATCGTTCGGAGGTTCCTGGCTAGTCGTAAAAGGAAAAATTGCTCTAATAAATCATACACCGTGTACGTCCGGTAACCCATTAAAAATTGACAGTAATATCACTGCTGGTACAGTGAAGCTTGAAATTTTCGTTGAGAGCGTAAAAGGAAGAGACACGGAGAGCCATAAAATTGACCACGATATTCATTTTTCTTAACGCCCAGCGCCATAAATTATGCTACGGTTGATCGTGTAAATTCTTAAATTCCGAGAACGTACCCCTTTCTTTTTTTTTTACTCAACGGCGATCTTCGTAGATCAAAAGTTTCTTCGAGAGAGAACTTGTCCGTTACGTTCGACCCTCGTATCTCTCGGTCATAATATAAGAGTAAAGGCGCGTACCGTGGCGTAGTCTCGACTTTCCTTCGTTAACGAAAAACTTTTATTCCTGAAGGCTCTAAACTTTCGAGCTACAGCCCTCCTTACGTAAAAGTTTAACGTTAAAAGGATAACCAGAGTCAGTTTGACCCCCCTCCCCCCCAGAAAATCATTTCGACGCGAGAGGGTCCTCAAGTTTGCATTCTGCGCGAAGCTGTTCGGGTCGTGTAGGTTACTTCGTGAAGTTGACTCGTTCTCCCTTGAAAGCAACCCTTAGGCGAGGACGATATTTTCATTCGCTACATGAAAATAACATACGCGCCGCAAACCCCATAAAGCACCGGACGCGTATTTGAACCAACCCCCCAAAAAAAAATTCAAGCTTGAAATAAACGCAAATAGACCCAAAGAAATATTTTACTTGATATTACAAAAAAAAAATAACTCCAAGACAATCGTAAAGACTATTCGAATTACTTAACGAATTACGTGTCGATCGATCGGATTTCATAACACCAAATAAAAATCTTC
Source organism: Calameuta pygmaea (assembly GCA_031762395.1). Lineage (NCBI taxonomy): Eukaryota > Metazoa > Arthropoda > Insecta > Hymenoptera > Cephidae > Calameuta > Calameuta pygmaea. Next base: position 171,199 of record JASANN010000554.1, on the reverse strand, counting down.
ATTTCTCAATAACGACTCGCGACTATTTAAACATCGTATCGCGATTTGGTATAATTCTATTGATATCGAAATTTAGTGGCCCATGACGCCAGAGATACTTATGGATCCCGATCGATCGGCGAGACTACGCGCCGCTAATAACCACTTAGTAGACGCTTTAACAAGACACTCGCTATTTGTCTTGGCGTGACGCGCACGTGTGTGGAATACGTCGTGGACCTTATAACGGGCATAGAGGCGGAGCATGAAGATGTCAGATTGGACGCGAGAGCATATCTCAGTATATGCTATTAGTTCCAGACCGACCTCAACATACGCCATCCGACGTTCACTATAAAAAGTACTAATAGGCGGGGTACCTGCACAGTTTACACGTAGCTGATAACAGCGAGGAAGAAACTTATCTTGATCTATTAATATGAGTATTAAAAAAAGAAAAAAAAAATAACAATCTCAAGATAATTACATAGTCGAAATGTCGAAGCAGGATGGATTCTTCGAAAGGATCGATAAAGAATTTTTCATCTGCTATAAAATATATACAGAGTGTATATAAGGTACATGGGGTAACGAGATCGATGATTCAAGAAGCAGAGACTCAATTGCCTCGAGCCCGATCGTAGATGCCTACGATCGGTCCCACGTCGATCGTGATTGACGTATACGAATAACGTATATAATATACATATATATATATATGCAGGGATATAAAGTACAGCCGGATTCATTTTCTAATTACTAAGTGCATTGTCAAAACATCAAAGTCCCTGATACTTATTGATAAGTCGATAAGTAGCCACTCGACTTCAGTGGGCCATACCCGATTCTCGACAGACAGCCAGAGAATGATATTGGTTACTAATCCGTCTGGGTTAATGAACGGTTCCGGTTATGTAAAAATATGCTTATAACCCGCCATGACTCCCGTGTGGGAAAGTCGAAGGCGACTTTGATTTTCTACGTGGACATTGTAACTTACGTAAACGCGGGCTAATCAACCGTGCAGTCGACAGGAGATGTAGAAATTGCGACATGTAGCCGGAAACTTACCTGTAACAGAAAAAAAAACAGTGGAAGGATTAGATTAGCAATTGACATTGACATTTGACCAAGATGAAAAATATATATACATATATCTTCTTATCGTATGTATTGTACATTGTGATTTACAAGGTCTGACATTTTTATTGTACACACGTCGTCATACATGTACTGTACTGGTGTTAACGGTAATTATTTTTTAATGTACGAAAATGACGAAAAATCTTTATAACGCTTTTATTATTGCTATCGGATAATAAAGGAAAGACTTTCTTACTAGTTGTAGGATATTTTATATGCATTTGTTGCTGTGACGTAACGAGCCACGAATCTTATCTTCATATAGAGTGTGTAAGCACCTGTTGATCATTAATCAATAGATTTGTGTATAGGGTATAACTTTTCTGAGCTTGAATGTCTTCTAAGAATACGCGGATGAACTGTGTGTGCTTGTTAATCGAACTCTGCATTGATAAAAAATTATATGAAAAATAATTCCGAACGGCTGATGGGCAGATTCGGCAAAGTGATAAATAATCCTGGGCTTTTGGAAATCATCGCGAGCGAGGCGGTGGATGAATTCAATGGATGCAGGTAGTATATTTTATATATATATATATATATGTATATACGAAGTACATAAAGTCATACCAGAGAGGCGTGCCGCGAGTTAACAAAGTTTAACTTGTGTTAACACATTGTTTACACCTTCGATGTAAATAAAGGTTGCCCACGCTCAATCACATGTACAGCGAAGCTCCTCGGGTGGGAGCATTTGAATACCATGAATATCTTATTCAAATGTTATGAAGAGCGAGGACTTCATGTCACGAACGTAACAGATATGATAAGCAGGCGCCATTCGTACCGAGTTGATCTGGTTATCCGAATATCGATGGCCTGAATAGAATTTTGTATTGGAATAAAAAGAAAAAAAGACTAGCACGTTATTTAAGGGGGTCTCGTACGACGTTTAACAATAAGCCAAGGCTTTCCTTTGGTGTGATGAATTGCACAATCTGTAGGCAGAAAAATCTTTTGACCTGATGAAAGGGACAGACTAAGTACGGTCCCCTTTGTGATATAAAAGTATGGCATTAAAAAGAAATGACGTAAATTTCATTCGAGAAATTATAGGTTATTCATGAGTTAGGTTTACAACGATTAGATGGTTCCCTTTGTTGATCTTTTTGGATTGATAAGGGGGAAACGTGTTTTTTTTTTTTTGAGGGAATGAAAAAAATGGCAAATATATGTAAAGGGGATAACGATAGCTTGCCGATCCTCGGGGGGAGACTTTAGATTCGGTGTAAATCGTGAGAACTGCTATTACGATAAGAAAGATTGCTTTACGTGGAAGACAGGGAGCCGAGGGTTATTTAAGTCTGAATAATTTAAGGGGATTTCATACGTTTGTAATGGGGAAAGAGTCCGAAAATGAGGCGCAGGAAGCACGTTGATAATTCATGACGAGATAATACTTCCGTGAAACAAAATAATCCGGGCATATTCTATGAACAGGATGATGCTGAATCATTGAGCAAAATAAAAAGATAATATGGTAGAAGCACTGGTTGCATAAAAAGTAAAGTATTACATAACCTTAAAAAAAGGAGCGGGGGAGGGGGGGGGGGCAAAAAGTCCTTAGTTTTCGTTTTTTATTGCAGACACTTCACTCGTAACTTGCCACTTTCCTGTCGTTGTTAACGTCAGGTTATTGCTCGTAAACGTGCAGCTCTTATATACAGAAACAATGCTCCCTTATCCTGAGGGATGTAGGACGTTGCGTCCTGAGAAAACTTTTTATCGTCTACACTAACCGTCGTTCGGACGTCGTATTTCAAAGGAAGAACGTCGCGTCTACTTTTCGTGCACTTACGAAGACTCGGCCGAGCGAGTCGCATGCGATTTTACCGACGGCGCTGCACGGGGTCCGTTAAGCTTTTCCGAGCTTCCGTTGACTTTTCCCCGAGGGAACCTCGGGCGTCGCGTGGCTTCTGTGTAGGATCGCTCGCTAAAGAAGATTCCTAATATGTTAACCGTCAAGTAGCCAATGGCGGCGTCTACTGCCTGTGTTATCTTGGGTAGGATCGATCTCGTTTCGACGGGATTCCACTTTGGCCAAACTCCAGCGGCCCTTTGGGAGAAACGAAAGTGCGAGGGACTCCTTAACCTTCGAGTGAATCATCCATAATTCCCAGAGGAATTCCAAGTGAATTCGATAGTGGCGCCCTGGAATCGAGTGCTTTTCCAAGGAACTCAGGAATCTAACTACAACTCTTACTGAAAGCAGATCCTTCTTGTCAGAAGCATTAATTTCGATGCCCGATAGACAGCGCGTCGTGAACATTTGCGAAAAGACATCGATCGGTGTTACCATTCGAAATTGAATTATACGGATCTGTCAGCATTTTTTTTTTCTTTCTTTCAACCAAATGACTCAATTAGATCCTCGTAAATTGAATTACGCACACAAGGGCGGTGATTGTACCATAAATGAGGCCACACCTCGTACTGCTCGGAAAAAACTTACGGATACGATATACGAGTGCGAAGTAAGTATAGATTTTTTAATCTGAAAAACGAACATGTATCGAGACGGTAGGGACCGGGGAAACGGGGTAGATGAAAGTGTCTTGAGTCGGAAGTCCACCCTTCGAAACAATAGACCATCACACTCGGGGGTTTTACCGCGAATAGGGTGTAGCAATAGCGTAATTATTTTAGCACGAGACCCACGTACTATAACCTAACACATCTAACCTAACAAAAGAAAACCAGTCTTACCCTACCGTTTGCGCAAAATTCATATCCGACGCGAATAAATCCCTCAAAGAGCCTCGGGTGTTATAAAATATGCAGTACCCTTAAGAGTATTCTTTAGAGATACGAATTTTCTGTTGGAGAATCATGACATGGAGTGAGCCCACATAGTATTACCATTTAACGCAAACTGCCTAAGGCAACAAAGTAATCCGTTATGACACACGAACACATATATATATATACATATATAAATTTCAGGTACATTGCAAGCAAACATTCCATTTGAATTACATAAGAAAGATTCTGATTCTTGGGAGCAGCAGGGTGCCCAGACGTTGAACACCGTACCTGGCTGCGAGGATTTGAGGGCATCAATGACGTCAACCACGGTGGGGTAGAGGGCGTCGTTACGTCATTGGCCCAGGCCACGGCAGCCTCTAGCCGGCAGCCTCCAGCGTCGCAACATCGATCAGTGGGAGTCAAGAGAAAAGGGAATATCGCTAATAACCACGCAGTTCTCTCCACCCTATCAATTAAATTGACGATTGCTTGTCGATAGGTTATCTCGAGGTATATGCAGCAAAATAGTACAGATAGTCGGTACTGTGCGCAGGATTGCTTTCAATAATAAATTGACAAAACCAAATCATGAACAAAGCCACGAGTCGGGATAAACTAGTTTGTAGACAAATGGATACACAAATGGGTATGAACTGTGAGTTCATACAGAACTAGAATAACTTTTGAGAAGACTCAATTCGATCCGAAAGTAAAATATGGATCAAGGAACTGATGGGTAGCTGATCAATGAGTTTTCCCTACTGCAATATCTGGTGGTGGCATAAAACCTGCATACGAAGTCAATGAAGGTAAAGTAAATGTAAAAAGAAAATTTGGCAACATGCCTATTCCTATCGCTAGCATCTACGTAGACAAAATAGAGATACGAATTTATGACTGTTCACAGTTCTTGTCTACGGTTCATAGTTATATGGATCTTGAAACTATGTCCATTTTCTTATCTGCAGTTCATGGGGTAGGAATTGTCCTATTTTATAAGAGACAGACTACCTATGTATAGATATTTTAGAAATGACTACTGAACATACGTAAAAGGCAGACACGTATCATTCGGCCTATAAAGAAGCATTATTTAGGTAAGAAAATTTCATTTTAGATAATTTCCTGATCGACGAAAAATTTTATAGAATCATATACGTACACACGTGTCGGGGCACTGTATGGAAAAAATTTATCGAAAGGACCTTTTGATATTTTACCGAATAACATTAGATCGAAAGTCCTACGATGGGCTTAGAAATGGTTTAATTAGGTTAGGCTGGGATAGGGCAGAATTCAAATGTGTACTGCGAGGTTGCGTTTAGTTAAATATAAATCGTCTCCGACCGTCTAAAGTCTGTAAGGTTCGAGGCTAAAATAAATAAATAAAAAACATTTAGTATCTTTGAAAAAATGTCCATTCGATAAAAAATGTTCGATTACGTGTCTTTTCGATAAGCTGTCCGCAAATCACGTATACGATGTCTGATAACAGTGAATTTTAATACCAGTCGCGATCCTAAGATTAACTTCGAAATTTTCTTACACATAAAGCTGGCCCAATCGTACTTTTGACCTATTCGACTTGACCTTATTTCGCATCGCACAGGTCCGTGACGCGCCAAGCTCGTGACGCACATAAATACGTCTACTGTCACGCCTCCAGTCGCGTGCTCCTGAAACTCTCACAGGGCGTTACTCTATTATACAGTTGGACACGTATAAGGTGCATGTAAACCTAAGTGTGCGTTCACACCGAGTTTATTAGGTCTGTATTACACGTGAGCGAGACAGACGCGTTTGCACGTTTAAGAAAATTATACAAGTTCCAAGTATCCAAGCTGTATGTATTTTTCAATTTTTTTTTCTTCCTCTTCCCACCCGTCACCCCTGATAACCCTTTTTTGTCCAACCTTTATATATATTTTTTTCTTCCTACAGAAAAACAACAACTCGAGCCTGGGTGTGTCCGGGAAAATCAATTTGAACTGTCAGGCGCGAGAAAAAGCCACAGGCTCGATTTCAAGTAGACTGTTGTAAGAAGGCGAGCGCTTTAGATTCGGCACAGATAGCGAAGGATCATGCGATATTTGAATTTCGAGGGGGACCCCGAACCAGATCGAGATTACGATTAACATTTAAATATTCCCCTTTCCGGCAGTGGAATCGCTTCGTACCTGGATCCGCGACCGTGCGCAACTTCGCCTTTACTTTCTAATCCCGAGGGACTCGCGGAAACGATAAAATCGTGTAACCATAATGCAAGATGTCAATCGTTATCTTTTAAGAGATAAAAATTAATTTGCATATTTTGACTTTTACGAGTCTACTTTTTCTATCTTGGTAATATCAATGTAATTTATATACTAATCGCACGAGTCAATAATCGAATAGGGTTATACGTCTGGTCGTTTAATATCGATTTATATAAAATTGAAACTTTAGGTTAGGTTGCTCTGTGGTAACAATACGAAATTACTCTAGAAACGTTTGTATCCTCCGTTTATAGGTTATGATCGATAAGTTAATAATACAAGCCTTTACCTTCGTTTGGGTCGCCTTAGATTAATCGAGAATCAACTGTCCGTATATCGAATTACCGATTTTCATGCAGCATCGGGTTTATCATGTACATTTTTCTTTTTTCACGTACCTCCCGCATCCTTTCGATGCATCGAGTGCATCTGACTGCATTGCTGCAAAGTTCAATGATGCATACAATTTTCTATATGTTTCTTTTGGTTCCTAGCTACGTCACGATGTATACGTGTACACAATAAGTCACGAGGAGAAATAACGTTGCGCGGACGGGACCCAGGTTAGTCAATGCCATTCGATCTGGATGCTTCTTTTTTTTTGTTTTCCTTCGATTTTAGCACATTAGGAAGACATCATCTGATATTTGAGACTGTCTCGGTATATTTATGGCTCTGGGTTCCCTTGGCAACGGATCTGACGTCATTACAATTATCGGAGCACCTCTCCCTCATTTCAAGCCCTATCACCGACACCTCGACGGCGCTCCTGCACAATCCCTATTATATTACATCGATATTCAGAACGCGATAGACTTCGACGAAACGTGAATGACTGATTTCTACACGAGAGCCAATAATAAGCGTAGGAATGAGAAACACGTGTTTATCGCGTCTCTCGCAAACTTTCAAGATTCGGGGAATCAGAGGACCGAGATGAATGGAGTACTTGGAAGCGTCAACAAAAGAAATATATCCTAGGTCACAGCATCGCTATAGCGTGCAGCTCTTACGAGGAAGTCGACGAGGCTGAAAATATAATTTCCTCGTTTCAGTCAGACCGGAAATGGTCGATTTGATCGCGAGGATGATACTGGGCTTTGCTTGAAAATAGTGAAAACGTGTTGAATAAATCGATCGTGCCAAATGGCGTGAAGCAGGAGGGGCGAGGAGGGGACGAACACCAGAAAGGATTGGGCCACTACTCTCAACGGGACGGTTCTAATTGGCTAAGGTAAATCTAGTGTGTACATGTAACTGACCAATTTGAGGGATGAACGCGTGGACCACAAGGACAGCATCCGCTGCTGGAGCGTTTCCGGCGGCGCGCGCACCAATCCTGGCCCATTCTTGACCTCACCTATTTTCGTGAGTCATTGTGTCCATGAATTTTGTTTTATTTATTTTTTTGTTTAATTAGCAAAACACTCGATGCTTTATCGTGATTCTCTTGAAGAAAGAGTCATTTTACTGATGCCAGTCCAGCCTCGATATATCGGCACTGTTGCTTCCGGTTCAGTCAATGTGTCGATAATTTTGTGAACGCGCACTACAGGTTATGTATTTAATGGTACATGTACATATACATTGTATGGGTAAATTATATACATATATGTGTATAGTATATATGTATATGATTTTTATTTACAACCAACTACCACGCGTAATTCAGAAATTTTTTGGTAAAAAATACGAGTAACGTGACATAACCATGCTTGGCTTCGGTCATGAGCAGGACTGATTCAAGGTCTAGATGCTCACGTATCCTGATCAATTATTTCTAGACAATGTGACGTTGCGCAGATTCGAACGATCGGTAGGCATGGATTCGATCAATATATATCGATGAGCACTTTATTGTCGTTTATTGCGATAATCGCTGTATAGAAAGTCGCTTTAATTAGGTCGCGAGTTTATCGCGAAGAAAGTCTTTCGTATAATTCTTTCAAGCGTCTCCTCGAATCGATCATTAATTTCGTCCCAGAGTCAAGTTCAGCACTGTCGAATATTGCACGTAGCCAATGAAAGGAACAATGCCGTCCGTTGTTGGCACCGTGAAAATATACAGGGTGGCGTGAGAGTTTTTAGAAAAAAAAAAAAAAAGACGTCACTACCCAGACACTACGATTCACTGTTAATAACCAGTAGAGTGATTCAATTGTCATGGGATAACAGATCCACGAGACATCAGCACTAATCACATTCACCGTAACAATAGGATGAAATGAATCTCATGTAATTTCGTTGATCCGCAAAATTGATAATCTCGTGTTCGCGAGGACATAAAAGCTGAGCGTCGATTATCCGAATTGTCCTCGTGCAGCGTTTCCGTCGATGTTTATCTTTGTCCGTTCACACGAGTGTAGCACAGTAGCATCGTCAGTACCATCATAGTTTTAAGGGTGCACCGTGAATAAAGCACCGTTCACAAGAAATATTAAAGATACTTGGTCACGTGCACACCGAGCGACTGGTCAGAGCCGAATACGGCGTAACGGCGTTATAGTAATTCACTACGCAACCGGAAGTACCAACCCAAGAAGTGTGTATGGAGCTTACTGAAATTTTTACGCGTCTCTCTCTCTCTCTCTCTCTTTTAGGCTGGAGCCGCTTGCTGGCTCGAAGGATAAAGAAAGAAGGCAGAGCGAATGAGAAAGCCGTGCGGACGACGAAGGAAGCGGAACCCAAGTAAAAGGGAGACAGAGCGAGAGCAGGAGACGCAGAGTGCGAAAGCAGAGAGCCGATGCACGCCGACCAGGGATTAGAGTCGAGGACGGACGAGGGTAGGTCAGAGTTAAAAAGAATATTGTGTTGGCCGTGCTAACCTCGCGTCGTAACGTAGACCGGGCGACGGAGGGAGACGGAGACGCGCTGAACTCGTGGCTGTATCGACGCGAACGCCGCTCGACTCGACGCCCAAACCGACGCCGATCCGCAGCTACCATCCACAACCCTCTGAAACGCGCAGTGGCCCTCCTCGACCCACCCAACCCTCTGCGGCCTATTGTCGTATTCGACTGTGCCCATGCTCTCCTCCACTCTTCATGGGACTCTACGGGTTTGGATGCCCCCCCACCCCCCTCCTCCCAACTCTTTCTGATCAGAATTTCATTCTTTCTTTTGGCCATCCTCTGTCCTTCTTACTGAGCCGGATACTTCAGTCTAGGGAGCTTCGGGGATTGAGAACCTTTCGTTCGCTTCCATCTTCGGTGACGTCTGTCCCAATAAGTCTCGGCCGACGGCCTAGAGAGGCGCAGCGTAAAGGAAATTGATTTTAATTTCGAAACGGAGTTTTCATTTTTTTTTCCATTTTTTTTTAGTCGTCCGAATCAATGGCGCTGGTTCAGGAACGAGAACAAACTAAATGGGGTTGCTATGCGGGGTTGTGTGGAAATAAATTCGGTTTGACTTTTGAGAATCAAAGATTCGCGCTAAAACATATTAATTTTATCAGTAATGTCGAGGAAAGTGAAGGTTGTTGGATTTCTTTTTTAAACTTGCTGTCAAAGTTTTTGAGGTCGATGAAGTTAAATATGATATGATTTTTTAAATTTAAAATAACATTATATGTAATATGTCGAAATGAGGCTTCATGAAAATAAAAATAGTTCGAATTTTCTTTTTCATATAATATGCATAATGCGTCAGTGACACTCAGGGGGGTTGACGTAGGAAGAGAATTTTGATATTATTCGTCTTTGCGGAGGGAAAAAGTCTTTTCGCAATTATTATTCCAAGACTGGTGTTATATTATCTTAGGATCAGTATCCATGATATTCCGTTCGTGGCTACTGCCTCCAAAATTCATTCTCCATCTTTTTCTCGCCTAACCTGTCCACCCCTCGTGGACGTGAACGCGCCCACTTGAATGGAGCTTTTAGCTCAAAAGCTTTCCGCACTACACTTCTCCCTTAGCCACGCAGCAGGTGCCATCTAATGAGGAATTCCGGAGTCTCCCAGGATCACGTCTAAACTTTGTAAATCCACGCCACGATGATCCTGACTCTCGCACAGGGTAATCCCTTCCGAATGAATTATTTTCTTTCTCCGACACAATTCTACATAGCACACAGTATGAATTTATAATTAGACTCCTCACCCACCTCTGATTAAATATCAACAAAGCATTCAAGTAATTTACACCCGAGCGCTAAAACTTATGAGAGTGATAAACAGTCCTTTCCTTATGACTTTCTACGGCCTAGAATATTTTGCAAGAACGCAGAATACAAATAGAACAATGCTAAGCAGACACAAGAAAGGTATAGCATATTCGAAACAGTGAATGAGGGTCCGTAGGAAAAAATATTAGCAAGGAAAGAAAAAAGAATAGAATTTATCTTCTACCAGAAAATATGATCGATTGCGCCTCGTATCTTTTCCTCCTTCTATCCGTTTTGTTCAATATACCTGCGCTACGCTCTCGCATATGGATTTCTGTATTCCAGGCCGACCCAGCAAGTTCATTGATTTAGAACTAAACGATATACAGTGCTGCCGTACTTCACTGAGAAAATAGGCTGTGTTACGCATTGTCTTTTCGAGCATAAAACTTTTATACCTTCAGTCGATAAGGTAGGCTGCACGTTTGAGTTACCGATCGTTGGATAAATTTATTCGGAGGAGCCAATCTACTTTACCCCGAGGGGTAAAGAACTGGTTGATTCCGTTTTTACCGACAGAAAAGTGCAGAAAGGAAAAAACAAGCAATAGTCGATTTTTAAGGATATACGCCTGTTACTCGCGGTTGAACTACAAGTCTATTTGTGATACTAGGAGTGGAACTCGAACCTGCGATTGTCGGGATGCTCCAAATGAGCACTATAATACTGTACTTACTGAGCCAGCAGCCGAATTAATGGATGTTACTTTGATTAAGGATTATAATTACTGCGATTGGCCAGTAAGATAACTCCGTTAAAAAATAACAATAACATAGAAAAATCTATAATTTTCAACGAAATGAGCATGAATATCTGGAAAAGTAATTTCCAACATCACCACTTTTTTCATAGCAAAACTTTCAATTGTCACGGGTTTTCAATTAATATACCATTGTACGAGAGTTCCTTTAAATGTCTCTGCAAATTCAATTTTCCATTCCGCGTTCGACATATCGCTATATCTAATAAAAGGCGCGGAGTAATAACAATTGTGACTTTGATTGCGCAAAAAAATACACAAACAAACAAAAAACACGTTGATCCATCAAGAGCATTCATAATTTTCAAGAAAAGAAATTGAACGATAAAAACGTCTCAGTGAACCCTTTAAAATTATAAAGAATAACGCGAAGCCCACAGAAACGCTTTCCCATGTCTTTCCAGCGAATCTACAAACTTTTAATCACCTTACTTCCCGAGCACTTTCGTAAACGAAATTGTGAAGGATGCGACGGACGTTATGTCCACGAATACTCGAAATTCATATACCCTTGCGAGCATCTAGTTAAAAATATTCAGCGTAAAGAGAAAAGAAAAAAAATTCTTAAGCACAGTCAAAGAAAAACAAAAACAGCCGGCAAAAGAGTAATGAGGCTTTTGGAAATTCGCAAGACCTGTACCCATGAAAACCATGAATATGGATCCTAGCTGCACCAGACAAGACCGACCAAACTCATTTCAGCCACAAACTCTGAATTCGCCATTTAAACTAGGTAAACTCTCATCTCGAAATATTCGAATGTTTACCTCAAAAGATTTTTCAAGATTTGGAGGAAAACGAACCTTCCCACTTTTTCGTCTGTATCTCGTCTCGCGTAAATCTGTATTACGTAACGTGACGCTCAAACTAGTAGTCGAGGGTGAACTAAAACGGAAGTTTCTCAGGAGTTCAGGTTAATCGATAGCGTTTACTCGCGTTGTACAAGCAGCAAGGGGAACCTGTGTGCTCTAGCGAGTAAACAAGGTTACGATACTTTAATTTGTAACGACAAGCAAGTTCGAGATGCTTTGTCAATTTCTGACACAGGTACAATTTTTTCGTCACGCTCCCTCGACCACAGATAGGGTTGCCACTTGCACCTATGTGAACTTGGCACCCGGCTTTAAAATATTTTTATTTTCAAAACGCGATTCTATTATACCTCGTTTGTACCTCTTTGTGGCACTTTGATTTTCATTTGTGCCTCAAAGAGTTCGAAATTACGGTTCGGGGGGGGGGGGGGGGTCAAAAAACAATTAGCACCCGAATTTGAGTTAATTAAATTCTGTTTGCAGGGATGTACTTAGAACCGTTCGTACCCGTTTGTAACAGTCTTCAATTTGTTTGTACTCCAAGAGGTACGAAGATACAGCAGGATATTCAAAATTCACCAAGAGGGTAACTCCGTCATTTTTTGAGCTAGCTCAAATCTGCAAACGGGAACTTATTCAGAATCGTTTGTACCCGTTTTTATTTCGTTTGTACCCCAAGAGGTACGGAGATACAGTAGGATATTCAAAATTCTCCAAGAGGATACTTTCGTCATTTTTTGAGCTAGCTCAAATCTGCAAAGGGGAACTCAGTCAGAATCGTTTGTACCCGTTTTTATTTCGTTTGTACCCCAAGAGGTACGGAGATACAGCAAGATATTCAAAATTTGCCAAGAGGGTACCTTCGTCATTTTTTGAGTTAGCTCAAATCTGCAAAGGGGAACTGAGTCAGAATCGTTTGTACCCGTTTTTATAGAGTTCAAGTCTGTTGAAGGTCTATAGGGACAAAGTGAAGTCTGAAGATACAACAAGATGCAGGGAGATTAAAAACAGATAAATGGCGATGAAAATCAGTGTTATCCTGAACATTAAAAAAATGAAAAAAAAAATTACATATAAATAACGTCATATGCAGAGACGATAGCGAATTATCAATGAGTAAAGATATAATAGTCTAATATATTATTGGCAATTTAGTCAACTGATACTACGATTTACACGTTACACAGGTAGGTCAATTGCGACGCCTGATCTGACCTAAAACTGAAATTAAATTCTCTCTGACGTAATAGACAACATATCGAGGCATACTCGGTGCATACAAGGACGGATTAGAAATTTAACCTACGGCTGGACCATCCGAACGTACTGGATGCTAAATGATCGAAGGACAATGAGGTTCGTCAAGTGGACGAGCATTGTTGGCACAGTGGGTCATATATCGTGCAGCATGGATAATTGCAGGTAGTCAGAAAAAAAAACTAAATAATTGGTAAAAAGAGGCTTTTGAAAATAATTTGGAAAACCGGAATGAAAATAGCCTGGGTCGAAGAAGCCAAGAGATAGAATGACGACGGGATCAAAAGCAGTAATGATCCCAGCGTAAATAATAATTTGACGATTTAAAAAAAAAATATAGTATCCAAAGGTCAACAGTTACGGTGGATTTCGTTTGGATGAGATTTTTCATGATTTTGTAGCACGAGATAATTTTGATAATTAAAAATTTTACACACGTACAAATTAGTATACGCATTTGAAAATTATTTATAGTCTGTTATTACCGTGGATTCATATTCTTTAATTGTACGTATCTCATAGGTGGCCCATGTACGTGTATTCAGGCATATGGCTGTGATCAAATTCGAAAATGCCTTGGATATTAATCGACCAGTTCGTCGAATTTGTATGGTCGAGTGCGCGTAGTTGAACCGTGCTTAGAAGATGGAGGAAATACGTTGTGTTCGCCTAGTGACGTAGCTATCGGATTGATAAGATTTACAAGTAGAATTTGTGCCCGGTACATTTGAAAAGACAAATTGAGCTGTTCGTGAGAATTGAAGAAATGACTAGGGTGTGACTTTAGTTCTGGGTGACTTTTAATTAATATTTTGGAAATAATTGAATCCGATTAAAGGTGCTCGATAGAGGCAGAATGGGCGGCTAAGTAAAGTAGTTGACAAAGTAAATACTTTTTTTCACGAGTGTACCCACGGGCTGGTAACGAGCCTAAAATATTTGTGATGTACTGTACAAAGGAATGCCCGGGAAAATTCAAAATGTTTACGTGAAAACAACGTTGAAATTTTTCGCGAGTATCGTGACTCTCGTCCCTGTGTACGTGTCGTTGTGTGCGATCCATTTGGCGATAATTTAGGCGAGTTGCTTAGGCGAGTGCCCGATGTCTCATCGTGCTACCTAAATAATCCATCCAGTTCGAGGAGCATTTGGAAACGTAATAGGCTGAAGCTTTCTTAGACGCGAATCGTCATCGAAAATATAGTAGAGTTTGGACCAAAAGTAGAATCGCTATTTTAGGCTCGGCGTGAATCAAAATTCTATCCACGTTTATGTTTCTTTGGCTGGTATCTTAAGGCCGTTGGAATAGAAGTAGTTTCTCTGGTTTATTCGAAAATTTGGTGAAAGGGCGAAACTGATTAAAAGTGAATTTTCAAAGTCATATCAATTTTTTGATTAAATGTCTTTAATGAAGCTTTGGGGAAAAAAGTGAATTTGGTACTTCAAGGAAAATTATGGGGAACAATTTTTTTTTTAAATTCGCAGACACGAACCATAGGCGGAAGGGAGGGCATGGCCTTGGGCTGATTTTTTTTTAAAGCAGTCTTTCAATTTTTTTTTAGACGTATTTCATGTCGTGTTGATCTCTTGCTATATTTTTTTATGTATAACGTGACAATTCCAGATACAATTTTTCAATGTATTGTAATTGTAAAGCGTTATCGTTAGTCTGGTATGCGTCAGAGGGATCGAGCTTTGCCAAAATGGCCATCGCTTGCGAGTGTTCTTTTTTTTGGAAAATTTCCAAAAGCACGAAAAGCTTCGGCAACCAGGCTCATTGAAAGTGAAAAGCCAACGAGTGACTTACGCTAACTCGTACGTAGTCGTCGGTTTGCAAAATGTATGTTGACGGCAAGCAAAATTTGCTAATAGTCGAAAATTCGACTCATCAATGTTTAACCATCGTGTGACTTCATTTCGAAAAAAAATTATACCGATTTTGAATTACACAGGAATTTTGAAATTTTATAATAGTCAATGCAAATCTATTTATAGCGTTCTTACCATCTTTCAAGAGAGCTTGGTACGTTATCGGTGCTCTGACGAAAATTTGGAAAGCATCAAATATTCGAGACGTTCCTTGACTTAACGCGCAAAAGTTTTACCCTCGACTCGCTCGTAGACCGAATTTTGTGGAAAAGACAAATGACGTTCGCCAATCGTTCCATCTGATCGGATAATTATTTCACGAGGGACGAGCAATAATTTTTTCCTTTTCAGCTTAAATAAGAAAAAAAAAACCTTTTACTCGATTAACCATAAATCAAACTTTTATAACGGCATCCGAAAGAACCTTCGTGCCAAAGCTATTCGGTCATTGCAACAAAGAAAAATTTCATTTCGATTTGTCGGAATTCTCAGAGTACCCAGACTACTGTAAAAAGGGACTCTGGAAAGCTCGGCGTATTACGCGAAGTGCCCAGGATCATGTAAAAAGATCCCACTTCGGTAATCACGGAAATCTGAATTGCATGAGATACTTATACCGTTAACGAAGCGACAAAAAAGAGCAGTCAATGTGTCTTCCCTTTGTTGTGCTTTAGCATGAAGAATAAAAAATCAATACAGACTCAAAATGGTCGTCCGTGAACCATCGAGTCGTTTAGTAAAGTTGTAAAAGAAAATCAAGCATAAAAAAAACATTGTCTACAACTTCCGTCCAAAGAAAAAAAAAAAAAAAAATGTTAATTTTCAGGAGTTCTGTGTCCCTCGATAGAGTGTAGGCATTTGAATGTGTTCGAAAAACGAAGACACAGTGATAGAGTAAGGAAGAGAGCGGAGGGGTTTAAAAAGAACGAGGGACGTTTCGTAGGGTGAAAATCCTTCAGGATTCAAAGGTATAGAGTCGCCTTTGTGATCTTGTTAATAAAAAGGACGAGGAACGTGGTACAGGAGATTCACAGAGGCCTTCGAAATTTTGTTAAAAATATAAATAAGCTTAAGTCGTCATCGGAATCAGTCTTGCAGTATCCTTTTTTTTAATCTCTTTCTCTCTTTACACAACGAGGTAAGCAAAAGGGAAAAAGAGAAACGATTAGAGAAATTAATCCTAACCTTATTTCTTGGCAACGAATTTGCGAAAGTAAAGTATAGGAAGTTCTCAAAATTCCTGCTCTGATTTACCATAAATCAGGGTACGACGTTCGATTAATCATTTTTCATCTACCACGTCACCATAAAATCGATATCTATCGTTATTTGAATTTTGAATTACCAATGGATAATAATAGCTGATATCAATTTCTGTATTTATAATCGATAAGAAAACGCGTTCGGTTAGCTGTACCGTATGTGGGATTTGGAATTCGTTCCATATATGACATGACTAAAATCAAAAGGTCTTGTATACAGTTATACATATGTGAAAAAAATACGTAAATTTAAATAAAAGATTTAGGGTGGATGTGCTATATGCACAAAATGATAAGCGTCGAATGTCCCGTGACCTCTGGGTCATGACGATGGAGGAGAAACGAGAGATTTTTATTTTCATGAAAATTTAAATTTTTTCGCTAGCAACAATTTCAGCACGTTCATGTCCCTTGTTATTATTCTCGTTACACACGACGCTTGATGCTTCTGTATTTTCTGCGTTTATACCTGTAGAGACGATAATACCAGTAATTATGCAGAGCCGAGTTATCCGCCGTATAATTATTTATTTATTCGCAATGTTACCGGAGACGCCCGCTTGAGCCTTTATACTTGAATTTCTGTGATTTAAACGTTTTTCAGTGGGAGGCGACGTTGAAAAAATTCGCAAGTGAAAATTCGCATTTCGAATACGACGATGCCTATGTACGTGTACATACACATATACATATACTTTTTATTCTATTTTCGCGAACTATCCGTTCGACCTACCGCGGGTCAAGTGAGTCAATCAATACGTTCAACGGCTGCTATTCGCATTAAACTGTCATTGTCGTGGGATCTGATTTTACGAGAAATTGCTAAAATGGGTGAAAATTTTGCAAAATGTAAAACAGTCTCCTGTATCTAGTAAAAATTGATACCACTCATTTCTCACCATTCGGTTGCTTTACATCCCTATTTATTTTAGCAATCGGCGACCGTAAAACGTTCAGCCTACTCAGTTCGCTAATGCAAATTTGCCATAACCGTGGTGTTTTCATAAACGCGGGAATTTTAAATATATCCGTAGTGCTATTCTCCAGTGAAATTGCCTGAAAGATATTTCGAAGTGATCGCAAAGCATCACAGAAAATTTATGTAGATGCTATACATATATTGCGTGTAGTTAACATCAATTTTCCCCGAGCTTCGAATACTGTACGGTTAACGGGATCCATATGGATGCAGCCAGGCAATGTTGATCGCTTTATGAACCTTAATGTTAAAAGTGCATTAAAATGCAAGGTATCGGTAAATATTTACGAAGGATATACGATATAATAATTTTGACAAATTTAACACAGTCATTTTGGCTTTCGATCATTTCGAAAACCGAGCCTTCGATATCGCAACGATTGATATAAAATAATGTGCCCGTAATTGGAATTACGTAAAATTTAACAATCACCCTGACACTCATTAAATATTTTTATGATATTAAGGAAATTAAATTCCAAATTACAAATATATTCATGTTCGTACATTAAATTTATCCCGATAATAATTTTCATAAAAATCTAACGCTTCCCATACAACCTACTGACAACTTTCATAAATAAACTCACGTGCACTCGTGGATGAATACAGTTAAGTAGAAGGGGCAAAACTCACCTAAAACAAAAAAAAAAGCAACAATTAGTCACAAAATTGACATAAATATTGTTTCCATTATTTCGCACAGTCCCCGCGCTAATCATTCGACGAAATCGTGCAATATCTCTGAAATCTTTTTTTTCTTAACAATGCATCTTGCACGTGCGTCAGATGCAATTTTTCTTCACGTTCGTAATTTCAGGGTCCACAAAACATTCGAAAGAAACACAAGAATTATAGCGTAAAACGTTCACAGCTGGAATTGTACGCGTTGCAGCGTGAAATGTCCCAGTGGAAAACAAAGTCAAAAAAAAGGTTGCGGACTATAAAATTTATATCTCATGTGCCATAGGTATGTGCCTACCGAATAAATCACAGTCCACCGGAACGTATACAAGATGTACAAACACAACGTTATATATATATATTTTTTCGAAAAAAAAAATTCCTTTCGGCATTCCGAAGGAAATTTCGTTTCCATAGCATTCATCGTTGTCATTCCACGCATAATTCTATGCGCGAGTCAAAGCAGTCCAAAGGACTCGTGGATATTAATGAATTCGAAGCGAATAAATAATTCAGCGTTTCCATGGTTTCCACCTTAGTCGCGCATGCGCAACACCAGATTCGTTACGGTACGCCAGGTTGCGCTCGTAGTCAACGTCATGGAAATTAGGTACGAAACATGTTTTTGGATTGCGTACTAAAACTGCACGTGGAAGTATAGCGCGTGCGATGTATATATATATATATACATATATAAGATATATATATATACATGTATATATATCTATAAAGATAAAGCTATTTCCTATGCAGCTATGACTACGTAACGATATAATTTACTGAAAAAAATGTGCAATGACAGACTATTTGATATATGGTACAGAAATATACGCCGCTCTCAAAGTTCGTTTTGTGGAATTGTGCGTCTCGCGTAGAAACTGATATGACGCTCATTCGATCGTAATCACGAGGAACGGAAAGACTTTCAGAGAATCAACGAATCGGCATAGGGAGGATCCATTTGTGAAACATGAACTTTGTTTGGTAGCTGTATTCGCTTGATAAGAGCTTCATACGTGTTTTGGCAAAGCGTAAAATCGGAGCTGCCTTGTCGACTGGCAGTTTTTGTTCCTGCAAGTATACCAACGTGCGAGCAACTTTTATGGGCTTTAATTAACGATAAAAATTGTTCTACTTGAATGAGTCGTCTTCATTTTTTGTTTTGATCAATTAATTCAACTTTCTTTAAACGAGGCAAAAAAATTTCGCCACGCATTTCTCGTTAACTTCGTTACTTGGACAAAATATAAATGTGACGATTAATAAAACGGCTGACGTATGTGCTTTTATGCAAATTTTGCAAAAAAAGCTTCTATACCGTATGAAGGTGCTGATACGCGTATATTGCTAGCTTTTTTAATTATCGGAAGGTGCTTTCGAGAAATGTGTGTCAGTGGTTCGAAATATTCGTACG
This sequence comes from Calameuta pygmaea, assembly GCA_031762395.1. NCBI lineage: Eukaryota > Metazoa > Arthropoda > Insecta > Hymenoptera > Cephidae > Calameuta > Calameuta pygmaea. The sequence goes on along the minus strand of JASANN010000554.1, from coordinate 151,877 downwards.
GTTCTTTCCTAGAGGTGTCATTGAAAAACTATGAGAAAGGGAGTTTTTGGCACTGAGAAAATTGCAAGAGCGAATCGAGGTGTAAAGGGACTTCGGAGATTGAAAATGTGTCATTTAAAGGGTCGTACGTTTCTGATTATAAAAAAATTTCAAAATTCCAATTTTTCTCAAAATTATAACTACTTAAAGAGAATTCAGGAGGACGAGAATTGTAATAAAAATATATAAGCTCCTTCGAGGCATAATACGCTAACGAAGTTAATGGAAAAATAAAAAATTTGACACCTAACCACTTAAGCAGCGTCATCACGTTTACCGGATGTCGAGCAATCTGCGGATCAAAATTCTTTTGCACCTTTGAGTCCCTTGCGAGCGCCGATTAAATTGCCAGGTTAAGTAATCAATTACACTTAGAGCCTACGACGCGTTTTAATTAGCTAATGCGCCAAGAACGTCTTGCTACACGTGCATGCGAAATTAGACGTGCAATGAAAATAATGGGATTACAAAATTTTTCAGATCTGGGAAGATGAAAGAATTAAAAAAAAGAAAAAAAAAGAAGTATAAATTCTCGTAGCGTCTCTCCGTTTCGCGTTTTACGGCACAAGGCTAAACGATTGTTAAAAGTAACAATCTCCAAAGTCGTAAATGCCCAACCGAGTGTTTTGAACGATACGAGCGAATAAGATAAAAGGTAAGAGGAACAAATGATAAAACCAGAGGAAACCACGATTTCCTTCAAAAGCCTTCTACCCACCTTTTTTTCCCTAAGAAACAAAATTTCTCGATATATTCGAACTGGGACAAACTTTTTTTCTTTTAGACCTCTCCCGAGAATTTCGTTTCTCTGACATGAAAGTAAGATAGAAACAAAAAAATTTCAATATTACCGGATTTAGCGTATGACGTACGTCGACGTACGATACACGTGCATATTCGAATATATATCCCCTGTGGTTGATTCTGAATTTTAAAAGAATCCAATAATGGACCAGGCTGAAGTCTCGCAGTTGGAAATCAAAGTATAATAACATATCAATATATCCTTCTGAATATTTCGGAATGGTCCATCAACCACATTAATATCTCAAAAATCTTTTAAGAACCTTTCAGAAGAGGGTCTTGCGATACTCCTATTCTGTTGTCTATGGCATAAACAGTATTAGATTCTACATTCTCCTTGACTGTATTTAATACAGTAAACGATATCTACAGTAGACCGAGAGAATTCATTGATCAGAAGATCGGATGAATCCTAAAGTTCCTATCTCGAGTCAACAACCATTAGAATTCTATATACTAGGATTTGGCATATAATCTTCAGATTAGGTTCAGTCGTTATACGCGAGACAGAACAGAGGTACATATAACTAAGTACCTAAGCGCATGCTTTCGTAGGAAGCTGAGGTATCTAATTGGGCTCTTCCGTAAATCCTGCCTTTAGACGCAATTAACTGAACTGAACAAAAGATATTATTACCGAGCTCGTGAATCCTTTGAAAAGAATTTGTGAAATGACCTGTATGATCTCGAGGTGAATAAAACGTTAGAGAGCCTTCGATAAGTTATCGCCGTTCCATGAAAATTTTTTATTGTACGAGCGACGCTGGGAACATTTTAAAGATCATGAATTTATATTAGTTGTATTTCGTGCATGAAATTATCGCCGTGTTACGTCAGCCGCAGTTAAGAAACTTTTTCGTGATCGTGTCGCACCAGCGACCCGACAGTGGTGCTTGGGGAAGTTACTTCCGGAGCTGGCTGTTGATCCTCGAGCGATCACGGACTCGGAATAGTTTAATATTAATCCGTAAAAGCAAATAGTATTGGACGTTTTATCTACTCACTCTAAAAAGACCTCGGACTCGCTTCTGGGCAAGACCAACCTCGGCAAGACGACAGCCTTCTTCCTTCGGGTCTTCAGGCTCTGTATGCTGAATTGCTGAAAGTCCGGAGCCTGCATGGGCGAGTGGGGGCTCAGGATCGTAATCTTCCTGTCACTGCCACCGGGACTGGTGAGTGAGAAGACACCCAGGGGAGGCGGAAGACTCAAATGCTGAGGAAGCTTCCTTTCGAGGCCGGTATTTGCAAAGAGTCCTCTCCTGACCTCAGCGTTGAGGCTTTCCTCACGATGAAGATTTTCGCTGCTACGCGACTCCACTGTAACGATCTTCCTCACGTCCTTCCTCGAGGACGTTAGGAAGCTCCGATAGTGGGTCTTCGAGGCTACGTGGGTCTCCGAGGAAGATGAAAGAGACTCGAGAGACCTCGAATCCTCGCTGTAACGCTCGTCTGCACTTAAAAAGTTTCTTGAGGTCCTCAAGCTCTCCATTGATCTCGCGGAGACCTGGCCACTTCCTGCAGTCAGTAAATGTTGCTGTCTGGGTATATTCTTCACTTCCGGTTCGTACTCCTCCTGACTCGAGCTCGACTGCGGACTCCTGTTACTCGACATGAACAGTCCCACCCTGGACCCGCTGTACCTCGAGGTCGTACGGATGCTGCTCTCGCCAGTCGACGCTAAAGCGTTCACCAGGATCTTGGCTGTACTCTTGTGCTGGACCGTTGCTTCCCCGACGTTCACTTCAAGCTCAGACCTCGACACTTCACTGGCTGGTACTTCCTCATGGGAGGTGCTTCCTTTCCCAGAAATACGATTTCCCTTTTCGTCGGTAACGATGGGCTCCGAGTCTTCGTCCTTCGGGATGTTCTCCACCTCGTTCTCCGACGTGCACTCCACGGTGTCCGACTCCTCGGCTGAGCTCTGCTGAACGATCATCTTACTCCCCGAGCTAATTCTGCTTGATGTTGTTTTACGTACATATTTATTCACGAGGGTGACGGCCTCCCGCATATCCTCGGTTTCCTCTTCCTCCATTGTGGACGCACTTATTCGCGCTTTTCAATGAAAGTTCTCGTCGCTCTGTACAGAGCCGAATTAAATATTCAGTACCGGGACGAACGACGGGAAGAAAAAAGATACCCGATCCGCTGTATCGTTCAGGACAACTAAGGGTAAAACGGACGGAACGTAGCAATTCGTCAGAAAATCATTTGTAGGCCTTCGCGTGGCGTCCTTACGTATGTTTCAGACGAGTCAGGAGTCAGGCCGGCATGGAAAACTTTACTCCTCGCCTATGGCTTCTCGGACCCGTACTAAAGCGAGATAGTCAATCTTCGCTGTTCGGGTCACAGGTGTCATCGAAATCGTCAGAATAGAACTGACATTCTCATACGTCCATTTTTTCGGGACGTTGACATCTTCACCCGCCGCTGCTCCCCTCTAGCGGACAACGCAGGAAGTCGAGCTTGGCTGAAAATTAATAAACTTGTTCGAAACAAATAACGATCTCTCGATCAACGAACGCTCGGAGTCATCGTGTTCTCTTATACGCACATTTACATGTTAAATTTCACTTATAAATCGTTAAATAAAATTCCTCCTTTTTTTTAACCTAACCCAACGCTACAACCGCGCACTTAACCACAGCTTTGCGTGTTTGCCATCGTTAGATAAGACTAACCCCATTGTCTCGTCACCATCAACTTATTGCACCTAGAGCGTCAACGATTTCGATGATTATACAAACTTTACCGTACACCGTGTATAATATTTCACTCTCACGCGCATTCCTACGGGATTTCCCGTATCTTGTTTCCTTTTTTTTTGTTCGTTAATCAGCACTCACAGGAGCCAACGGCCAATTGCTGTATCGCGTGTCCTCGTTAACTTGTCGCTTACGCAACCAACATCCGATCGCGATAGTTTGTCACAACAATTTCGTCAACCTTCACCTTTACCCTTAAACCCTCCCCGACCCCTCGCGATTAAAACCCACCTAGCTCGCTCGCGCTCCCTCGTTCGCCCTTCGTAAAATTCCAATGAGCCATTGCACTCCGAATACTTTCCGTCTCGGGCGAATCTCGCACTGCGCTCTCAGTGGTTACAACGAGATTCTTGGGTCGCGTCTATACTTAGAACCAGCCAACTTCACGCGGAACAAGACCTCGCGCTATGAGTCAGCCTATTCACGAGGAATACTCATATTCTTGAAAAAAAATTTTTTACAACCTATCCGCTCGTTAAAAACGTCCCTTCGCGTTACTTATTCCCGAATATTTACTAACTTCACGCAATTCATTATCAGGGACTCGTGCGCCCTTCGTTTCTTCACCAGAACTGGTCTCCTCTGACGATCTTCGGGTCGCCCCTGACGTATCGTTCTTGTCGACGTCACTTTTTATAAAGAACGTATACCTATAATACTTTGTATCTTTGATCTCGCGCTGTGACGAAAAGAAGCCTGGAGCAAACCTCGAGGAAATTGAGCACGTTTGTTATTCAATTCTCTTCCTGCCTTGCGTCTGCATTCGAGAAATTCACTGACCCAGAAGAGCATCTTCCTGGCTCTAACAAGACTACCATTGTCGTTACTGCGAGGGACCGTTGCCGGCTGATGGATGCGTAATCGAATGATGCATGTTCAGGGAAGGACAACAGGAAGTGTCCCCCTCCCCCCCCCCCGTCCATCGTCAATATATCGATCCTCCCGTGGGTTTCGACAGGGAACACTCAGACTCAGGTTATGTACACTGATGAGAGAACAGAAACGCGTTAGAGGCACTTCCCTCGTGGACGAAGGAGATTCACTTATTCTCTTTGGGAGACACGTAAATACGCATATACGAGATAAATAATGGTACAGTCAATAACCGGAACCGAAACGTTCTCAAAGTCTAAGGCTACTTCCGGTTGATTGATAAGCATTTTTTGTTGACGCCAAAGGACCCGAACCCGTGAGAATTACGGTGACCTTAGATTGCGAAGATACTCATATTTTTCTTGTAAGTCCAGGCATTTTGAAATTCGGCCGATTCATATGTTTTTCAATCCTTCACCCTGTCGTCGTTTGGTCTATTCCGTCACTCTCGTACATTTTTACGGGTTAATATTTTATTTATTGCCGGTCGTTCGTTTTACACGAAAGATTGAATTCTTATCGATAACAGAAAAATCAATTGGGTGTACACGTGTTAGATTGATCGTTATGATATACCGTGTACGTCTTCGTTCATCTTGAATCATCGTAATGATTCAAGCTGTGCTTCGTTCGGCGTATCGGGAAACGTGATGGACAAGTGCCAGAAAGAAGAAAATTTTTATCTTGAGATAGGATCTTGGAAATAAATGACATCTTTGTCAAGTGACGACTGTATAGAAACTGCTAGGGTTGTTCTTGGCAGAGTTTTTAAAATTATAAAAAAGGAACCGATAACATAAGTTACGTTAAGTTCTGTGACGTGTACGTTACAAAATAATATAGCGATTAGCAACTCGTTATGAAAAATATGAAAATTTTTTGTCAATAACAAGTTTCCCAAAATATATTTTTGTCGAGCTGGACCAACATTTTTATCTTTTATTTTTGCTATTTTCGTAATACCTTGTATGCTTTTCGTGGCTCACGAAACTTTCTCGTTGCTTGTCCAGCAGGAAACTTCCGATTCAATTTTGTAGGACAGAGAAAAGAATTTTGCCGATATGTGGGACCGCTTGGCTATCTGTCATTACGAATCGAGGGAAGGTCCATCACCGTGCTCAGTGGACCATCATTTTTTTTAACCTTTTGTGAATCGGACGAAGCACAACAAGCTTTCTCCCGCAAGTTCTCCGCATCTGGCAGGTTGCGATATATACGTATAATATATATATACATATATCCCGTGGATACAACCCAAAGAAACGTAAAACAACGTTATCAAAAGTTTCCGATGATTCTGGCACGCACGCTTTACTTGAGAGACTTGTAGCAAGAACGACCCGTGTACCAACTTTGCTTTCCAAATATTAGATCGACAATATTCACAGATTGAATACCTTTAAAGTCTTAGCCCCGAGAATTCACTTCAAGTTAGAAGATACACATGTAAAAATAGCCAAGTAAATCTATCGAATCTACCGGAAGCCTCTCCGTTGTTTACCCGGTAAACATATCCCATTAAAAATTATTAATTTTTCAAGTAATGAAAAAAAATTATTCCAATGTCATATCATATCATTACAATAAAATTTTACACTCAGACCCAATATCATGATATATACCGATCGCCGGGAAATTGGTATTTCTGTCCTATAAATGGCCTCGCTTACGTATCGATTGACCGTGACCACTGATCACGCACATTCCCTTCCTCAGCAGCACAATAGACCCTAACAAGGGAATCCAGGTGGGTAGATCGATTTATCGTGTGAAGCATAGAAGCCAGAGTTAAAAATAGCAAAAGCGAACGATGCGTTCGGGCAGAATTGAAAGAAACGGCAGCACTGTAGGTTAGAAGCGCCGTGAGCAGCTCTTATGCATTAAGGAAGTTTGCTGCGCCTACAGGAAGTTTCAAAGTTAACCCAAGCGAAGCTTCTAGTACCTTCATTCGTTATTATTTTTATTTGCCGACAACCACCAGCTAATCCCTTCGGAGCGTATTAGTTTTTCAGACAGAGAGTTTGGCGTCAAGGGATGATAACAGCTTAGAAAGGCGTGCATATATCCAATATGGCGCATTAACCTCGTTCGTGACAAGACGGATAGCTGGACAGCTTCCGTTATGGATACCGCAAGACTTAACAGGACTAACCGCAGTCAGGCATCCTGGTGCGACTATATCGTATATGACCATCAACCAGCTCGACATTTAAATGGAAGCTATAACGCAGGTTCAGCCGCATACAGGAGAACTGGAAGGATACGATATAACTCATATAACCAATACAGTATGATTTAATAGCATTATCGATCCGACCAGCTATTCAATTTTGTAGTAGATTATTCAACTTCTGGTTCAACCATGTCAATTACTTCGTAAAGTCAACTCATTAACGTCCGTAATGCGCTTCATTGACTTAGCCTGCTGCTCACTGGAAATCCCATAAAATTTAATGCGCTCGAGAGTGCATACGATGAACGAGATTCGATTTACCGTATTTGGCAATGGGACAGATAAAAAATAAACCGCGTCCCTGAACTTATCTCGATTATTATATCCGGTGTCAAAATTTTTCGCGATGTCAACGCGAGGATGCGAATAAATTCTGAAAATGGACTTGGCAGCCTGACAATGTCCTTTACACGAGAAATGTTAGACGCTCCGAGTGCAAGGGAGAGAAACTTCGATGAAGGAAATCGAGAGAATGACGAGGATCGATATACATCGCTGTGCCAATCACTTTAAGCCAAATGGGAATACCGTAGCGTTGATTTGACTTTGGCAGTGCGGATATGGGAGTGTTATCGGCAGTATGCCAGAATAGACGAGAATTCTGGATACGGCATTGCGTATTTGGTTGATCAATCGATAACTGATGCTATCGATCGATACCTGTCTATCGATCGGTATTTATGAAATTGACGACTGATTGGCCGTTTCGAGCTTTGAAGCTCTACGTCAGGCCTGGTTGGTAGAACCGATGATTTCGAGACTAATGAGACGAAATTTTAATTATATTTTTTTTTAATTAATTAACGCTATTCGTATTTTCGAACAAATTTACGTTTTCTATGCCCGACACCTGATTCGACAGCATAGAAATTGGTCTTTGAGAAAAATTCAGAGTACTTCCAGGTTGCTCTCTGAGAAAATCTTATCTCCGGACGGGGTTGAATATATTTAAAGCCCCCGTCGGACCCTTAGTTAAATATAGAAAGGGGCCATGCACCATAATGTTGTTCAGGTCTCGTGGGACACCGGGAAACTCGAAATGCATTTAACGCGGGAGTAATGACAAATAAAAGATTCACGAAAGTAATCCCCAGTATTACGTAAGATTACGAGAGATTGGAGAATTCCAATAGCGTCACGTAATCGCGAATCGATCAGCCATTGTTCAATGTGCATTCAAGTAAAAGTACGTTCCTTCCACTCAATCTGAATAACGTCCATGGATTTTCCACGTTGAAGCTTGAAAAAAATAATTATTCGAAATTTCAAAACAATTTTATTACGTAAAATCACAAGTTTTCGCCATCCCGCAATATTTCCCAGCGTATCGTACGATTCGCATTAAGATATCGTCCACAAATTTTATGAAAACAATCTCAAATTTATGACGAAAATCGGGATATATAAAAAAAAAAATGGTTACGACTTAAACGCGAATGGCAGCGGCCGTAGCAGCCTGAATATTTTTCATAAAAGCCGAAAAACGCATCAAGTTCCGTATCGCCTTGTTTTTCGCGAATAACCCTCGTAAATCGTTTCGCTTCGTCGTTTTATACACTTTATTCCCATAATCATCCTTCCTTCGTCCTTGGACGAGGGATATTCTTACGAATGAAAAAAAAAGAAAAAAAAAAGGCTAAATACAAAAGCTCTGTGAATTTTTAATAATTATAATAATGACGACACTCTGAAAATGAAAGAAAAATTCCCACCCCCTCTCCACCCGTTCTACATTCCATCCATACGTACGTACAGCCGCTGCGTTCCCAAAAAAAAAACCCACTTAAGATATTGTTGGACTGGGGGGGGGGGGGGGGGGGGGGGGGGGGGGGGGGGGGGGGGGGGGGGGGGGGGGGGGGGGGGGGGGGGCGGGGGGGG
>JASANN010000554.1:0-143185 GCA_031762395.1 Calameuta pygmaea | reverse complement strand
GCTGCGTTCCCAAAAAAAAAACCCACTTAATATATTGTTGGACTTACCCCCCCCCCCCCCCCCCCCGAGTGGAATAGCAAAAAGTTACTCTGAAAAGATTCTCTAAAGATTAAATTCTCCAAAGATTCTCTTTCCAAAGATTCATCGATCGACCTCACGCCGAAAAGATTGCCTCTACTTTTTGACATTCCGAACGCCTCAGGAATCGTTCAATCCGAGGGTCTCGGTAACTTCACCTAGAACCATCGGTCTATCACGCAAAGGATAATCTAGGAGTGAACTTTGACTCTATCTAAGCTGTGTATCCAAGTTTGTTACGTTTCGCTGCCCAAGGGAACGGAAGTTTCAAGTTTCCGTGACATCCGCAAGGAATTGATTAATACGTAAAGTGCATATATATAACTAGCGCACCGAATCCCCCACGTAACGACTATCCAAGTATCAAGCAGTAATGGCGCAATATACACGTACACGATATTCAGTAGAAAATCGTCGTACGTCTCTAACCGTAAGTGGAGGCACCAGCGATCCAGTAAACGGTACCGGAACCATCCGCTTGAACGTAATTTCATTAACTATCGACTTCTGTTAAACAAGTTAGTAAACATTATGATCGCGCGCAAGACCCTGTAATTATTTTCCCGTTCAAAGCGTCGCGCGCTGAACTAACCCTTCGCTCCAAGAAGTTGTCCCGTTCATGAGAATCGTATCAGACCAAGCGAATCATTTCCACGGGTAAATCCACCCAAGAAGCTTGAATCTTGAAGAACAGAACCCTGGAATCTTTCCCCGAAATTACGACGCCAGTCAAAAAGTTCAGCCTTGCGCCATTCAACGATCTCAGCCGATCCCCAAAAGTCACTAGGAGCCTTCATCATCGCATAAACTTGCTCGAAAGGAATAGCTTCCTGACACTGAAACAGAAATTCGTCGCGCGACACGAACAACCCTTAACGTCCCGTGAAACGAAGAGAGTCGAGTCCCGAGGTCTTAAATAATTTTAAAGAACAATAATTAACGTCGTGCTGATATTTCCCGAGTTCCAGGAATCCTATCGTTCGGTCCACGTATATACAGGTATACTGGTTTACGGAGAAACACAGCCAGTCTTACCATTAAGGTATACTAGCTTGACAAGCGGATTATCTAAATAAAACCAAGCATAGCCTTATACGTCTCAAAAGGACAAACACGACAAGACAAGAATAGACGGAGGAAAAAAAAAACATTTCTTTTTTTTTTTCGTAAACCCCTCTAATTTTACGAGCCGATCGAAATCTTTCTTCAACGTCGTACGTGTAAACGAGCGCAAAGTCTCCGGCACCCGAGACCGAGTACCTTTCTCCGATCCACGAAAGAGACTGACACACGTCGAGGATATGTGGCACACACGTACACCGCGAGCAACGTATTTCTTATTGATCGTCAATCCAAACCGGTCGAACCAATCGAAAAAGGATCGATCTCGATCGTAGAGTCGGCGCACGACGTCGGCGTCGGGGACTTCGTTCAACGTGACAAACGACGGTGTCGATCGACTCCCATCACCATCCAGAGACGTTTTCGCTCCAATCACGAGGATCCTTGATCGTCCCTGATAACAGTTGAAAAATATGTATCGAACGTCCGAAACGTGTTGCAGTGTCTGCCAAGCAAAGACCCAGTCTCGGGACCAGGATCAATTCCGTATGATCCGTTTATAGAATCTACCTAGATCACAGACTTGAGCCACCCCGTATAAATGACGGCACCGATGGCGATAGGTTCTTTTGGGACGAGTCTACATGTACCGATGTCGCGGTATCGTGCCAACCTAGAGAGGCATGACACTGCACGGTGGAAGAAGACCGAGGGATATCCTCGTTCCTGGCACGAAGCCAGGATTATATCGGTCAGGAGCACGAAGAACGCGATGGCACGAGAAAGGGCCGAAACCTGGTGGCAGCGCGAGGCTGAATTTCAAATTCATCGTGACTGCGCCTTACGAAAACAAATGGGCTGTTGAGGTAACAGTGCGGCCTGACATGTCCCACAAGTCACCGGGTCTCGTAGGGCGAAGGTTAGGCGACCTTTAGCTTGATATCGAGGTTATGCTGTGTGTATATGTATGCGCGCTCACATAAACGTAAGGCGTAGGTGGCAAAATCGTTATGGACCTTCGAGAAAGTTTTTGATATTACTGAGATATTGGTAGCTGGCGTAAAAATTCCGGGACAGATACGTACGCAGATAAGGCTCGACGGATCGATACCTGATAAGGGGATGCTTTGCTAGTACGCTAGAAAAAGTAAGATCATAGGGAAATTGATACTGGGAACTGAGGTCGGCACTGTCGCACACTCGAGAGCACGTGGATACTGAAGGTGATGGGTAAGACGTGAAATTGTAACGCGACGTGTAATTTATTGATCGGTATTCGATTTGGGCTCGTTATCGAACTGTATCGATGCGTCTGCCCGCGAGTCTGTTCTGGTTGTTTGACATAAGGCAATTAGTATATATATATATATGACGTATTTGGTAATTTGTATATGACGTACATCAAATTTCGTGAAATTCGTATAAATAGCAGGTCGTAAGTAAGGCGGAAAATAATTAGTGGCAAACGCGGTGGGGTCATTCCGATTGGCTGATTGCGCTACAAGCGTGATTAGATTTAACGACAAGGTACTTAGGCTTTAAGCGTTCGCACGGAAGAGCATCGACGATTCGCGGGCCTTAATCGTCGTCCCTGTGACGTTGATTGTTAAATAGTCGAAAATCGCATTAATTAATATCCCGCGGTATATACCGTTACGCTAGGTAAATTCCGTATCAGTCGTTTTGCAGTATATGCCCAGGTGAAACGTTAAAGGGACTGGGAGGGGGGATGAAATTTTTCCAATTTCCTGGATTTTCATATCGGCAACGAAACTCGCTTTTCGAATATTCGCTAGCTCAGGGAAACTGATTGAAACTTCATGGAGCGAATTTTGCCACTTGCGATATAGCCTTATCGAAATGGAATTGGATCAAGGCGCGAAGGAATATATCGAAAATGCCTTATGCGAATATTTAACGTCAAATGTCAATCCTTTTACAATGACTTGTACGAACGGACTTTATTTATTTTGATTTAAGAAAAATTTTCTAAATTTATTCCCTTATTTTTCTTTTTTTATTTCTACTCCCTGAACCCAACCCTTGACTTTATTACCGAAATCTAAGTCGTACGGTCGGGTGGAGTGCATTGGCAGGGGAGCATGAATAATCAAAAAGATCCGCCCTTCCGTACATAAGTTATAGCCTTGTAAAATATCCTATACAAAATTAGTACTGGGTAGAACGAGATTTCATGAAAATCAGACAAACTGGAAAATTCGTGAGGACGAGGAGAAAACAATTTTTTTTCACATAACCCAACCTGCTTCACATTGATTTTCTCCATGCCATATTCAAAGTTCACTGACGTGTAATCATTTGGTTCAAGATCAAAGACGTGGGGATAGGACGAAAAAAAAAATAGGCAAAGCACGAAAGAAGATTATAAACAGGGGACGTAACGAAGGAAAATGATAAGGGTTCAAAGACTCGCTATTAATTATTCGCAAAAAAAAAATATTATTTTTACCTCACGAAAAAATCACCTCAGCGCCTGTTCGAAGGCAGACACAGATAACGTAGCTATGACGTTTCGTTTTATTATATTTTTCTGTACTGCAACAGCATTGTGAAATTATTCTAACCGATAACAGTCTCCTTGAAACTTCTAAAGGCGAATACAGTATTTTTGTCTTACGACATTCTTTGGCTCGCTCAAAGTCTCCATATCGTATATTCACTCGATGTCAGTTTATCGTGACTCTCTTCGCAGTCTAAATGAAATAAGTTTTTCGTAAGCTAATTACCTAGGCAATGCTCCCGGCAGGAGCTGCCGTAACGATCGACACGTGCTGCATGCACGTCTACGAATTTACAGTCCTCGCACCGTAAGACACTAAATTCTCGAGAATTCGCTGTATTATTACGGCGAGGTGCCAGCTGTTCGCGAGGCTGAACTTAAAAGGTGAAACGAGCAAATTGCGCATAACAATACTTGATATACAAAGAACGTCTATACGTAGGTATTGTAAACCACATGTAATTTCCGTAGAAAAGATCAGCGAAGGTCGACTGATGCAACTAAACATAAACAGAGGATTAAGGAAAAACAAAAAATTGATAAGAGAAAAACGTGTATCTCGAAAAAGCTAAAAAAAAAAACCAGCTGATTTCACAAATTTCTATTTCCATGCAAAACAGACGAGAAAATGGTGTGCGGAGTCTGTACAGAGAGACAATGAGAAATCTCGTTTATGTAGCAGAGATAAGAATCGACTTGGCTGCCAAAAAGATATCTCCGCCTGAGAAAGTTTTTCTATAAGAGCGCGAACTCGCGTGCAATAATTGAAAAGGCCGTCAAGATTTTATACGACAATTTACTTGACTCGCAAACAAAATCTCGACAAACGACCCGTTTAAAGGTATAATTTAGCAGCGTGACATTTGCCGAGAGTTGTGATTAGGGTCAATAGAGAAAAGTAAAAAAATAAAAAAATAATAGGTCGAAACTCAACGGTTTCCTATAAAGCAGTTCGGCTCTCGCACGACACAACTGCGAAGTTGGCTTTTTCGTAAGACTCGACAGCAGAGACATTTTAGTCCCGAAGCGTCGCAGCTGAGCAATCGAGACAAATTTCTCAATGTAGGTAGCAGCTCGTTAAGGCGTTGTCCAATTTCAAGACGTTCAATTAATACGTCAGAACAAGTTGCTTTACGGTATAATCGTTGCTCGGGGCTCATTCTTAGCCTTTGTTAAACTGACCAAATATTGGCTCAATTTTAAGTGAATCAAGAACGTTCTTGAACGTCTTTAATTTTCTACGTGCCGATGTCGCGCATTGAAAATATCCTGACAGCGAAATATCGGCTGTATCTACACTACTGTGAAGTCAACGGCCGTTCGCGTTAAATAATATACTTATGTACGTAACGCCGGACATAACATATTGCACCTGCTCGTAGTAAACGGCTTTTCGCTCGATATTACATACAGCTGGCTGTTCACGGCAAACACACCGCCTGAAGTTGGACGCGATTGAACGATATTATTAATCGATACGGTCCGACCTTGTTAAACAAATTAAGGAACGTGAAGCTAATGACGTTAATAATTTTACGAAGTCAACTATCATTTCATCAATGACGTCAGAGTACTCCGATCGACCAAATCACAGATTTCCGGCCAACTTCAGTCGGTGAGTTCGTCTCGAACAACACTGTATACAGGCGTTAAGAAGTACATTGGCAAATATAGTTATGCGGGCTTTGTAAACCTGCGCAAATTACATAGACCTACCGCGCGAGTGTACCTGACGCGAGTTGCTAATATTTTTTAATCAACCACCAAGATTGTTCCCGAGCAAAAGAAAATCATCCACAAAGCCAAACTAACTTTGCGAGCTATAACTAATTAATTTCTTGAAGCTGCGCGCGGTTAACGTGTCTGCACTGTAGAAACGAAGCGTGTTGTCAAGTGTGTTGTTTCCTATCCTTTGCGTGGTAGTCACTTCTTACACGCTTGCAAGCGCGTTGTTTTTACGTATCATTACCATGTAAAAGTAACACGTTTGTAAGTGTATAAAAAGTGACTACATTGGAAAGGATAGGAAACAACACACTTGGCAACATGCTTCGTTCTTACAGTGTGGGGTTGCCTAAGGCTTATGCGCGCGAAAGCGTATATGTATAATACAGGATCCTTACATCCTGTATATAATACAGGATGGAAGCTTTGGCAAATAAAGTATCCAGGTGTAGACAGTAGGGAGACATTACGAAAGAAAAAAATATCTTAATGTAATCAGACGTAAGTCCTGATAATTTTACGAACGACCTGAATCGCCTTACTCACATTTTTCTTTGTATACATAGGTATACATTACACACATAGAAGTCGTGGGAAGTTGTCGCATTCGATTTAGTGGATACCACTTGTCGTGAAAAAAAAAGGAAAATCACGTGGAGCAAAAAAAGAGACCAGAAAAAAATTCGCAGAAAAAAAAGTACACGAAAGTTACACGTTCAAAAAACATGATAAGCCAACAAACGCGATATGTGTTTACCGCGTGTAGTTTCAAGCAGATAGGAAGGAAAAAATATCCATAAGCCTAGAATTATTGATCGCGGTAAGTGTGTACGAGACGACGCTTCGCATTGGTGAACCTCGATGTTCAACCTACTGAAAGCTCCGAGGCACCTGTGTGCCTATTTTGATAGCGCCCATCGTCACGCATGAAAAATTAATGATACCGACTATATCTGCCGAAATTATTTTACGTCTGTGCGAAATAATCGATCAGTCATTATTGTGAGAATTACGGCGTTGCTTTCAATTTTTCCAGAATTCCAAAGTAATACGAACTTTATTTTAAGCACTTTTTTTTTCATCTTCAATCATACGTAAGGACGTGCGATACACGCATCGCGAGCATCGATCATATAAAAATTAGTCATATAAAAAGCGTGTGGGACGAATTTTTTTTGTACTATAAAACCTGCATAATGTCTAATGTCATCACGATCTTTGAAATACACATACAAATGGCTTTTCTGTCCCAAGTGAGAATCGAGTATCACTGCTGCTCCTTTTTGCTCCAGTTTTTTTTTTTCGCTTCCACACGTCCGATGTGCGAAAAGGGTACAGTAAATGGGGAAAGAATTGAATAAAAATGTTAAAGGTTGAGAATCGTCTTGCAAAAAAAATATATATATATATAATAAAATGAAAATATTTCATTGAGCAAACAAAGCATTATATTTTTTCGGCCATCCAATGGCGCTCGTAATTTTCAACGATACGTCGACTGTTTTTCGTACGTCTTTTCCGACGTACCATACGCCAATTTACGAGACCCGTCCACACGATTATCATCGGCCGGGTCGTCTAGGGTTCGCAGACGTTAAAGATACCGCAGGGAAATAAGAAGGGAGGAGAGACAACGCACCTATCGAGAGCCACGGGCAGGATAATAATAGTTCGCGACTATACGGAGAGGCATGCGCTTTCCGGGATTAGAGCGCGAACTAGGCATAGGCCTTGCAAACCGGTCGCGAAAAACGGAGCAATAGCGAATAGCCGATAAAATTGGACGTCGCTGTCGGTTGCCAAGTGGTGCGATGGATATCAAAGTCGGCCAAACTTTGGCTAGGAGCGGGAAGAAGGTCATGGTTAATAGACGGGAGGATGTATTGGGCAAGTGCGGTATGACAGTGATTAACGAAGCGTATTAAAAGATTTTAATTAGCATCGACGAGTACAGACGAAAGCATACGTTATGTCGTAGACATGCGAGTTATGCCAAAATTCTAGGACCGTTGGTCGTTTATATATTACATAGAAAAAAAAATATCAGCGACCTGTATGTCCGTCGTGTTACGTATGTATAAAGATATCAATTGGAACTGTGTTATCTTGAGGATATAAATTGGTTTGAAGTTTTTTGGAAAATTACGACCGACGACTGTGCATTTGAAGCACGTGGGACAATGTTGATCCGATCGTTAGATGGGACGAAGAAAGTGACGTTTGACTGTGGTTAAAACTTCCACGTGGTCATCGTTTTGTAGTCTGGCTGTGTTTTAGAGGGGTTCATCATTATATGAGTTTCAGTGTAAATGAGTCCCCTGGACGTTGCGCTCTAGTCGTGCATAGGACTGTGTGACTGTTGAGTTAATCAGGAAACCTTCGGGACGACCAGGTGGCTCGTTGAAAATCTTATGAATATTAATTTAGCTTGGAAAAAAGAAAAGTGTTGGGAATTCGCTATATAGGAAGTTATTACGTCTTTACGTCTTAATTTCCCATATGGCGCATTACGTAAGACGAAATTAGTCGTAAAATATTAAGCGGCTTAGCGTTGAGACAGGGACGAAAATTTTCCTTGTTTAATCGGTGCCGCGTTTGTGCTCGTCTTTTTCTTTCCCCTTTTCAGTTACTGTCTGGTTCTGCATCGCGGTTTTGAGGGTGGACGAGGAAGACTCGAGAAAGCCGGCGTGACGTAAGGTAGAAAAGTTCATTAAAAATACTCGTCTGGACTGGGGGTCCGTTTGCTTCTTGAATTCCTGGGGGCAAACTGACTCGAGTGAGTTTGCATTCCGCAACTGTGTCTATGGATAGTAACTGGCCCCCCTGAATAATTCATTGGCGCGAGAGCCCTCGTTTACTTAATAAAAGAAAAGAAAAACCTCAACTTTTTAATTGAACTATCCTCTATAGGTATCTTGAATAGAGACCATAAAGCCGGTAAAGTGCTGGGCTGGTACAGTCGATTCCATCAATTCAACGAAAACGAATGAGCTCATTGATTCTCTTTATGGACGATTGCGATATTTTCTCAAAAAAGAACTGGCAAACGAGGCAAACGCGCAACGGAACTACGTAGGATCTCCTATCGCGATAACCAATCAAAACACAAGGCTCCCAGTCGCATCTGGGTCAATCGCAACTATTAGCCGTGGCAAATCGCCACTTGCGTCGCTTATGGGAAACTGTCGAGAAGATGCAGATAGTCAATGAGAAAATTAAAAAAAAAAATCAAGCATACGAGTATGTTCGAGAATTATTTTGAAAAACAACATCGAAGAACGTACACGATACATGCATAGTAGTTTGGATTATACCATTGGATTGGATTTTGATTATGTCGAATTTGTCGCGAATTCGTTTCACGAGGTTATGCAAAGTTTGACAATTAAACGCGAATAACAGGCGCATGCGAAAGAGATGAAATTTCAGATAAAGTAGGTCGGAGTTGGAATGTCAGCTTCGAGTGGATAAATGTAATTAACTACAAATCGAACTTCCCTTTGATTTCAATAACGTAAACCGACTACGACGATTTCGATCTGAACCTTCCGTTACGGGACTCTGACTTCTATTTTTCTTTATGAAATAATAAAACTTCAATATATTTTCGAGTGTTAGAAATAAAAATATTTCCACAGGATATAAAGTGATGGAAAATCTCAAGAAAGTCAATAATTTCGTGATAGATACTCGCGAGATGGTCTCTCTAATTTATAAGAAATTTACAAAGGTATTTGTCAGTGCACGAGAGAATTTTCATTGAAATGAAATCGACTGGACTTTGTAATTTCGTCCCATTGAGAAAATCTACATTAGTAATTAGTATACCAATAGTATAATCAAATTAAGCTTAGAAGACGGAGTTTTACCTAGAATCATTAGCATGATCGAATTCCAGAATCTCTTGTTTCTCGTGATTGAATAATTATATGGATCAGAATGATTTTCTCGTATTTTATATTAGCATCGAAATCCGATTAAACACATTAAAAGAAAAAGATGAATAGAAAGATAAATATATAAATGACGTTATCGAAAATTGCTTTAGGTATTTATCTAATCTTAATACTTCTCATATAATTAAAGCCCATTTTGATTAATTTTCAAAAGATTAATGCTACATTCAATTAATTCAAATATCAAAGCTAACGCTTTTATAATTATCTGAACATCTTCTTTAACTGAATGACAAAATTTGTTAAATATAATGAACTTTTCGTATCGTATTTATGAAACGTGTGTCTGCTGCTAAAGTCTCTTCAACGTAATTTGAAAATTGAAATTTAATTCAGCTTTGTGACGTCAGTAACTAATTCCGCGTCATACATGCAAGTAATTCAGGTATATAGTTATTTGCATAAAAATATAAACAAACACGGTACTTTCATTTTTTGCAAAATTTAACGTACATAATAAAAAGCATCGATTTGGGAATAATTACGTATCGACGTACAAAACATAAAAGTGTAGCACGCAGCGTTGCCGCTTTTATGAAACACTACACATACTGCACGTTGAAAAGGCGCATAAATATTTTCATCGTCAACGTCAAATTGTCATTCGAGTCACTACCGGGTATTAAAAAATTTGGAAAATCCGTAACATTATCGATATACCAAAAACATGGACGAGACTCAATTATCGCACTTTACGTAGTATTTTAGACAGAAAACTCGCAGTTAAATCCAATTAAATAAATTGAAAACAAACTTCTAAGTGTACAGTTTGAACGTGAAGTTTTGCCAATTAAAAAGCAGAACACGTTAGTCTGGCACGTCGACCATTATAAGCATTAAAATTGTCCTAGCAGTGGTAAAATTATATGTATACGAAGGTATCGCCAGAGGCAGTTCAAATTTGTACGATACGTATTTAGCAAACACGGGTTAGAAAGAGGTAAAATCTTAATGAAAGCAATGGATAATAATGGAAGCCCTGTAATGATGAATGGCAGCTACTAATATCTCCTTTGAAACTTTAATGCAATATCCTACTGCGACTCCAGTCACGAGAGAGAGAAACTGTTGTACTCGCGAGAATCTATTACCTTGTAAGGAATGGTGCTTTTCTCAAAGCCAAATATTCAATACGTCAGTCTCTCCGAGAGCATAGGATAACGGGCACGGGCATTAGATTAAAGAGATGGTACGTAGGATTATTTCGAAGACCAAGAGAAGTGCCAAGTTTAATTTCCTAATGTAATTCGAGATGACCTGAGATACCTAATTGGCGTAGAAACCCACTCAGCGATACAACCAAACCCGACTCCTGTAACTTTAAATAATCATTGCAAGCCGAATTTGCCCCTTGTCGAATTATCCAAATGTAGGTTACAAAATTTTGTTTCAACAAAGTAATGAACTCCTTTTGAACCGTTATCCGGCGTTCTAATTAAATGAAAATAATTGGCAGATATTATTGTTGGGCAACCACATTTCTCAATTGCATGATTCTTGTTATCACGCTACGAAATCCAGCAGCAATTGTTATGGCAGTATTCACTGTGTTTATACAGTCGGCACGGCGTCCATAGTGCGCTGATAAATTCAGTGCTACTACGTATATTAGTAATCTTTACGTGTATTATATAATATGGAGAAAAGTTACTTGTCCACGACAGCGATTAATTTTGCAAGAGATTTCGCGACAGTGATATTCAAGTATTTAATAGTTTTATTTCTATCTCTGTTCGTTTCCATTTTTTTTTTTTTTTTTTCCGTTACCGCATAAGTTAGCGATATCGCGATAAGAGAATCATTTGGGCTCGCGTATCAGAGTACACATTTTTCTTTACTAGCAAAACTACTCGGTGTACTCGCGTAAAGCAGGACTCTTACAATATTATTCATTACGTCACTCCATTTCGTTCACTCCTTTGACTTATGCTTTACCCGTCGAATTGCATTACTGAGATACAAGGTTAAAAGAATATACGGTATTCATTGTCTTTTAACATTTCTTCCCATTAACGGAGGCGGCCACTTAGAGGACACCCTATAGCTTCTAACACGAACCGCACACAACGCTTCGGCGATAGACTAAACAAAATATAAAAGCGCTGGGACATAAAGCCGAACTTCATTAGTCACTTTGCCCGATAACGATATCCGGAATAAAAAAGAATTGTCACAGTAACACACGACGACTCCGATGCGTTTGTCATTAAACATCAATAATACAGAACGAGAAATCATCGAGGCTTTCGTCAGATATTACAATGGAAATCGAATGAACAATGATGCAATGAAATTTAACATTCTCTAGGCTAGAAGGAAAACTGAATGGTTAAAATATCCTGAAAAAGGCCTCGTGACGAGAAACAAGGCAATTACTCTTACCTCGAGCGATTTCGATCCTCGGTTACGAGTAACTCCACAAACGCAATCCAGGAACACACATTAATCACTGCACTTAAAGATTCCTCTGTCTTTCATAAAAATACACTATGTCGAAGGGAGAACAAAAAAATATATAGCCCGTAACCGTGAACGATTCGAAAGCAGCCACGGAAGAACCGACCGAGCCTCGTGACGCGTGCTGTTAGACTGAACAGAAGCGACGTCCCTCCTTGTGAACTCGACTTGATACTCGCGAACTGCCGAGCATGCTCTCTCTCTTCCATACGTGAATTCAACCGTGCAGGAAAGTATGTACGTCCGTGTATTGTATCACACAACCTGAATTCGAAGGGTCCTTTGGACACCTGTTTATTTGCCCTTAGCTACCAGGTAGAAAAACAGTTTTTTTTACATGACCCTTCCCTCCCTCTCCTCGTGTCAGCTAGCCACTCGGAATTTCTTTTCCGTCAATTTTAAGTAACATCTTGAATACCCCGCAGGGGAACTCGACTGCTGCCTGTGAGATTGTCTGGTTGTTTGAGAACGTACCCTGTACAGGGGATTGTGCTTGCGCGCATAAGATACGTTTATACAGTACCCAGAAGAGCGCTAGCGTTTCTTACGGTACAGTGTAGAGTATTAAAATATTCGAGGGAACAGGAGCAAGAAATTATTTTGAATTTAGTATAATTTATATATGTATATGTATATTAACTATTAAAATATACATTGGGGTATTGTGAAGATTTAGATTGGTTAGCGATATTGAACGATTAGAACATTGAGAGACGAATTTTTGAGATTGGCTTTGAACGGTTATCATTTTTTCGATGACATGTTTTGTTTAGAAAATATTAATTTTTTAAATGCAGATTTGGAGATGAAAAGTTTAAGAAACAAATTTAAGAATTTTTTTTTTCGTCAATGGAATAAATAAAGAATAAAAATATGCTTCGTCATATCTTCTTGTTCATTCACAGTAGCGTAACTCCCTTCAAACGTTTACGGCTTTTAACGGAATGGGGATTGTGACCATTTTTTGTATGTATATCATTATTGGATTCTCTTCCCACGTCGTACTCAATGTAAGGACAACGTTGTTGAGTTTGATGTAAATGTTTGTGCACGTTTAGCTACGTTCAAAGCATATTTCTGCCGTGTTGGGCGTTTCCGAAGCGTAACGTGCAATTAGGGCTATACCTGTACGAATACGTTAAAAAGTTGTGAAAAGGACATTAAATGTCCTTATAATTTTAATTATTTGAGAAATTTTAAGGAATCGCGAGAAACGACCAAAGCCAGGAAAGCCATTTCTAAGATATAACGTGGGTTGAACGTACTAGGAATGTGCATGGCCAATGAAGATATCGCGGATTATGGAGATTTTTGTACGCCCACTGTTACCGGTTTTTCCAGCAAACATGAAAACGCCGTTGAGGTTGCGAAGTCGATGTGAATATATACATGTCGAAGGACGCATAAATAAAATTCAAAATCGAGCCTTTATTCTTGTTCCGTGTAACTTTCAAATCAAAGCCGAATTAAATTCTCGAGATTTCTTCTTAAGAAGTTTCAAGCTTAAATGACATACTGCATACCCGAAGTGCATTTACTCCCTAGAAAGGAAAACGCACGAAATCGCACAAAGAATTGGCGAAAGCTCATCCACCGGCAGAACCGGAAGTAACTACCAGCCGTAAACGGACTCGTTAAAAAGAAACTAGCAATTTCAGGTATCCTGCCACGATAAGAAAGTAAGGATAGTTCAAATCCCTAAAACCCTAGTAGCACGGTGTAACAAGAAAGTAGACTAAACTTCAAAAAATTCGAAGGTACAAGAAACCAATTTTTTAGCATCAATTTTTTTTTCGATTTTAACAAATTGGTTGAAAATTTCAAAAATTAAAAAACTTTCGGGTTTCCTTTATTTTACTTGTTTCTTTTTTTTCTCAATAGTCTCTGGGGTAACACCCTTTGTTCTTGCGATTAATTTTTTTTATTTTTTTATCAACGTCGATTGGTTTACTTACTACGTTCCTAGAATACGGAGAATGATTCGTGGGAAGACTCGAATACATGAGAGAATTCTGTACAGGCAGTGAATGGTGAATAATAAATTTCAGTATTTCTATGTCGTTCTAGAATCCTCGAGACTGTTCCTCAAAATTCGATCAGCCCCGACCGGAATATAGTAAATATTTTTCTGCTCATTTTTCCCACTGGACAAACCAAACACTCGTCGCCCATTCTTTCCGATACTCCTTGTCGAAGCTATTCATAGCAGAATTGAAAAATATAACAGTGGAGTTTTCAAAGTTTTCCTCTTATCAGAATACACAAAGACGTGACAAGCGATAATTTAAAAAAAAAAAAATCTAAAAATATGTACCACAGGCACGTTAAAAAATTTTTTTTTTCTAAATTCAAACCCAGTTACCACCTCCACAATATTACAGTGGAAAAATAATTTGTAATCTTTTATTTCCACGTCCAATAAACAGTCCACCATGACCTCTTTACGTTTCACCCCGTATGGAAGCTAGCGCGTGCACAGTGCATAGATAAAGTCATGTAACAAACGTTAGGATGCATGCTTAGGTGCACTTAAGTGCACCGGTAACTAGAACGCTTTTTAGATATATTCTATTTCACGGTAATATTCACAGCATTAATGCCATTGATAATCGATACGTGAACTCAGCATAATACGTTCAAATATGAATATAAAAAAAAATGGGGCAAAAATAAAAAAAATTACACTGCTCCAACGGAAAAAAAAATTTCTAACCATTTCTGATAATTCACGAAAAGCACATAAGAATAAGAATAAAAATTTTAATAAATTTTCACTGCATTTAAATCGCCTTAACACATGCACCGTGGCCGGGATGCTTTGAGAATGAAAAAAAAAGGAAAGGCAAACGTGAAAATGCTATTTTTCAAAGAGACTTCATCAAGCTCACCCAAAAATTTATTTAGTAATTAAAAACGTCGACGGGATCCAGGATGCTGTAAATTCTCTCGTGATTATTCCTGAAAGCATGTATGTGGTTGCATATTCGTATCCGCTGGAATTCACATACGTCGCATATATGGATTACTGAGCAAGCCTGTAGACTTGCACGCTGCTATACGGTATACACGTATGGATATATCAGGGATCAGAATAATACACGTCCTTGACAAGACATTTCACGAAGCTGAATCCAGCTTCCCATTGGTTCAAAAGATCATTTTAATAAACTGTGAATGGATATATTAATTACATGCAATGTGTCAAGTGTCAGTATTATTGACGACAGGTGTCGAATGTTCTATTCAGGTATGTAGACGAAGTTGCATAATTAACCTCGACGAGACGATCATCGGGCTTGCAAGTCATAAAAATAATTACATGAATTAAAAAATCAGATGAATAATTTTATTTGATCGATCAATCGCAATCGCTTTGTCATTTACATAGCAGCTTAGATTAATATAGACTGTACGTGTGGTTACGAAAAAGAAAAAAAAAACTATTTTTCCACTGCCATTTTTGTACAACGTTGGCGGTACGTTCGCAGCTGCATCACGCAAAATTGCACAAGAAACGCACCTGCTCGTGTTCGCGAAGCGGAAATATCAGCCTGGTGAACCGAACGTTTTTCCGACAATAGAAGAAAACGAGAAGCTTGGATATTGTCTAGTGAATATTTTCAAGCACGTTTCTAATCGATTACACAGCTCGTGCAGTCGGATAGTAGATTTATTGAGTTATAATTAATAAATCAACAGTGGATAAATCGTTGCAATAACTGATGTGTATCGGATGAATGGATTTATAATTGTTATTAATATGATTATTCTATTTTATATTTGTGTCGCTGCATGTGGATACGTCGTAATTAAATGGCTGTCGTTATAGAGATGCTATTGGCTTTCCTCAATATTATATTTTTCATGAAAATTTTCACTGCAGTTGGAAATTGAACTCGTGGAACATGCAGTTGCCAATCGCAGTTGCGCCATATAGCATTTGAGAGGTGTAGTGGATATTACAGTCAATGCATCCAGGCTCATCCAATCACGGATGTGAGTCCGTACAGTGTTACGCGTATTCTCGATATGTAATTCCAATTTGTGTAAAGCATGCTAGAACCACACAGTATACGAATACGTAGGATTAAAAAAATTGGATGAAACGTTATACGCTATGGTAAAATATTTCAAAAGATATAAAAAAAAAGTATACAAGAACCCAAAAAGAATTTCCCTGGTACAATAAATAATTAATCTTTAAATTGTCGCTATAACGAATGTTCGTTGGAAAAATCAGAAAATATTTAGTACGAATATGAAATTACAGGTACCTGTATACCGACCGACGACTTTCCTACAAGTTTTCAAAATTCACCGTACGATGGCAGCACCATCTGTCGCAAAGTCGCACCATCTAGAAGCTTAACGTTTACCGGCAAACGTATCATTCGAATACCGGTTGATAATATTGTTCACCGAAAAGTTCGAATGCATTGCTAAAAAAATGTCAAAGAAATAGAAAAGAAAAAGAGTCTACGAAATAAATGCTATCTCCATTTTTCAGCCGAGTTTCTCAAACAAAAAAGTTTCTCTCGACAGGTTGCGAAAGAAGAAAAATAAATGAGACAAAATCCAAGTATCAAAGGAGTGCCGTAGATAAATATACCGTATTGTATTTATAACTACGCGCTTGCATCTACGTCTCTCTAAGAAATCGTATGAACGAAAGTTGATACTCGAAAGTACAACTGCTCTTATATACAGTCGTACGTGTCCAAGCTCAAGCATCGACCCAACCGCACTCCAAGTAAATTTTCATCACGCGTCTAATTTTTATAGCTTACCGGACTTCGTGTCCAACGACGACAGTCCAACCCCTCCGACGACGCTTGTCCTTGCGTCTCATCACTTCCGCCAAACTGAGCCTCTCCATGTTGTGACGAATTCGCCTTGGCTAAGGTCTTAACGTTTCAACATGTAAATACCGTAGACAAGTATCTTTTCTTTTCTGTGCCACAATTCATCACAAATACTATCCAGGCACTTTGTATAGTCTCAGGAAAAATTAACTTCCCAGCTTGCACGTGAAACTTGAGTAAAACTTCTTCCTACAACGTTTAAACAACGTCGCGTAAAGTTGACACCTGGTCGTCCGAGTGTTAGTTATTCTTTATTGGCCGAAAGGCAAAGTAACGTTACATCCACAAACCCAACAAGACTTACCAGAGAAAATTGGACTACCCGTAAAATGACTGAAAACTTGAAAGAAAAATTTTTATGTTCTCTTGAAAGAAAAAAAATTATTCCTGACAGCTATAGATACATCAACAGTCCCACCTGTTTCCCAGCAGTATCCTGGCTGTAGTTGAAGTTGAAAAAAATGACCAACAGTACGAACTTTCTTTGGTATCGAAAGTACCAAAATTTGTAGTTATCAAGCGACACTTATAGTCAGCCAGTTAAATTACGAATCGTAGTCACGAGCAACCACAACAAACTGCACAATAAGTTTTACAGCACGGCGCATAGGTTCCGATAAAGAAACGACAGCGTCACAATGTAAATAAGACAAAAACCATTTATTTTCGAGCTCCACTCGAGGAATACTCTGTTAAATATATTCTTTAGACTTTTTATATTCATTATAATCATGACATGTTTCTATTTGTCAAATTAAACTTGGACAAAGAAAATTACTTAACTTTATGTGTCTTTAAGATTTATTTTTCTTTTCATTTAAATTTATTACGTTCACGTGCCAATATTTTCTTTACACGATGCTCCTCTCACTGTTAGCGAGATGCAACTGGATCCTGTTGACTCGGATGAAATCTCGACGGGACGGATGTTACTGTCCAAATCCATAGGCGCCTATTGCCAAGACTGGTTACTTGACTTCAGCCTGCAAACTCGCACCTGCACTCGACGCTGCAAATAGTACCAGCGGATAATGACCGAGCGAACAGGGGCAATCGGAATAATTAAACGCATTCGACGCGTGCTTTAATCAGTGTACGGAGGAGAACGTATATATGAAGATAAGCATCTTAGCATCGCGACGCGCCGCAGAGGACTGAATGTCGTATTGTATTTATAGAGTGAAGTCGGATTATTTTGAACAGCTTTGCTTTTCTCAAATTCGTCGTTTATATATATATACATATATGCAAGTGTATATACATATATATAATACTATACAATTCATGATTTTTCTCACGAGTGAGAATGATTTTAATGTTTAACTTTTTTTTTTTTACCTAGTTTTAAACGGACTATTACCTGGAGTTATTAATTTAACGTATCACGGATATTATAATTCATATTTCGCGCCACACGCGTGCCTGGCAGATTGAAAATAAAATTTGTACGAGAAGAAATTTTTGGAGAATTTAGTATTAGATTGTTTTAGCTGATTTCCTTTTTTTTATGTAAATTGTTATTTAT
Organism: Calameuta pygmaea; assembly: GCA_031762395.1. Lineage (NCBI taxonomy): Eukaryota > Metazoa > Arthropoda > Insecta > Hymenoptera > Cephidae > Calameuta > Calameuta pygmaea. Next base: position 124,999 of record JASANN010000554.1, on the reverse strand, counting down.
TGATGTTCCTTGGTTCTGATTTCAGTAAATGTTTTTTCTTGTAAATTATTCTTGTATCGATTGGTGATCATTGATTGATTCGCTTTTATGGTGGGGATCCTTTGTATTTTACTAATTTTTAGTTTTGTTTAGGCATTTTGAGCTATGGTAAGATATCTTCTTATGCGGACACTTATAAATTATGAAATAATGAATTTCGAGTATGTTTAATATTTACGGAAGTGGATGTAAGGTTATATATATATATATATATATATATATATATAATATATAACTGACGGAATATAAATTAAATAACTGACGGAAATGAGAGCCACTGAAATCATAAATATATCGTAAGAGCTTTTTATACTTTCGTTTTGGCAACAGATCTAAAATACATATTGGTAGGATTCACAGTTGTCTCGATCCCAAATTCTCTGGTATCTACGAAATTTGATGACGTTTGATTAAATATATTCGAAAATTACAATGTTTCCGTAACCCCTTAAATTTCATACCTCGATGATCGCGTTACCTTTAAATTTCAGATTGGCTGATGCGCACTTGCAACGATGCAAAGTCGAAGGATTGATTTTCGAAAAAAATGTTGAATTTTAGAAAAATTGGAAAAACCAGCAAAAACGCAGAAATCCCAATTTTTCTGAATTTTGCCGACGAGATTAAAAAAAGTTACGTCAATATATTTCATATTTCGGGGATACTTTTTAGATATCCGAAAAAATATTTGCGAAAAACGTCTAGTTGGATAACGAGAAACTTCCGTCGGGTCCTTTGCGAAATCGAGATTCATTCGCGGAAATGACACTTCCCTTGGCAAAAATAAAAAAACACAAGGGAACGCAAGCGCGGTCGCGAAGAAACGAGATGGGATGAAATTTTAGTCAAAAAAAAAAAACGAAATGTTTTAAAGTCCGATTGAAACACGGAATCCAGTGACTATGACCGAGACAGTTTTAATAATAGAAAACAGCGTGGGGTAAGAGAGTCATACTAACGACGACGAAATTCCATCTCCAAAGCGTCCGAATCGCGCTCGTATCTTCCCGTAGTAAAACTATGCCAATTTCGACATAAGCCAACACTAAAATATTAGATTCCAACATTCGCAATATAAAAAAAAAGTCAATTTTAAACAAAAAAAAGTATCACTTAAATTTCTTGCTACGACGGCGTCGACTGAATAACGATTATGGAATAACTAGAAGCAAAGTTATTACCAATAAGGGTTATGCCGGCTATAGTCCGTGCCAGTAACTACAGATTGCACGGACATATCGGCCATAGCCAGCGTTAATAGCGACAAACTTGATACAGCTACCTACGACGACATCAATCCAGTGCAGTGAAGTTGTCGCTGGAACAGAAGCATGAAGTTGGAAATTTCCGATCCACACGCGGAACAGAACATTCCCATAAACCGTCGCAGGATCATAAAGGAAGTTGCAAGGATGCACCCAGCGCGCATCTCAGCACGTGGAACCATAAAACAACAATGAAATTGACGTTTGACGGAAGCTTCTGGATTGTTTACTAAAATTGCCACGCGCATATGGAATCCTATTGGCCATTGAAATATTTTCATGTCACAGGTGCCGTAGGAGGTACAGATATTATTAGGCAATTGGGTACGAAGCCCTATTGGGTATTCAATGGAAACCAACCATCTGAAGTTAGCCCGTCCATTTGATTTCCATGGTAGAACCACGTTCAGGCGATGCGTTTCTACTGAATAACTGTATATGTGAAGGACATATAGAGAAAACAGGATGCTGCCTATGTTACAGGATAATAATCCTTTGAGGATCTACTTGCTGTTTGCAGAGAGGACATTGTGATACGTAGATCACAATGACGTAGATACGTAGAATACTTGGCGATGGAAGTGAAATTCCTTTGTAGACGTAGGATATCCTGAATAATTGTCTGAACATGATTGTACTCGGCCGGAATGCATGACTTTTCCCTCGGGCTTCTTGTCCTGCGCAGAGAAAGTTAATGTTCGCTCATGAAATTGGATTTTGCTACTGGTGGCCACGTGACTATAAGATCGAACTTTTCCTTTGACGTCCAGATGAGTACCGGTTGATGTAACTGAGAGGAAGAAGTAAAAAAGTTCCGTGCGCTAGGCTTCTTTTTTTATTTTAAAAGCTACTACATCCAGCGTTCGGTACTCGAGGCTGTTTGTTCGGCACCGACCCGAATTCAAAATTCGTATTGGCCGGTGTTCAAATATGTAAAATAATTAATGGTATAAGCCTTGTTTCTCGGGCTGAGCGTCTATGACCTTCCGCTAATTTTCGCCGGCAATATTCAACAATGCTCAGTGCGCATTATCGCGTTGATGACTTTCGAGCGATGCGCGAAGAAGCTAGAGGTCTTTGTTTGAATGAGACAGAATTTTTTTGGGAACAAATGATCTTTGTCACTGTCCTACGTAAGATGACTTTAGATTTCATTGGATCGTTAGTATATTCAGTTGTGGATGGATAGAAGCGATAATTGGTTGGATGGTACAAATTAATAACGATGATACGTTTCATAGGAATTTTTGGCGGTCGTTGATCTTACTGTATAACAGCGCAGTGTCGGTACAGTAGAATTTCTTTGTTTGTGGGTCAAACAGACTTTAGGACGAATTAATGATTTATCGCTGTAGGATACGATGACTTTTTAACGATTTCTTGTGCTGGTATGTATCGCGTTGAATTACTTGTGGGACGGTCACAGGTTCCACCTGTCGCTTCATTAATAGGGTATTTGGAATGTGCTGGTATCAAGAGATCGGTTCTTCTGAATCTTCAAAATTAACTAGAACACGACCTTGTTACAAATTCTTAGTTTAGGTTAGATTGTCATTCAGTGACGGGGATCCCGATCGAAAATAGGCGAGTGGAGAAAAATATTGGCATGGCTTGACGACGAAAGATTGAATCAATCCAGATCTACCATGAGCAGTTCTCTGCGTAGTATTGATTTTGTATTTTGAATAAATGTAACTTTTTTTTTGTAATCTGCAATTGTTTTTTTGGTACGCATTGTCATTGGTTAGACGTTTGTGTCATGTTTAATTCAATTTTATTGATCATTTGTTTCGCGATCTATTGATCGCTATGGATGTAAACAGTAGCGCCATCTCTGTGGCTTCCAAGTAGGCAGCTAGTATTTCTTACCGTGCGTCGGTAAAGTAGAAAATAGTGAGCTTGCAGACTGCAGACCACGTAGTCGCAGAGTAAGTTTAGACAAGAACCATTTTGTTCGTCCGATCTTCATTGCCGCGTGCAAAATTTCAATTGATCTTGTATCTTTGAATTATTTGTATATTTCACTGTATTGAGAATAATTTTTCGGACAGTTCAAGAAATATATAATTTCTTTTTAGAATACAGGTAGATTCCCGTTCACATTGCTTTTCCTAAAATTGTGTATCTTTGTCAAGGAAGCCTTATAAAATTTACACGATGTGAGAAAGCAGTGCGAACATTAGCATAGGGTATGGATACGCTCAAGCTCAGACACAGAACAGTGATCGAAAATCGACCCCCTGACCCTTGAATCCCATGTTTCTATAGCAGTTAGTTTTTATTCGTATACCGAAAAAGGAATATCAAATTTCTGCTGACCCGTGAAACAACAAACCAAATGCCACGACAGGGACATTTCCGTATAAAATATTAATAATAATAACAGTATATTACATTAAATTACATGCATACCCAAGAAACCTAAAAAATGACAAAAGACCTAAAATCATCCAGACATCAAATAGACTGAAAATAGACTATGAATTTACTCGTGGTATTACATAAAAAGCATCCCGGATGAATTTCCAAGAGAATATCAAGCTGGTCCTTTGCTTTTGTAACATTCCAAGAATTCCTTCAGCGCAAAAGCAGTTGTAACAGCGTGAAACACGAGAAACATAGAATCCACCGTGTGGTACTAAATCAAATGACTCACGTGCTGCGAGAATGATTCGAATTCCACTTTGCGAATTAGTCGAGGAAGGAGTTCCAAGATGATACAGTATATTTGCGTTTCCTGTCCCCAGACACATATAAGTGACAGTCAGATTTTCTTCGCTCTCAGGTTCTTTTTTTTCTTACGAATTTTCGCATCCGGCATGAAAATCCCATAGCGTATTTCTCACTGGCGAGTAAATACGTTATTCAGAACACGTCTCGAAATCGGGGGCCATTCGGATGCACCAGGGGCGCCACAACGCCAAGATCCTCTAGAGCGATCACATGACGAAGGGGTGGTAGTAGACTTTACTGACTAGCGAGAACTCTGAAATCCCTTACATAGATCACATTGGTGAATTTTCGTATTACACGAAAATGCACTTTGCGCCTGACGGCTATGAAGGGCCTAACGGAGTTCAGACATCAAGGATCACACGGCTCGACCCTCTACCCAAAGACTATTGAAACCTCTGAAATCAAGCGTTATTTATTATCAGACGGTTTCCGGTTCCTGGGTATAAGTACCGAGCGTAATCATCCCTAACCTTGCCCTGGTGGTCCATTATGCAAATACGCCTACCACCCGAGCCGAAATTTATGCACGGCCATTAGACGCGAGTTTGTCGAAGTAGCCGAGTGCAATTTAGATCTGGCAGTAAATTCTCCGGGAAAAGCTCAAATAGCGAGACCCTTCGGACAGGGCCGGAAATTATTTGTCATTAGTCCCGAATGCAGGTCGCTGACTGGCTGATTGACTTCATGAAGTCTCATGCGTTGGTAGACAAATTTACTCGGGAAAGCTTTCTGCCGTAGCAAAATCACGAGTCAGCTCTGAGAATAAAATCGTAAAGCTTCGATCACACCACGGCGAAGCTTTTATCCCCAATGAAATGCGCTAGGCGAAAAAGCTCGACGCTCTTGAATTTAAGCACTGGCAAGAAAATGAGTGTCGTTAAAGTTGCCTCTCGTCTCTTTCCATCCCATCCCGCCCCTCCCACCCTCCTAAACCATTCGTATCCCCTCTTTATCTATTTCGTCTCAACTTCAACAAGGACGATCTTGTAGTTCTGAACGACCGACTAATGGCGCAGTTTCCCTTAGTTGCAGCGCTTAAAGGGCCCCAACCCACCATTAAATTTGTACAAGTGACTCGCAACTTCAGGACATAATTGGGACCCTTTTTCAAGGATCCACCAGGATTATATATATACATATACAGAAGATAAACGATCGAGCACAGTCCCACCATTTAGGTCAGCATTGGGTTCATGGGCAACAGGACGCAATCCAAACAGGAAGAGTTTTCGTCGTAGCCATCTTGATATTCTCAGAAGGGACATCCGGGATATTCGTGAGGTCGGTAAGGAAGAAAATCGAAAATTTTCACAATCATAACATGGAACAATGATATTCCTGCTGACTCGTGCGAATCACAACCACCCCTATGACAGTCGAAGAGTAGCCCCTCCCCAGAGAAGGGATAAAAATGACGAAGCCTTTTTATTAAGATAAAAAAAAGGGGGCCATGTCAAACTTCCTCTAATTAAATTCAAAATCGTACGCGAGTTTTGGACGATAAAAAAATCACGTATACATATAGTCTCTCCCTTCGACGGGCGAATGCCAACATGCTGCCGCTGTAAGTGCAATGACGCAAGCTCCAGCTAAGAGTGGAGAACGAGAGCGAGAAGCTTCATCGCCTCGTATTGCCACGTAATAAGCCCCAGCCAAGGGTGCACTGCACACCCCTTGTAATATGCAAATGGAAAACGATCCGAGCCACTAAGGAGGTAAATTTCATTTTCGCTTAACGCATTTACATAATTTTATGAAAACATACTGACTTGGATGAAGGACCATTCAATTTCATCTTGCACACAGGTTATACGTATAGTCTGAGTCAGAGTAAAAAAAAATGCTATTCTCAAAAAACTCTTTCGCGTATATCCGACGGAATGTGAAAAATGAAAAAAAAAATGTCGAGTATCGTAGAAACGTAACCAACGAATGAATACTGATTTAACAGTTACTCCTTTACACGAGTATTCACATCTGCGTGTATTTACACTGTGTCAACAGTTGAAGATTTTCAAAGCATCGGGCAAACAAAGTACTGTTAGGTACTTGCAATGTATTTCTATGTATCCTAAAGTTAACTCGAACATCAATTTACAGCGTTAAGGAATCGTCAACGCGGACGACGCCAATTCTTTCGCAAGACATTCTATCGTTTCATAATTACACGAAAAACATGTCTACAGACAATTATTGTACGTTTTACGAAAACTGCCTAGTGAATCAATGAAAGTCAGAGTATATATAAACCGATATAGATATATCTCGTAATGGTAACTCTGGTTAAATATCTGTCAAGGACACGAACCTTTTATCAATCCAAATAGACAATTACCCGACACGCACCCTTGACAAGGACCCTTACCCTTGTAAGCACATGGCAGACAGTATAAATTATAGACAGTCGGGCAAGGGACGTTTGGCGAAGAAAAAAATTTTTTTTTCCCTTACATCTGACAAATGTCCTCACATCCACAAATAGGCAAGGATCTTCACTGCAAATGCAAATTGACGCGTCGACACGTATCCCGGGGCTTTTACCTTTGTCTGAGACTGTCACGTTTTCATTGCTATACCTACTCCAACCCCTGTCAGTAATAAAGTATCAGTTCCAAGGTCTCGAGGCGTAAGGGTCTTGGAAGGAAAAGGGCACTGGGATGGTTCAGTGAAATTCAAGTCTCTCCTGTTGTTAGCTCGTACACACCATTTTTTTTGTCACAACTAGCACGTATCACGTGTTACGCAACGTTGTGTAAAAAGAGCCAAGTGTCAAAGTAGGTATTTCAGGGTGCGAATGTGAAGGTCCGAGGGATAGGAAGGGTGCACGGGGGTTTGTCACAAGAGGGTGCTCTCTAGCCCAGGGGTAAGTTTCGAAGCCCCGGTCGATACACCTTCATCCCTCCGTACGGCAATGTCCCACGTGTTTCCCAACGACTATGCTGGCTCCCTGTGCATTCATCCAGCTTCCTCCTTCTAGGCTGCTTTATAGCCTGGACGGCAAGTATCTGCACGCGGTTTAAAGCAGCGCGGGTGGTTGTAAAAAAAAAACATCGCACGCTCAATAATCCAAAGCACGAAGACGACCTACCATAGCAGCGTCCGGACGCCTGGTACACTGGTTTAATGTCTCCTTGCATGAATATTACACATATGCATACGTGTATGTGGATGAGAATTCAAAGTTCGCGCCGATCGATTTTTAGTTCCAATTTGCGTCACCGCATCGCGACTGGCAATAGCTTCGAACTTTTTTAGACGAACTACGGATTCGCTTTAGAAAAATGCCCGGAGCACAGGGATCGTTACGGGAGTTGCTGGTAACCTTTTCCTTTCCTGTGCCGCTTGACTTCCGGTGCCCTTGGCATTTGCGTACTTCTTACCTACAGCGCATATATCTATTGTGAATATAAGTGCTGCCACCTATCGTTAATGGAACATACTGGAGACATACGAAAACGGAGACCCACCCGTAGAATCTTTTAGCGAAATTGCAGACTGCCCGGAAACTCCATTCGAGCATTGCTACGTCATAGCACTGTTTGCGGGGCAGCCCGGAAAGTGCAATTTCGTGAATTTCTCCGGTCTTTTCGAGAAAATTGGACCTTCGCTCGAGTGTGTTTGCTCGCGGACTTGACGCTTCCTGGATATAAATTATAGGAGCATACTTCTTCCTTTTCATGACATATTCAGCGTCTAACCATATCACGATGAGTGTGTCATGTATCGGGTGGCATATGAATTTTCGAAACTTACAAAATCTAGAAAATGGGACGATGTGAAAATAATTTTTTTTTTGTAACATATACATATATAGCACTTATGTTTAAAAATAAATTAGATAAGTAGGGTACGCAAGTAGACGATGATATATGCATTTGCAATGGCCAAAAAGATATCTCAACGTTGAGTCTTCTATCTAACAAGTCCCACAACTCGTGACGTAATTTCGGCTCTAATTGGATTAATTAAAAGCTGCAGTTTCTTTGACGCGTACTAACGAGTATAAGAGATAACTTGACGTAACCTATTCAGCGGAATGTCAGCTACGTGAAATCGACCCAACTCTCAAGTAGCAATAACTGGAAGACCCTCTTTCGAAAAGAACTGTAGCCACGGACAATTCCTTATCAAAAGAATTCATTTTCCGCGGATGTGTGTCAATGTTACATAGACTATAGTCAAAACGTTGTATACAGCCTTCAAAAATATTTCGAATTGAAGAAAATAATTTTTTTTTTATCTTAAATACTAACCCTTCATTTTAATTGATTTATATCGTATCATCGAATCAGTGAGCTTCCAGAGATCAGGATACTGGCCTGTCGTGCCTGAACATACGTAACTATACAGTTAACCTCAATTACTCGTTCGCATGCGATCGGCCATTACTACCGTAAAAGCTACCGAAAGCTTTTATAGGTCAAGTTCCTATCGTCGGGGGCACAGCCTGGGTATAGGTAATAGTGACCGTAGCTAGTTGGGTCGAACCAGGTGAATGTTGAAAATGGAAAAAAAATTCGAAAAAACTTTGAGTTAGAAATAATCAGAAACGTTAACGAGTGCGGTCGATGACTTCCGGTGAGGACAGGTAAAAATTATTTTTAATCTTAAGCAAAATTAACTGGCCACCCATGGCACGTGCGTGGACTTTCATAAATTGGAGGGGTTTTATTTCGACAAATTAAAGCGTAGAATGTACGGTCGTGAGGTTGGGTCATACAAATTCTAATATACCGACCGAGCCTGGTAAACTGTGGTTATGGGAATTTTCGTGCAGCCCCAGTGCCAAGCCGCCATTTTCTAATTTGTCCGTGCGCCAAATATTGATAAAGTCCCAAAAATGTTGATTAATATAAAAAATAAAAAAATTCGTTTGTCTTAGAAGAAGGATGAAAAAAAAATTTAACAAAGTTATCGTAAAAGTGTAAAATTAAAAAAATATACTCTCTACCCTTATCTCATTGAATCCCATTGGCGCCGTATATCAGCTCGTCAACTATGATTATCGCGATATCCAACTCTGACTTCGCAATTTAACGAAAGTTACTGAATCGCGATTCTCTGATTAACGAATTTCGCGATATTCCTGTAAATTATACGATTAAATTTATTCCGCCGGCAAAGTACTCCCTGGTTAACTCCTCTTGGGATCTCTGTAAGAATTTTCGTTCGCCAAGTAGAGTCAATTTTAAAGAAGAAAACGAAGATAAAGAACGCTTAGAATTTCGAAGTAAGATAGCATCGAATTTTTAACCCCAATTTAATTTATGCATAATGAAAATTCTTTTACGAGGAAAAAACTAAAGTTTCGTCTTTACGAGTGCGATTAATTGCGTATAAATGCGTTGGCGATCTCGAAACAAGATGCCTTGAAATGAAGTCAAGCACTTGAATAAAGAATCGTGCCGAACGAAACAACTGTTGGCGGTGTGTATTTTCGTCTGAAAATAACAAAAACAAAAAATTACTGTATTATATTTATTTCAAGAGTCCCACCACAGACATTGCGTATCGCGAAATAATAAAAAGCTAATAATATATCCCAAACGAAACAAGCCGTATTATTTCCAGGTGACCAGGTAAGTAAATCGAATACCGTGGCCGTTCAATCAAACCCGTAAAAGCGGACGTTTACCAGGGTAACATGTAAAAATTAATTACTGAGAGGTAACTGAAAAAAAAACCTGGAAGACAGGTCACGTTCATTTTAAATTACGATGAAATTTTGAGTGCGAGCTTTGCCAGCGATGGAAAATGAAATTTAAGTGAAATTGCCCAGAGAATCTGTTACGTATCTGAAAAAGCTGAGAAACGACAAAATCCTTGCGTAAATCACCCGTTTGTCATTTGACAGTGCAAAAAAATGGCGATCAATGATTTTAATTTTCCAAAATATTTTATTTCCCAATTTAAGGCTTTTTTCCCTTTAAACTCACAATTTTGAAAAACGCCATCCCGACTGCAGCTTGCAACGTGCCGACGATCGATTTGGTTTATCCGTAACGAATGAGGATTAAAAAAACAAAGCGAAGCTCACGTAATGAAAATTGGTGAGTTAATATAAAGGTGGGATACACGAGGAAGTTTAATTGCCTCAAATCGAACATTGGTTTACGAACGAAAACGTTAATTTCCCCATGATGCCTCCTGAGTAGAACGTCAATAATTGACTGAAGGGATCCAACCCTAATTTAGCCCCATTGACTTACTTCCATCCCTTATTCAAGTACACCTGCCGACTGCCACATCACCCTCCACAGCCCTTGGAGAAGCCAACACTTGTGCTAATTCACTTTGTTCTCGTTATTCTTAAATGTTATTGCGGCCAAAGATCCACGTCCGATGCGCCTCAAGATGCTTCAGAAAATTGGCTCCCTCTCGCATCCCTGAAGCCAAGTCGAGAGTAGTCTAATAGAAACTCGCCCTTGCCTACTGCGAATAAATTAAAATCGCAAACGTTAAAGACTGACATCAACATTCAGCCGTACTGATAAATACGTGGGGTACTCTCGATGATGATCTTGATACGGGATCGATAACATATGTCGACGCACGTGGAAGAGTCATCATCGTTAGTAAACGACGTGAACCAGTTGTTGATATAGTAAGGAAATATCCCTCATGCGGTATGGTTTAAATTGTCAAGATTAATGACACTAGCGATATCAGACTTTGACATCTGCTGTCAGTATTACTAATTTAGACCTGGAATATATTTAGGGCCTGTTCTTGCCATTGTCATACTTTCATTTCCGCCGATCCGGCTCTGCCCAGGCCGTATCTGGAAGGCAGATGGAACAATTTGGACAGTGATTCCCGGTGCAGGATATCGTCGAGGGGATCGAACCGAAAAGTCAGTCTCAGGGTTGTGGTGTCTGTGGCAGGACTGGTAGGATTTGGTGGATTGTGGGCGATAGTGGTTGTGTCGCCATTGGAGGATGCAGCCGGGAGAACAGGGAACGCTTGGTGGTATCGATCCCTCTGGACCGCCCCAGCATCCCTTACACTCTGTTTTCATCCACGAGGTGGCCACAACTCAAACATTTTCTCCTACGAGTTACAGAGAAATTCTGAGTGGCTGTTGTAACGAAGGAAAATTTTATAACCAAAAACCGTCTTTTCGCTGCTGGGCGCAATTAAACTTTCAAGTGTATCATATACCCGTGTGCGTCCTAAGTAAAATAAAATTAATTTTTCTACAAAACTAACAGTCGATTTTCGATATTAACTCATCAAGAATTTCAATACCCGTTCAAGTTTAAGTTATACTATCTTCGGCGAATGAACTCTCGTACTCTGTTATGAACTGTTCTTCAATAGTCTACCAGTACTGTACCCATTCTTGAATAGTAATACCTAACCCAAATCTGCTGATGCTACAAAATTTCCTATTTCAATCTACGAGTAAGGCTATTCATAGGTAATAGACTCGGTTCTCTAACTTTGCACATATTCTGATGCTACTTGAAAAGAAAAACAATATCTTATCAACAAACAAAACAATAAGTACCGTCCAAAAATTTTGTTATTGAATAAACAAAGTGGATCCATGTTTCCAAGTACGGAACGAGGTCTCCGCTAGTAGACATTACTGCCTCAGACAGTAATTGCCGTAGACTATTACGTAGACTATACCGAGACTGAATCAAGAAACAAACGAAGTACGGAGATACGGAATACGAGAAGTACGAAGTTTTCGAGAAGTCCCGTCGCGTCAGTAGGTAAAATACGAGCTCTGAGCACGTCTGGTGCAGCGAGCTATTGAGAAAGACAGAATTAGTCGAGGCGTAACCCTAAATGAGTTCAATCATAGGTTCGACCGATGATATCTATTTAAATCGACTGGAGTTTAACTACCTGGTCGCCTCTTAGAATCGCCTTTCGAAATCCTAATGCAGTCTAATTGATTACAGGATTGCAGTCCGAATACGGTGGGTACGACATGTGGGGACTGAATGGACCACACGTTAACCTCTGTACCTCTAACAGTGGGTAATTCGGAACAAGCTAAAGATTATCGTTTAGATAATTTCTACACTCTGGCCGTTATTTCAGCTTAGATTACGGACATAAAATGGGGTTATGACGTCACTGGGCATCGTTACCGAGATGAATATCAAGGATGCTGGAACGATCGGATGGATTGCGAGCAGCCATTAATCCCTTGAAATTTTTCATTGATTTTCCAATCGTAACACATAACGAATATACGTCCTGGGATGAACGGATAACTTTTGTCCCAGTTGACGTGTTTCGAAAATGTTATTTTCAGTGTTGCATCCGTCACGTCATACGAGTTTCGAAGGGATGAACTCGTTACAATGGACCGGGTAACTTTTTATTTTTTATTTCGAGATGGGGCTCCTGCCCGACTTTGGCCCAAAATTGAGGAACGGAACGACAAGAGTCATTTTTTACGTGAAGCCGCAGAAAGGGAGCCTGAGGGATGGACCATGTCAATGGTTCGGATATCAGTTAACCAGGGCGATTTTTTTCTTGACCTTTTGCTTTTTAAAAAAAAATCCATTACACGTATCCCGTTTGCCATACGAAACATTTACGAGTAAAATTCGTATCTCCGTACCAAGAAAAAATCCTACTAAGCTGAGATATCTGTACGAGGTCCTTGCACCAGGACGTGGGTTTTTATCTGGATGTAACAGAAGAAGAGATCTTCGTTTTCGCTAACTGAAGTCTGAAAGAGAATAAAATAAAAAGACCAAGAGAACTCCCAAAGGGTTTTCTTGCCTTGGCTTTATCAGGCTTGCGGATTGCGTTTCTTAGAACGTCATTGTGCTGCATGAAAATCAAAGGAATATTTTCAATATGACTTCACGAACGTTTTACTATTGTAATCCGAATTGAAAGCTGAATCCTTTACCGATATCAGACAAGCAGACGGTTATCAGCATTAATATTAAAGAATAATGAGAAAAGATAATAAATGGAAATAGAGAATTTTCATATAAATATTACGGATCCACGTATATGGCTTAATGGCGATATACCTATATATAGCAGGGTATCTAAATATTAGGTAACACGCGCTCGGCTGCTGCAGGCATCAAAGGGCCATTATCAGTTAGGCGCTTCCATTAATCACTTTAAAGCAAGACGTTAAAGCCACTATCGTTTCTTGGTCCGGAGGATTAATGAATGATCTTCCCTGCGTTATAATTATATAGCGGCGTGAGACGCGCGATATCGCGATTACTTATCGCAATTTCATATACAATATCGTTAGGGAGGTATAAGAATTTTTTTTCTTTTTCTTGCAATTTCTCCTTCGCTCTTCTCTTATTGTTTCATGATCATCGGTACATGTAGGTACTGATATGCTATCATTGGAAATTTAATAAGTCGCGTTTAGAATATCAAGTATCATGGTCAACGAAAATTCCGTGAAATTGCTCTGAAAGCTGAAAGATAAGGACGTCAGTGTTAAATCACAGAGAAACCCGTTACAGCGAATTATCAGATAAATTTATCGGACTAAATTTCGATGAAATTCGAATAATTTTCTTTTTATTAATTTCATCCCTGATTGGTGGTATCGATTGCGTAATAACTGGACCTTTCGTTAAATTTTGCAAATTGATCGTTACCACTTTAAGAAATTTCAATTCTAATTGCTACAAAATACGGGTATCACGCGTGTTAATATAAGGGATAAAAAAATGAGAGTCCGAACTAAACGTGAAGAAAAAAATGACATTTTGATAAAAACTGGACGATAACAACGAATTACAAAGTCTACCAATAACGAGTGAATAAAGTAAAAAAAAATTCATTTCAGGCACCTCTAAATAGTTAGCTGTTTTATTTGTATTTTTGCACGGGAGTGCGATTCCACGCAGAGGGTTGAAAATTTTTCATTAAAATTTCCTCCGTGCTCACGAAACTCGCACGATGCTCAACCTCTAAGTACTCCGAGCCTGTATAACATTAGCTTATCTAAGCAGGCTTTACAGAAATAAGCGCTATCAAAAATATATTTCCGTTTACAGGCGGCGTATCTTGTACTGGCTATTTACAATTTCAAGGAATAAATTACAAGCCTGGTTAAATCCCCCTTAGAGTATAAAGTTATCGCAGTCGGGTTAAGATAGGAAGGGGGTTTAAAAAATTGAGGAAACCCTGACCTACATGCACGGATACCTTTTTTTTTTAGACATTTGCAACTTCCAGCCGAGGAATCGACAAGAAAGTTATTAGCACAGCTTCCGGTAGTGATCTCCTGCAGATCCGAAGAACTGCTTCCGTAGTTGTCCTACTAATGATCCTAAATTCTGTACGAGTTCAGGAATTCTCGAGTAGTTCCATCTACGTGTAAATTAGTAAACTGTAAACTATGTTAAACCACGTGGTATACGAACGCCGAGTTGAAAATGCATTTTAACAATGAGGCAACAATATTATGCACTTACTCACCAGCAGTAGTTGCAACGAGTAATAATTAAAAGAAAAAGTCGATCACTCACCTGAAACAAAGAAAAAAAATATTTTCGTCAGCTCAAATAATATTAATGTGATCATGCAATATTTTAATAAGATTTTTTGAAAAAGACACGTGTTCGTTTTCGTACTTTCTGATAAGAGGCTAAACCTGGGGATGAAATTATTTAGAAAAAAAAAAAAAAATATACACGCATCGCCATTCCAATAGCATCTTACTATAAATCAAATTTCGAAATATTGTATTATGCTATTCTGGCGTGTCTCATGTGCTTATCTGAGGTTCTTGTATTTCTTATCACATTACCTTGTCAGATACGCGGGATGAAAAAAACGAGTAACGGCAGGTTTTTCTTTTGTATTCGAATGCGTACAAGGGTATTCTCTTCCTGGAGGGTTAGATGAAATAAATAACCATATAAGGGAGATTTATATGTATATCAAAGTAGAATAATGCATGGGAGTTATACAGGGGATGAAAATGTATTCTGAATTAACCCATCGAGCTGTTATTTCAAGATCCACGCGAAAGGGACACATTGTCAAGGTATAACCAAGTTGAAATAAACTTCCCATTTACATTAGATTACGGAAACAGCAAAAAAAATCAGTTTTTACGCATTATACTGTAAAAGCCTTTAGGGAAAGATTGGTTTAACCCAGTTTTCCAATATGCATCGTTATTCGGATATCCGTAGTAGATAGGTAATCCCGTAAGATAAATAGGTAAAAAAAAATCTTCAAGTACTCTCACCACTTAACAAATCGATGACAATGTACCGAGCTCGTTCTTTACTTAGATATTGATTCTGAACAACATTGAACCAAGTTACCTTGTTTGCGTAACAATTTTTTTTGTATGCAATACCATATGCGACGAAAGAAAATAAAATTTTGAAAAATAGAAAATTTTGAAAAATATATCAAAATAAAAAGTTTAACACAAACCTGACGCGCTACGTTCGCCTGAAGTTTATAATGGTCAGGGAGGGGGGTTCACATTAAACAGCAGGATAAGGGATAGATTGCGGAACTTCTTTCAGCAGCATCCCTCACCGAATGGTCACACATTTCAAAGGCAGATACCGTCATATCGTTAATCCTTGGAGAAAGCGTTCTCCACGCAGTGGTATAAATTTCAACTGTCCAAACATTAGTTTCCTAAACTCTTCATTGACCTGGGTCAAATTCAGTTTCGGGCATACGTGAGCTTGCTCACGTTTTTTTTTAGCGGTGAATTCTTCCACTTGTTTTCAAATTCATTTATACAATTCTCAGCGAGAAATTATTAGGAAACTGTCTAGACTTAAGATTTATATATACGACTGGACTCTTGCGTCACCAGAAAATCTCATCGAGCAACATAGTACAGTAACTTAGTGCGGCAACGATAAGTGCATAGCTGACTGACTTCGTGGATGGATCCACGCTAGAGAAATGCTACCTGGGTAAACGATCGGTCCCATCTCCGAGAGGTTCCTAAAGTTCCTTGAGATGTGGGTATGAAAGTCCAGCATCGAGGTTAGGAGTCTCACAATGGACTCCAAATGTAGAATCTATATAAGACGATATGAGAGTCGTTCAGCCAAGCCAGAAAAGTCCATACTTGTCCTCAATCTACGTCTTTTCGTACAAACTCGCAGAACATCTCGAAGACTGGTGGAATTTGAAATTACAAATTTTTTTCGGCGACTGATACGTGACGAAGAATGATAATAAGTACATTTGTCAAAAAATATTAATAACTATCGATTACGTCGATAACCACATACATCCTCGAATTCGAGTGTTCACATTGACCCTAGAATATTTGTATTAAAATTTTCGAAAAATTTTAGGATTAAGTAAAAAAAAAATAACATCCTTATTAATGTACACACGGTCGTTCGATTACGAAGACTTGAGAATTTATTCAATCTACGCTAGACTATTTCTGCCTCCTGTGTATACGCCTTTCGCATTCCGTATAAACAATAAACCCACGTTGTTCATTCACTACGAGCTCACAAGTAGAGTCCACACTGGCGGAGAGCAGAGCGAAAAATATGGTGGAAAATTCATTTCTTATTCTCGCTCAATTCAACCAGCATTTCCGGCGCGTCCTCGAATACCCAGTAAATAAAACGGACGTTTGCCAGGAATTCCCACAAATGTGCATAGCCAGGACGAGAGTCGTATGCGCGAGACTCGGAAAGCGATCGTGCACATTGAACTTGGCACGATATGTACATAGGTACGTATATACAGTCAGTCCACGAGTTCAAAGTGTCTCTTTGAGAGTTCGCAAGCAATGCAACCCTTAGTAAATGACACGTGGCTGTCAATATAAGTGCAAAAATTTTTTAAAAAATCAAAACAAAATTTTTACCAAGGAATCGTGCAAATCGATCTTCGTAAAAAAAAAATAGCTCGCTATACATAGAGACTATAATTTTGAATTAGTAGAAAAAGAAACATTGAACTCGTGGACCGAGCATAGCAGGTGGCAGACTCCGATTCCGCTGCCTTAACGGGTATCGGCAAAATTGGCTGTCATGGCCGATCAAAAGTGAGAATCATCACGGGTGTCGTTAGTTGCGCGTTAAAGGAATTCAATACGTAGAGGATGGATATTAATAGCCAATTGTTATTTTCGAGGCGAAAGGCGCGCGCGCGATGACGCGATTCCATTTTTGCACAGCTCTTAAGTATTCTCGTCACGAACGTAGTTAGGTGTGAGGTACATAAGTGGAATATGAGCTGGAGTGTTAAGTAATGTTTTGCTCAGTCTGCTTGATTCTCTCTAGTAGAAATTTTCCCTACTGAAGTTCGGAGCCCGTCCAGGTCCCCGGGTAGGACAGTACATAGACCCAGTTAAGACCTGGACGGTTCTTCGACTGTCATAATAAAATTTCTACACTGGTTCAGTTTCGCCAGTACCCAGAACCACCGTGTTCCTTTTTTTTTGCACGATATACCCACGTATAACATAGTTTATGTAGAAAAGGTATCGCGTGCATCGAGCCGATAAATACGTCAGATATACTTGTACAAAATTGTATACCTTAATTATCGGTATAATTAAATCCCAAAGAGAAGTTTGGACACTCGAACTCTCGGATGCAACAAGAGAAGCATAAAAGCATGATCAATTACGTTAAGAACCAAAACCCGAGACCTGCGTGCACCTACGTAAAACGACGTCAGGGTGCCGAAGCGCCATTAGCATTTATATACAAAAGTTAAAACAAGTTTGAATTAGATATCAACGAACCGGATACAGCGATCGGATTTGAGAGCTTTAACTTCGCCCGGATGGAAAAGTAAGCCGATGCCATTGTTAGCAGGAGATCGGTAGCAGGTAGGATTACCTTTAATGAAATTGTTACGGATCGTGGAAATACGAGCCAGTCTGAATTCCCCAAGGCCGATGATACCAGGGGGCTCCTGACTTCCGGTCATATTGAAATAAATCCGTCGCCAATTTCCTTCCTCGTCAATATCATGTCAAAGCGTTAAATGAGGATTAGTCAAAGTTTGACTTGAATTACACTGAATACAAGTAAGTTTCGAAGTCAATGTCTAAGCCGTATCTAACAAACGCGCCGGCAATGGATTCGCCCGCTGTAGCCTTCGTTCTGGAAATAATTCCTTATTTCCGGTATGCCATCTGCCAAAGGCGCTGAACAGACCAGCCTAACCTATCCGTCCATTCACGGATGCATCCACGCTCGGATGCATTTCAGAATCCAGAGGCAAAATTGCACTGGATGCAAGATGCGTCAGGCTGCTACTGGAACAAGGACAGAGATTTCACCGTTCGTTACTCACCCGCAGATCCAGGAATGCCGCCTCCTGGGGATGTTGCTTGGCGGTACCAGCAGCAGAGGAGCCGTTCCTCGAATCGTACCACCCTCCCCGGCCGGAAGCCGTAGCTCCGGAACTTGAAGGCTGCTACTCATCCTTGAGTTTCCCCGTGACTTCCAGGTTACGCTCACCAGGAGCACCGCCTCATAACCCGTGACTCGCCATGGATCGACCACTGGATAATCATCGTCATCATCATCATCATCGTCATCCTCGCGGATCACTTTATCTGCGATTTCTCATTGCACTATGGATTCACCCTGATGATATCTACGTTTCAGCAATGACGCGTAAGTCAACAGCCGTTTACTGAGTTACGATGTCTCTTGGCTAAGCGAAAGACACTACGGCCGATTCACATGAACGCGTTGCAGCACTCTCTTGTTAATGCGTTTTCGTGCGATGCATCTCTCACTGTATCAAAAACACACACTGACTTTACGCGGCTATTCTGGATATTCGTCAGCCGTGAGAATCGGGCGAATTTTATTAGCTGGTAGGGACTGCATAATTATCGGATGGAGAGGAACGTTTTTGTTGGATGAGTAATTGCTTATCGAAAAAAAGATTAATTATTTAATTGATAATTAAGGAGAATATTAAATCGTTTGTTCATTCTTGAAAAATCCAAAGTCATCGACGATTCGTCTTTTTTAGGCAATGATCATTCCGACTATGTGCTTTGACAGTCACTACGGTAAACAGACCCCGACAACTTGTACTTTCTGATAAATATATTATTATCCCAGCTATTACTTTTGCTAGTAATGAAAATTCGCAGTTTGAACTCGTAACTCGGCTGTATAACCAGTACCGTCTCGCGTGGTCGTATTACTAGACAATTCCAATTATCTAAATGACACAGTCAAATAATAACGTAGCGCCTGTATCGACCATAAACACTATATAACATTTAATAAGTAAATTGTCATGTACCGTAGGCAAAGTAGTTTTTGCTTGGCTAATCGAAACTTTTTGTCATCGCCGTCACTAGCCGTACGTCAGGACGAGCCTTGAAAGCTTCACGTTTACATAATTACACGTTGCGCGAAATTCTGAATAACTTTGCAGGACAATATGACCGCGGTCGCGATACCCATTTCAGTCGTATCAACAGAGAACCCGTGATAGGTCAATTGAGGAGAATTACCAAAATATAGAAAAAAAAATTATATCACAAAATTACTCACAAAAGACCGTCCCGTATCGTTTCTGATTAAAGGGAATTACGCGTAATTAAAAAACAAATATCTTGAGTCACGTATACAAATTTAGATCGATTATCAATTTTACCCCTCGATTTCCATACACTCGAAAAGACTTCAAAGCCTTCAGACCTCCCGCACTTGATAATAATAGCTATACAAAGGTGGTATATGCCTGCATTATTGTATGTGTCCGGTAAACATAGCGGCAAGAGCCTTCACCTGTCACGACACCGGTGTAGCGTTCCGCTTGCGACAGCTCGAATCTTTTATTTGCTCGTGCGCTCAGCGCCTATAGGTACGTTGCGTCAGTGCGACAAGGCGAAAAAAAAAATAGAAAAAGTAAAAAAAAGTAAAGAATGAAGTATGAAAAAAAAAGGTGGACGTCACTCATTAACACGATGCGCTACGTTTAATGTCGACACACGGTACACGCGGATGCATGTGCCAGTTGATGCAGCGCGAAGTAAAATCTGCCAGTGAATTTGCCCCAAGTAGGATCCGGGCGTTGATTAAAATTTTCGAAAATTAAGCTAGCCTATTGTCGTTAAGTAAGGTTGGGCCAGGAAGAAGTCATTAGGAATTGAGGATCTTTAATGATTCACGTCAATGATCTACGTATGTGGTACGTTAATTGATCTGTGTCTATATAGTGTATAGGTATGTACGCATTTGTGAATTTACACATGTGGTTACTAGTTTTCTAAATAGCAGTCTCTTCGTGTTCGGTTTTGATATTCGGATTCAGGGACGATTGACCGATTGCGGCTGGTTGGCACTGACGCCATTGAAACTATTGGAAGTTCGTGGTCCACGTTGCTGACAATGTAGGCCAGCGCTATCTTAACTCCGTGGTTATTACACAGTCTCTGTACAGTCTCTGTACAGGCTGCATGAACTGTGGCTTTATTTTCTGATATCAGACCTTCTGGACTGCCCGGGCATTGTGCGTAAACCAGTGAATATTTCAGGGTTATATCTAGAAGGGACTTTGTCTTTTGAAATTGGAAGCGCGAAATGGACCTTTTAACTACTGTTTCTTGGTCCGGAGGCGCCTATCTTACTGTCCTGCGGACTGTGCGCGAATACGTTTACGTAGTATTTTTTTTTTCATTTTTTTTCCTTCCGTCTGCATATTTGTTTGTATTAGGACATATTCGTTTACGCGAAATAGTCTTGTTCTATTGTAAAAGCTAGAATTCGTCTCTGGATCCTCGTAAATTTGTTATGGGTCGATTCGACTGGTGCTGCCCTTGAAATTTCGATGATTTTGTAAATATTTCGTGAACGTTGTGAATTTTATGTCAGTTTCGTAACTGGCTTGGAGGGTTGGATGAGGGAAAAGGACTAATTTCATGTTTAAAATAGTTCCGGGAATGGTGTATGGATTTCTGTTTGAATCGTATGACTCGTGAATTAAAAGAGGAGCAGACTAGGAAATTAATAAAGTCTTTGCCGTATAATTACGAAATTAATTTTTCTCCCGTTATAACGTGGCGCTACAGTTTACTGTAACCCAATCAGCGACTGAATAAGGTCGTAGGAAATTTCAATTTGCCGTCCAATTATCCGTTCTGGAAATTTGCTTCGATACGACGCCTTCCTTGATGGTACGGGTGGATGAAAAGTTGATAAAATTTTACTTCTTTTCACTATAGCTCTTTTCTTAATTCAACGAATACCTGACTGTCAATTAAGTTCGCTTTTACGACGTTACTAATCAAGTTTGTTCGTCGTGAATCAGAGAGGCCTGTGTTATCGAGAAAACTTGAGCCTTCTCACGGAAGAGACTCCGAGTTACTTCCGGTTTGAAACTTTTGACTCGAACGCGAACTCCGACGATTTCTTGCGATTCGTCGACCTTCCCGTTTCATACCTTTTCACGTTTCTCAAATATTTTTCTTTCACTTTTTATGCTTATTCTGGAAAATATTTCACATAATTTTTTTTCTAACAGACGAATATACTTCGAATTCAGTCGACATCCTCGAGAGCAAATAAAATTGCTTATATTTTATTTATCGATCATTTACAGTCTACGTCCTTATGAAAATTTCACAAAGATTCGCGATTTTTTCATTTTTAATTTTTTTTTCGCAAAATAATTGATTGCTAGTTATACTGCAACTTATGTTTACCTGACGACTGGTTTTAAATGTGCGATCATTAAAACGAGCCTTGAACTCCGCAGCCTTTTAGATTTGATCAAAACAAGCCGAAGCTTCCTCGTTGGACGAGTGAGCAGAGTACATTTAGTGAACGAAAGGTATTTGCGACATGACCATAAGCGAACGAGGAACGTTATGTCGTCGAAACGTCAAAAGACAGAACGCACGATTATCGCGTGTCGCTCACTACGAAACTGTTAAAAATTAAAAATTTAAATTTCACTGCCGGAAACGTGTGCTTCTTTGTCTCTCTTTTTTTCTTTCGTCTCTCTCTCTCCCTCTCTCTCTCTCTTGTTCCTTCCATATCTTGAGTGTATTCGACGATACCAAGGCGCATGCGCGGACTCGCGTTCCGGCACGAAATTTACATTATATTTATTTGCACCGATAATATTCATATATTTAAGCGCCGTCGGAGATCGATTTTTAAAAACATCGAGTGACGCGTAAAAAAATCTGTTTATTGATCTAACCCACGATAATTCAGACGGTTACTTCGCAGTTTAATCCACGCGGCATATGATCCACGAAAATATTTCTCGAGTAGATTGGTCGAGAAATAAAAAAAAAAAAATCGAAAAAGATTATAAAAATCCAAAAATCGTCATGTATAACAATTTCTAGTCCTATGAAAAAAAAATTATATCTTCCCGTCAACTTCATAATTTGTCAAAACCAAAAATACCATAATTCTCTTATCAGCACTGACATATTCTACATATATAATATATACGACATTACGAACTGCACATAATACTCCCACCACTCACTGACCCAGCTCAATAAATAATAACCAGTGCAACAGGTTCCAGCTGAATTCCACTTCTTACAGGTATACCACTCCTTATCACTTATCATCTAGGAAGTTTGCAGTACCGTAGATATAACCCGCACCAATAAGCTACCATCGAGGAGCACGTAGACGAGAAAGCTTCAGATGAAAATATCTATTATCGACGGAACAGAGCCATAGTGACGTAATACACCAAAGAACTAATTTATGTGCAATCAGAGTACCTAACGAGAAAATGTTCACCACCAAGCTTGACGTTGGTCCGATAGAAGCACCTGGTCTTACGATCGAACCTAATTGTCCGCAGTCAAACACTGAGTAATGCGCCAAGCGTCACGACGCCAGCCTAACGAAATTGTCAAAGTACGTAGACCATACTCTACCTATACTCGATACCGTTCCAAGTTTCATTCCCACGTGTCACGAAGACAGTCATTATCAATAGTACAGCCACCCAGAGCGGATACTCAAGTGACATTGATAAGACATTATCGATCGTAGGACCGGTGGAAGAATTTTGGGACTGGACCGGGGGAGTGGGGGTCGAGCCCGGGTCATACGTAGCGATTGAAATTTTCATGGCCACGTCGGAACACGAGTGTTACTTATTAAAATATCGTGTAATAAGGCAAAAGAAAAATTTTGCAAACTATCCAGAAACTACCCTTTCGCAAACTTCTCAGATTAATTCTACGTAACTTTCCGAGCAATCAAACAATCTACCCGCTGACATTTGCCAGCAGGAAACATATGAAGCGAGTTGATATCATATCAGCAATTTCGGCCAATCACAGAAGGACGGAAGCTTCAATTCGTGCCAGCTGACGTCTGCCCTATCATACGATAGGTTAGCTTCGTTCTCGTTTAACCACACCCTGCTGATAAAGAAACTAGTATCTTGGTTTATACTTTCTTAATCAAGAAACTCGGTCGAGTCTTGTCTGAAGTACAGACAACCGGAAAACTATTTTACTTCCGGTAAACTTAAGCGCTGACGGATATCAACATTCCTAGGATGCTCGAGGAAGGAAGAGGAATTTACATAGCCATCTATTAAGCGTAAGATCTAGTGACATCGGCGAACATGCAACCGGAAGTCAAAAGTCCCGACCAGCTCTGGTCTTCCATTTAATCCTCCGTTAATCGATCCCCACAGTTCCAGACTAGGTCGCATCTAAGTTCCTGGTTCTCAAAATGCATTGGGTATGAAGGACCGACTGGCTACTCACAGTCGCGTACGGCGACTGCACGGAGATCCATTTGATCCAGCAGTGTATATTTCTGATCATCCAACTAGTGTAAAGCCAAAACTGCAGGACGAGCATATCTAACGTTTCTAACCGAGGAATCCAGATTCTCCATCTGAAACTTAAAAAAGCCACGAGCACATCCGCTTTGACACATCGATCTGTTCGCTGCCTTGAAGCTTTGCGAAGAAAGGAAAATAAACGAAGAAATGGCTGAAGGTAAAACTCGATAGGACACACGTGAAGTACACATAGGGCATCTAGTCGTATCTGGAATGATCAGAGTAGGGTAAAACTGGCGTAACCCACCAGGCGAGGAGTACAGAGAGAGATAAAGGGTTTCGATAAAGAACCTTTAATTATTTCCTACCCTTTGTGCTCCGTCCTCTTTGAAACAATGTCTAGAGTAACGGTAGCTTGTAGCCGGACATAGGGACGGGGTCCGAACAGCGAGGCAAAAAGTATGGAATTTTGAGTTGGGTGACGAGTCCCCCCGAAGTAGAAGGTACACGAAGCCATAGACAGTAGAGTAGCAGATACGAGGAGATAAGAAAGAACCGTTGAAAAAAATAAAAGAAGATATTGCAAGGACCGAAATTGCAGGAAGGAAGGAGACAGAGAGAGAGAGAGAGCTACGTCACGCCACATTTTGAAGTTCGTAATTGAAATATCGCAAGTTAATGCTCCATGTATAATTTCGTTATTCGTTCAATAATACTGCCGACGCATGCACGCAAATACGTGCACACTGTATAATAATTCAACACGATCGCTTCTTCTCGCGTATGCGACACGTATGGACTCGGTGGACGTAGAATTGACTTTTCGATATCTCATCTCGACGGGCGTACCAGCCAAGGATTCACGTGGAAGGAACCAGCGAAGAGAGGAAGAATGAGAAAGCTAACAAGGGTCCGTTTCGATAAAGAGACAAATGACGAAGAGGGGTAGACCCTACATCAGGATCACTTGTTACTATGTATGAGATGACGAAAAATCGAAAAACTCAAGACAAACCAGAACACGACGTTCTATTTAATTAATATTGATAGATTGGTAACAAAAAAGAAAGCATCAATATTTTATTGTGCAAATTATCAATAAACGGTGATGTCGTGTATATATATATATTGTATATTTTTTTTTCATTTCGTTTCAATTATATTCGCGAAATCAATCGAACGGAAGATATAGGCTGCTGTCACGTCTGATCTCTGGCTCGTCTAATTGTTGTCAGTTCCATTCAACACTCGCTTTCTCCCTGCTGTATGCTTACATGAGCTATTGTCACGGGCCAGTTGGCGTTATTGATTTTATCATCAATATTTGCTTCCAAGTCGCTAGTACCGTGACAATGGTTTCTAGTTTCCTTTACGTAGAACGGACGTAACTCCAGGTTTAACTTTTCTCTACCCTTTTTTTTTCTTTTTCTTTCTTACACGCTCGACCGTCTATCAATCTAGACACTCATTTGTGTATTTGCATACGCGATTCGGTCGCTTTGTCTCCCTCTCTGTGCTTACTTCTCATTCGAGCCAAGCGATCAAGAAGCACGATACTAAACGACAAGACTAACCCAAAACGAACGCGAGGAAACAGTAATCGATCTACTTCGCTCAAAGTTATTATTTCATAATGCTACCACGTCTTGTTCGATACAGATCGTGAAAGTGATGGATATGAATTCGGAATGAGGCACCGGGGTATCTTCCATCCAACGTGGCACGACTGTCGGATAGACAAAATGGCGTCTGTTTTATTCTTCAACGACGTATCGTATGCGAGATTATTTCTCGCAGACGCGAAGTTCGTTCTCCCGTGAAATTATTCGAAATATGTTAAATCGTTAACCGATTACGTTTTAAATGATCGGTGCCAAACGAGTTAATTTCACGGAGCGACGACATAATTCGTCCGGGGCCTCGTGACTGGAGTGGCGCTACGTGTGTATACATATATATATATTTATTTATATAGAGTCGACGATAGAACGGAATGCATAATCAAGCGAGCCAGATAAGCTTTGAAAGACTCTCTAAGGCCGCATTGGGAATACGAAACGAGCGCTGAATTGGTTCGCGGCTACGTTCAATGTAGCCATTAGCTCTTCGCGATGTGCGCGTAACTAGTGACTTTAATCTTCTGTAAAGGATTTGCCTGAGGTAACGCGACGGATTGGCGCGAAAATTTGAACGTCAGGCAAAGGGGGCTACGAGTTGGGAGAATGAGGATGAATGGTGGAGAAACAAATGGAATGGATTAAATTATGTCATCGTATACATACGTATAAGCCTGTATGGATAATATATAAAGACAGCGAAAAATCGACGTGTCACACTGATGTAAGTGAGAGAAAGACAGGAGGGTACGAGTAGTATAAGTATTAACGAAAGCTAGTGGAAAAAAGAAAAGAACATTAAAAATATTAATCCGTCTGAAAGATTCTTTTACGCAAGATTTCATCCCGTTAATTTTATTATAACTTGCAGTGGAAGCGCTTTACTCGGTGGAAGAGGGAAACGATAATGGCGTCTGAAAAAAAAAGGAATTACTCATCGTACAGAAAAAAAAGGTCCGCGGACAGATGGCGCTGCTCTAATTTCTTTTGCACGACATAGCGGTTACGGCGGCACGTGTTTTCCAGATGTTTGGCGCAATTTTCGAATATTTTGTGATCGATCCTAACGAAAATTACCAAATTTTCGAGAGAAAGAGAGAGAGAGAGATATATATATATAACATATATATGTATATATATGTTAGTGTATCTAGAAATAAGTTGCACCCATTGAACGTGCTATGTGTAAATTTCTATGGAAAAAGTGACTTTTTTATTCGCCATTGTTAAACAACAACAAAAAAAAATATTGGCAATGAGTTTCAGGCATGACTTCGATACAGGTATATTCGTAATTGTATTGTTAGCAACTAAATGGGTTTCGTGAGTTATTTGTATTATTCGCTATATAGCGATAAGTAGTTATCGAACTACGAATGCCATGGCAAAATGGCCGATACAAAATATCCGGTTTATTTATGAAAATAGAAAATTTGAGAAAAACCAATTTTGCTGCTGGCGGCCTATTGTGTCTGTTTGCCAGGTAGGGCTTCGGTCTATTTACAATGAACTAATAAAGGCCGGTATCCGGCAACGCAGCTTACCCTGTGCACGTGACTGCAAACGATAAGATTTTCAGTGGCGGAAATTAAGGCTGCTGTATACACATATAAATATAATTGTGCCTACGCATGCAGCACGTACGGTGCTGGTACGTAGGCTGATACGTAAAATCGATCTAACATACGCGCTCGGCTTTAAGATATATTTGCGGCGCTTCAATCCCTTATATATATATATATATATATATATATATATATATAGCCAAGTAAAACTAATAATTACCGAATTAATTATCCGCCTAATTGGCTGTGCGATCTCGACTGCTCATTAACTTGCATCTCCCGCAGTTCCCTTTTTGCTGCGAAACAGCTTTATTGCTATATACGTAGCGCCCCTTAAGTCCCGTACACAATACGCCAAAATTAGCACGTGATTCTCGTTACGTCCCCGAGTACGTTCTTTGACGCGTAGGAGCTTCTTACCTGACAAAATTGGACCACATGGTAATTTTATAAGTATATAAATACATAATTCGTACATTCGTAGAAATTCCTAAGCATTTAATAGACCGATTCCATAAAATTGATAGTCACGGATATAGGAAAAGTTAAATAAATTAAACGTAAATATTAGTAATAAATTACGTAAAGCACAAAAATACGTGATTTCGTGAAATCTAATTATCTTTTAGAAAACATTCTTTTTTACACAAAATATTTTTTTTTACTCAAAACATATTCTTTTTAACGGATTTCGTTAAGACGTTAAATCGCGTAGCCGTCATATGCGACATTCTGTAGTAGCTTGCATATACTTTGCATACTTCTATACAGCCCGGGACGCAGTGTTATATGGCAGCATACAAAATTCGCGTCAATAGAAACGAACCTGAATGCACAGTCGCCGAAGGAAAACTCGTGAAAAAAAATGAAATCTGGTCTACATTCTGCACATTTAATTTCATTCTTTTTCCACACTTTTCCAAGACATTCGTGTCGCCTTTCTTCGCGACGGGTAACGGATACGGAAATAAAGTCTAGTTCACAGCTTCAATTCTGACACGCGCGTACGAGACGATATTTTTGACGGAACGTTAATATTTTCGAATAAATACAAAGTCAGATCAATCTCTGAAGCATTAAAAAAAACATTTCTCCATTAGCCTCTTCATGCTCGATCATTTCGATTTCCTAATACAAAAAAATATAACGTTAAATCCCACATATCCCGATCTACGTTGAGTTACAACGTTATGTTATATTTATAACGCGTTATCATGCACGTACGTAATTATGCACTACGTGGTGAATTACATGCGTCTGACGGTGCATGGATATAATTCACGTAGACGATATCCAAAGCTTTCAGGTCTCAGAGCTAAAAAACGGCACTGAAACGCGAGAAACAGACATTCGCAGAAACAACGTTTGTAGCGTCAACCACTGTATTTCCGCGACACAGCTCGTCGCCAGTCACGAATACCGTAGCAAAGTTTCCTATGAGCCGCGTTTGTAAGGTACACCGCGAGTGTATTGCAAACTGTGCAAACAACGAAATAGTCCATGTACATTTAGAACAATCCGAACGGACCGGCACCGCAAAAGAGAACACGACGCATTTATTCTCACGCATTATTCATACAGAAACTACTATGATTACATATTCAATTATGTTTATCATGTTTGTCCGGTTTATTTTTTTTTTTTTTTTTTTTTTAGCGAAAAATGCTCTTAACCATTGCGTCATTATTTTTTATTGGGTACATCGAAAATACTGGTATTTACAATACCGAGTGTGGTAACGTTATCATGCGTGAACATAATTAATGACGATTTGTCATTTAAGTCAAGCAATTTACTCGGTAGCTCTAATCACACAAAAAATTCTCCCGTGTCTCTAGTGCGTCTCTTTCGCAATGCCACGAGCTACATCTCGCTGATACTATGTTTCTTCGATTACACGGACCAGCCGTCCTCCCTCGTATCACGCTCTATTTCGTTTTATGGAAAATAAAAAAGGCACAGCCCTTCGACATCGTCGACCGTCATGGTTATATGTGTGCATACGTACGGAGCCTTTTTATCGATTATCCGGGGCATGTGAACCCATGGATCTTTCAAGCTGAGCGAGAGGAATGTTAAGAGAACACTGGATATTGGTGAAAATGAATTTAAAAAAAAAAAGACGAATATTTTTTATCAAGAGAAAATTCTCATTTGCATATAGAACGTATTTTTGCGAATCATGAGAGAATTTTTTTTTTTTTAACTTTCATCGATTATAGCACGCAGACGAATCTTTGGATCTTTCAAGCTGACTGAGAGGAATGCCGGGAGAAGTTTGCATATTAATGGTATTAAAAAAAAAATTTATTATTTTTCATCAACCAAAAAATTCTCATTTGCACGTAGAACGTGTTTTAGTGAAATTTGAGTTTCTTTTTTTTAATTAAAAAATTTTTTTCTTGCACGCTATGACGTAATAGCAGCAATGTAGTCGCATGGGGATGGATAAATTGTGGGGATGTCCTTAACAAGGATCCCGTGTATCGTATGTGGTATGGGATTTAAATAGGTACTGGGAAGCTTCAATATTTACCTTGGCTGATTCGTAAAAAGTCCTGCTCGCGAGAGCTTCCTTTGAATCTAATCATTTCGCACGCAGCGCAAGCACTATAATTCCAAGCAAATTAAATTAGCACCATTGTACACACAACGCACTACGCTCAAAGCGAAAACATAATATTTTCTCGCGACTACCCAAGAAGGATTCGCCTATGAACGCGATCTATTCAGCACTACTACAGCCTCACAAAAGGGATCTAGAAAAACTGCACTCAATCAGTCCCCGTCAAGACGTACTTGCGAATATCTCAAGATCTCGCAATAAATCGACGTATCCCAACAGCGCATCCTGTATGAGATGCGTAAACGTATCACAGCAGGATCTGCACTCGAACCACAGTCTAAATTAAAAACAACCGTATACCTCGTGGAAGGTGGATGTAAAAAGGAACCGAGTGTAAACACCATGAAAGAGCGAGAAAAAAAATTTTGATTTTTCAAAAAATCATAAACTTCACCATCCCTCGATTTTTATCTCAGAAGATCGAGGCAAATAGATAATAAACTTTCCCTACCCTCAAATCGTAACTGAACTCCGTGCCAAAGCAAATCCAATAAAGTGAATCGATTTGTCAAACGTCAAATTAAAAACCCACCAAGGATTCCCTTTTTTTTATCCTGCTGAGAAGAAAATTAACCGTAACACCTTCCACGGGGAAGCATATAGGCATATGTGTATATATATGTATATATCCAAACACTTTTTTTTTTCTCGTTTTAACAAAACCATAGATATACCAGATATCCCGTTTCCGCTTTTACGTCGCTCCCCGATAATTCCATGTCGCTCTCGAGAGGCAAAGTATTTCTCAAAACTAATAAAATATTTCCACAGCGGTCTACCAGCTCCACACTGGCCGGTAGCTCGCGAACTCTTGACAATATTTCGTAGCTCTCACGACGCGTGCCGCCCTCGAGGAAAAGCGTGCGCGACAACGTGCGTGGTTTGCTCGCACATGTAAGGGACATCAACGCGGTGGCGCACTTGGGTTCTAGAGCGACGGCCGCGACGAGAACGACGGCGTCGTCCCAAACTGTAGACCCGACGAAAGAGTAGCGTCGATTAAAGGTTAGACAACTGAATGAACGCGACCGGCTTGGTGGCCGCAGGCAGCATGTTTCCCTCGCGAGCTGCGACGACGGAGCTGCTTCGCCCACGAACGCGCCCGGACTTTGCCGGAAATTCACGAATCGTAATGTGCATTTTTATGTATACACCCACGTATACCTACGTGGCGTATATATATATATATATATATATATATATATACGTCACTGCGCGACCTATGTAGGTACTGCCTCTATGGAAGTACTACGAGTGCGAGAGAGATGAAGCGGGGTACACTCTAGTACAAAAATTCATTGAGGTAGGTCTGGGTCTGAGTATTAACTCAGTCAATTTCTTCGAACGATATCGACTTGGTTAAATTTTATTAACGTTTCTCTTTTTTTTTTCATACAAATATTCTTGTTTCTGGATATTATAGCGCTTTAAATATTACGGATGCTGGGATGACGCGACCGTGTCCATTGTTTGTAGGTTTATGACGTAATTTATGTACCGGAAAAATACATAATTCTTAACTCTATCCGTGTGCCAATCCCTTTCACTTATCATGACTCTGATACTATTATGGCGATTACCGTTGCCTTAGTGTACAGCTTGGTAACAAAACAACGAGTTATCGAAGTTTCTAAGTTTTGTCAATTTTCTTCAAGGATTTATATTTCTTATATGACAGATAGATAATATTTCTTCGAATATTTTTTCTAAATCCAGTTTGTTTTCTCAATTCACTGTAATGGTCCGAAAAGTTTTTCTTTTTTTTTTTTTTCTTACGGAGAGTCGGATGACAGATAAGGGTAAGATCTGTAGGTAGATAAGAGATGATGCAAGCAAATGCATTGTGCCGTGATAAATGTTGTGATTTTATTTTTTAAAAAAATTTCCCACGTCATTCATTTTTTCTTTTTCATATCTTCCACGTATAAACGTCCATTTTACGTTTTCCTCTTATCCTCCGCATCACGAAATATTCTACTCGTTCACCTGTTCCACACTCGTGTCAAGCTGCAACATATTTCTCCTTTACGGCACATATGTATTTGCATGGAATGCAGCTCCGGTACACTCTGGCTTGTAGAAACAATAAAATGCGGTTGGCTACAGCGCGGAGCTCACGTCACTTTTACGACAAACCAAGTCTTTATCGACACGTTTCTTCGATAAGCGTTACGATTCTCCATAGCGGCAGTGCATTGACTAGCAGCGTTGAGCCGTGAATTCCGATGCATTCGCATATGCAACGAGCGTGACGATCGAACGATGCATCTTTGTTCCAACAACAATGACTTTTTTAATATGGATTCGGCGAGGAAATATTCAAGAGCCGTACACTCGTTATTGTACATAGTTCATCCCTTATTTTTTTTTCCCCTTTCTAATCCTCATTCACTCGTCGGCCTCTCTCACTCGCCTGCAAATACTCTATTTCCATTTCTATCTTCTCCCCTTTGCTCGCACAGTTCTGCCCTAGCGTTCCCGACAATTTTCCGTCCAAAGCGATTCGAGAACCCTTAGCGAACGTAACTTATCGGCATTTTATATTTATATCCATGATTTAGAGGGTACACGCCAGCACTGCGGTTAATGGGGCCAACCCTGCTGATATCACATACGCCTATATCTCAAATTCGATCTATGCACAGGATATATATATATATATATATATACATATACTATTTATATCTTCCATGGACACGGCTGACCAACTGCAATCCAGAAAAGTCGATCCGTGGTAAAATTAAAAAAAAAAAAAACGAAAAACTCTGGCTCAATTTTTGTTGCTACTTTGTTTTTGGATTTTAAAAAAAGATTCGATTTCGCGTCGTTTTTTTATCCCTATTTTCCTGTAAAACTGACGAAGGTATACTTGACAGTGTGTTACGAGTGAACTGTAAATAAAATTTGCATATAAATATTATTCATTATCACGATTTGATTTACGTGATTGCCTTATCGATTCTCTAAATCAATGTTAATCACATAGAAACGTCATACATGTAATTTTCACGAAGTTGAAGTTATAAATCTTCGAAATCTTTATTTAAGGTGGATGCATAATGTAAATATTTTTGATTAAAAAAAAAAAAAAGAATTTTAATGACATCGCGATAAGAAAGTTTATCGTCCCGTCAAACGTAATAGGTCTCTAACGAGCCAGCGTTAAACAAAGCGCTAATTGGGTTAATTACGCCACTGCGTGGGATTACGTTCCTCAGTAGCCACGAGATTGCAACGAATTAAATTTTCAGAGAGTAAGAAGGAGCCGTGAAGGATTACAAAATCCTAATATTACCTCCCCCCCCCCCCCCCGCCCCTATCTGCACATATTGCATCCCCGAGATGATTTTGCCAGATTTTGAAATTTTCCAAAATTAAATACCGTCCAAGTTACCGAGTATTTTAAACGCGCGTGATACGCCTCGTCGGATGGATGAATATTTAACGTCGCTCCCGTAACTCCTAGTTGGCACTACATTAATTGAGTAATTTTGGAATCGTATAAATATCCCACTATAAATTCCTCGCATCGTACTCGAAAATAGACTCGTAACAGTTTTAAGTAGGTACAAGTGTAAATCTTACGTTAACGACAGGAAGATATCAAACGGATGAAATAAACACATATATGTACGTACATACATGTCTATCCATATATTCAACAGGGAGCATCATTCTGCATTTTAATTTCCTGGAGTAACGCATGGGTCAATGTCGTAATGAAAATTTAACCAAATAATTTTCACGTTGATTTATACCGTTCTGACTGGTACTAAGATCTCTCAGCGATTAAACCTAAAGCATAATTCACACCTGCTGCTTCTGTGGGTATTTCAAGTGATTTGCTACTACGGTCTTGTACGTATAAACTTCAAGTCGCGACTCCCATCCAAATGGTTTCGTGAAATGATCGCTGGACCACCAGCTGACTCCCTCGAACGTAATCTCAAAGTCAAATTATTCTCAACGATGATTACCTACAGATTTCGAATAGGCGATTATGCGAAATTTTTATAATTCCTACGTCACGTGCTTATAGTAAATTAAACGTTCGTCAATAAGATATTATAGTATCCCCAGTACTGTACACGTTAAGGCGCGGCCATATATGTATATGTGTATATATATATATATAAGTATACAGGACAAATGTCAAAGGTTGGAAAACGACGGCTGTATATTTTAGTTGATAAAAACGAAAGAAAACACGACTTATTCGTCAAAGAAAATTACAACGGATCTTAGTCGTGTGTTGACTCATGTGTGAATTTCGCAGAGGTTTACATTTCCAGGATTCAATGCGGGTACGCAACGTGCTATGGAATATATCAAGCCGCCCTCAATATACATATATATATATATACATCCCTGTAATGTATCGTATCTCATTCGCAATATATTTGACAGGAGCGGCTTTTCACGTCTTTTCATTCTTTTGTATGACAGGGCTTTTTTGCCTTTCGCTTGACGATCGCAGGGATTGATGTATAGCGTTTATAAAATGTCCCTAGAAAAATATAAACGAGCCACGGATGGCTAGTGAATAAAGAATAGGAGTCCTTATGGAAAAATACACTATCGGACGAGAGACGCCGGTTTTGCCTCCAAAAAAGGAACAGTTGGTAAACAGTGCATAAGACAAATATAACGACACAGAGTTATCAACGAGAAAGAGAGAGAGAGAAAGACTAAAAATATACGAAAAATCAATGCGAAAGAAGCGCAAATCATCCCGGCTAGCAAAACGTCCAAATCAATTTAGGGTCATCTCCATAGCGCGATCGCGAAGTAAAGACCGTATAACTTTTGGGCGTACCATCGTAAAATTCCAAGTAAACTTTTTCACTTATCCAAATACGCGTTTTCTTCGTTTTCTCAAATAGCCATACGTCATCCCAGAGATCTCCGCTTACATCGTCGTGACGTTCCCTCTTGCCATAAGCCATGAACTTTGACCCAAGGACCGAAAACTCCCGATATAAATTATTCTCGAAGAATCAAAACAAGCCGGGACTGAGAGATTTCTGGAAAGATTGCTAATCTTCGAAAATTTGTATGCTCACAATGTAGATCATCTTGTACACCCGTTATAAACACGCATACAGTGCAAAATCATGATGTGCATTGGAAATCAAGATTACGCAATGATTTGCAGATTAAAATTCTATGACGTCGTATTGTGTCTGACTTATAGGCTCCACTTGAGCAATCTCCCCCCCTCCCCCCTCCGCGCTGCAATTCCCCTCTCCCGATGTACCTCCTCGTACGGCTCAAGGCGTATTTCCAATACGACGACGATGACATTTTTAGCGGTATGACGAAGCTTTACAAACGCGTTACAATATCGCGCTAGTCAGTCGCGGTACATTAGCGAATGTTATTTTCCGTAAGTCATCAGCAAGTGCGGAATGAAACGCACTATGCATTCCGTCCCAGCTATTGTGTCGTATGGATAAGTGTGGCGCGTGAGAAAAATTACACGGTATAGATACCAATGTATGTAGTACACAGGCCACTGCTTATCCGCTAGCTTTAACAAGGAAGAGGGGAAGGTTTACCTCGAAGGTCGAGAAACGTCGCTACAGACGCCTTCAACCTCGAGCACGGGAAAGGGGAGGAAAATCAATGGCAAAAAAAGAATAGAAAAGAATTTTAATCAGAGCATATATAGCTAGGGGTAAAAAAATGACTTTGGTTTGCCTAACTAAAGAGGGTTGATGAAGCAATATTTTTCTTTTTTTTTTTTTTTTTTTTTTTTAATAAATACAATTATGACTCATCTAACTCAGGCTGTCCCTCTTAGGACTGCCCGGACGTGAAATTTATCATACTGGATGCCGCTAATTTTGAAGGAGCAATGTGGAGCATTGCCAACATGGAACCATCGAATGTCGTCATTAAAATTTCGGACGAGCTTCTCGACCCACAATGACAATCATTGTGAGCCAACACGACAGAAGATAACTTTGAACTTTACGAGGAAGATAAATAGATTTTCCTAGAAATTCTTTCCGTTCGCGTGATTCGGATCGCGGTATGACGTCAATGTTTTTCAGAATCGAATGTCTACTTGTAAAGCCAAAATGTCAGGAGTACGTCACGCGTCCATTCTCTAATCTCAGATACAGTTGGATAGTCACGTTACGTGTGAAGTTATTCGATTAATTCTCGGTTATACAGCGTGGTGAGAGAGGGCGGGGGGTCGAAGGAGGGGTAAGAGAGGGGAGGGACGAAAGTACGTACTTGACTAATGGCAGTGCACAGGATCTTGTATCAAGATCGAGTTAAGTTTTGAGGGGGTCGATAGGGGGTAGCAATAGCGATACTCGAGGAGGCTGAAGAACAGAATAGATTGATGGACCATTTGACCCGGTGGGGGTTATTAAAAATTTGTTTGATTTTGTGACAATTTGTTGAAACAGGGAAAACGGTGTTAGGACTCTTTAATGTCCCGCGGAGACGTCTGTTTTGGCTCGTCTATCGGGACGATAAAGTTTAAACGGTGTTAAATCAGAGTTTATCGTAAACTTCGAGGCGCGCCAAACAAAGTTTATTTTAAGGTTAACCTCTATTTATACTTAATCACGAAGTTCAAGCACGAGTAATGAATTCATCGAGGATTGGAGAAGCCATTCGGCAGAATCGAGATTACCTTATGCATACCGCATATACATTGGGATAGAAGCGTTTTATATGTATGTACCATTGCTGTTAAATTAAAAACTACGTGAAAATAGATTACTTTTAGAAAATTGTTTTTCTGATAAATTCTGCCTGCTGTGCGTGATCGAACGTCACTTTTTGTTGCCGCTCGGTTAACTTTGTATTTCAGTTTGTATCGCGAAGCGCAATAAGAGAATAATGATGACAATCGGTCGGAGCAATTTTACGAATTGATTATCGATGCAGACGATAAAAACGAAAATTATGTGTAATCGTACGTATAGTTGCAGGTTTAACGAATATTCTTCGTACCTGACGCGAATTCACAAAAAAAGTCCATAAATATTATATAACCTCAAACTGTAAGACACGTGTTTGAGAGACAGACGCGACGCTTAATTTTTCAGATTTTTGGGATTCGCCTTTTTTCTCTAAAGCATGTAATTCTTAAAAAAAATAATTTTTTTTCATTTCATTTCATTTCAGACGTACTACTTATACCCTGGAATTTTATTATAATTTGCTTAAAAAAATCTTCCTCTGTTAAAAAGTTACATTGTAGTTTGTAAGCTCGTGTCTGACGGGATACGTGTGATCTATGTGTTCATGTTAAGAAAAAGTGTAATGTACTAGGGTTGAAAAACGTATACACGTACTAAATGCACTTTATCCTATAATGCCCGGACGTAGCTTCTTGAAGTTCTAGTAGAAAAAGCAAAAAGTAAACAGACAAAAAACGGCAACATCTCCTAGCGCAGCTTTCCCGACAGGCAAGAGTTGACCTGAATCCCTTCTTCAGTTATTTGAGTATTTGACCTCATGCTTATCCGAGAATAATTCGCCACCCCCTATACGTCATACTCAGAACTACCAATTCGACAACAGCGTCGAATTGCTTTCGCATCACTTCAAGTCAGACGCGTTTCTCTGCTAGTTCGAAATTTTATCGTCGAATTTTCACGGACAAATTTTCCTCTTGTTATTTTTATTAATTGTCATTTTCAAGATGGCAGAACATAAATATTCTAAGCAATATCGATCCAGACCAAAACACCCTGTAGCCCTAATGATAATATTTTATATGTATATGTATAACCCCACTGTGATTAACGAGCGGCTTAAGTTATACCTATGAATAATAAAGTACGGCATTTTCCTTTATTAAATGTCAAAGAAAATCATGCAAGATGCCTCTCGAAAATGTCAATAACATTGTTAATGATATTTCAGGTAATCAAAATTTTTAGAGACATTCGAGAAGCGAGTCAGGCGCGATTTACTGATTTACAGTGAGCAAATGGCAAACTTAAGGTACAGTCGAACTGTAATAACTCCTTGTTATGAAAATGTCGAAATTCAATAATTTATCGCTTGGAACGAATTATGGGTCCCTGTTGAACGTACGTGCCTGTCTAACTTTAAGCCAGGTACAGTCTTGTTACGGAAGTCCGTAACGTAGTCCCATAACGCAAACGTAAAACCAACCCCCGTAGCTGCACCGTCGCACAGTTAGGATACGCAGTCACGTTACGTTGCTAGTGTGCGCACGGCTTTGTAGCAGACTCGATAGGCTTTCTTTATTATTTTCATTGATCCATTACCTCACGGCTAGTATAGATAGTGACTTGCTACTCGTCGTTACTGCCAACGCTATTTTTATACTCCTCGGAGCTTCAGTAGGTACTAAGGAAGAAACACCCTCCAGAATGGCTCGACTGCGTCGTGGCGCATAAAGGCTGTTAAATGTTTATAGCCACGTGCATTCGGTGCTCTGTTCTCGACTGAATGTCTTCGTTGATATTGAAAATTGAAAATAACTTAATGAACCTAATTTTGTATGGGGGACGTAGATGCTTTCGAAAGGATTGAAAAAAAAATATTTTTGCTTCAAAAAAAATTTTTTTTTTAAATTGTAGGGGGCACTGAACTCTCTTTTGCGATCTTGTTTTTTCCCTACACATTGAAGACTCCAGAATTGTTATTGTATTCTGGAGCTATCACCAGTCAAGATTTAGTATTGCGTGTTTTATCTGTATATTCCGCACTCGATTTTTCTTTCAGGAAGGTTTGTGTGTAGGTGGAGAGACGAGATGCGAAAACGTCGTAAATCTTGGCGGGTCCTAACGACAGAAACTTGTACGGTAACGTACTGTAATGATCATTTTGACGGATAGGACAATCCTTTACCGCATTGTCCCTAATCTGTAGGATTAAAGTGGAAACGTGGACCGTATACATGGTTTGTCTCAGGACAGGATCGTACGGAGCTTTCGGGTAAGGACACTATCTCTCCCTGATGAATCCCCCAGGATTTTGTAGTTTTGAGTTTAATTTGTCAGACCAAGAATTTCTTGGTAATTACCGTAGTATAAATCATTATTGTAATCTCAGTCGTGATAAGAAGTATAGTACTAAAAAAAATATTTAGTGTTGACCTCGTCGAGTGGATTTAACAAAAAAAAAATTATATTGTCAAAGCCTCGATATTTATGGCATAATTTGCATTTAGGAAATTGAGAAAAATCACGATCTCGTTTCACCCGGAAAGTGGATGCTGGGAGATTACCAGGAGTTTACCAGGAGTTTCTTTAATCCTGAACGCGGGAAATTCGAATAGCATGTGATACGTTTAGCCTGAGGATGGTGATTGATCTAACCCTGCAGCTCGGAACGTACTTCAGAGTCTGGAACACGGGGATTGGGATCCATATAGAAAGTAAATAGGTGAGTATTGATCGGATGCTGCTTTTAGGTTCTGATTGCGTCTGATCCAACCAGCGACCAAGTTGATCCTGCGGGCACAGAATCCAAAGGAAATGGGAATTCGAAGTTCAGCGATCCGATGTGACTTTCAAGCTCATTTGATACTCCGATTGCCGCATGCAAGTTCAAATGAAAATCGGTTGCTAATAAAGAGTCTTTTGTGCGGGAGGAATCAAAGCTTCGTTAATGAGGAATCTGTGATTCTGAAAAGATTAACAGCTTGAGCCATGTTCCGCGCTTCTTGGCTCGGCTCTCCAGATCGCACGGCTGTGAAAAAATGTAACAGGCACATCGACCACGGGGGTTTCTGCTCTTAGTAAAATATCGACGCAATCCCCCCCCCCCCCACACACACTTTCGGATATTTTAATCCTGAATTATCGAGATGAATACCGGAAAAGAGTGGAAAATAAAAATTCACTGTCTATTTACACGAGTCTTTTTAACTCTTGGAAAATTTACATGGCACGGACTGTACTTGACTGTGCGACTGATTTACTCGAACGATTTGCAGAATTCTACGCGTAATGCGCGAATACCGCTGGGCTGTCATTGAGAATGGCGAATTTAATGTACGATATCGTTCGTTAGGAACTTTTCGACGGGAATTGATGTACCGTGTTGAAATTCCACGATAACAGAGCGAGCGTCTTCGAGGAGGAATATTTAAAGATTTATGAAAACTCAAAATACTGAAAATACAATCGAGACAATTATTTACGAAAATTTGTATCAATAAAGGTATAAGGTAAGCAAATTTACAAGATGCCTGAATGTCGCAA
Organism: Calameuta pygmaea; assembly: GCA_031762395.1. NCBI lineage: Eukaryota > Metazoa > Arthropoda > Insecta > Hymenoptera > Cephidae > Calameuta > Calameuta pygmaea. The sequence continues at coordinate 85,228 of JASANN010000554.1, read as the reverse complement.
ATATTTCCTTCTGGAAATAAATAAATCCCTTCTGGATATTCTCAAAATTTCGCGTACAGTCATACACACTAATCGTATAACCTCATACATAATGGCTGTTCGTAAATCGACGCTGACGCTACTGACGCTACAATCGCATGGCGGTTCACTTAATAAAATAGATTGCGCGGTATCGCAAACAAAAAAAGATTGTTCACGCGCACCGATAACGACTGCTTGCGTTGCCTGGTAAGGTAGTCACGACGCTCAACGCCAAGCGCGCGTCGAATAATTAATAAGACAATCACGTTCGACACGACGCAATCGATAATTACATATTTTAGTAAAAAAAAAAAAGATAATTCCATTTTTCAACATTTTCACATCATTTCACGCATCACAGAGAAAATCATCTGGCGAGCATCTCATACCCCGAATACCACTAGGAGCCACCCTACTTAGCCTACTTCCGTCACCCAAAGCTGTACTTCCGGTTCTCGTGCAACCGGATATCGTTGTCTTCGTCATCCTCGAGGTTGTCCCAGACCTCATTGTCCTTACGGTGTCACCACTATTCGTTGTACTGGTCGATGAAATGGTCTTGGCTCGAACGGACGTGCTACTGTAGACGAATGACACTTTGGTACTTGACCCTTGACCTTCGCTAGTGAAAAATGCACATTCCTCAGCAAGATGAGTGAGTTCGGTTCCAAGTGATCCGGAAGTGCTGCTGCTGGCCATGGAGCAATCGCTACGATCGGAGGACGAGATCCCTTCAGGATTGTCAATTGGCTCTAGAAAGACAACCTGGTGCCTAGAGTCGACGCGACGTCTTCGACGATGACGTCCAAGAAGCTTGACAGATGCAAAGGTGAACAAGGGCGTCGTCGAGGACTCGGGAATTCCGTCGGTGAAGACTATCGGCACGACGATCAATTTGTCGCGTGCCAACGGTAATACGATTCTCGTCGAAGGACTTCGAGAGCTCGATACTCCTTGCTGAGAGAGTTTCCAGTCCGGACGACCAGCTAGAGACAGCTTGGACGAGACTTCCGTTAAGTTATTAGATTCCGTGCCGAGCCGCTTCCTTGGGGCTCCGTCTCCCGAGGAGGAGCGACCGTAAATCGAGGGGTTCGAGTCTCGGCTAAAATTCATAGTACATCTTTGAAGAAAATTATCGGAGCTCACAGCTTCTTTCCTAGATACGTAACTTTCACGAGGAATATCCGCCGTTCCGGAGGAAAAGAACGAATCCTTCCTTGAGGCTGTTACGTCCGGACACTCGGTGGATCGATCCGCCATGATATAGTCGCTGCACGGAAATTCCTTCCGCTCGGATGGAATCTCGTTAAATTCAAACGAATTTTCTTCAACGACTTGCACGGCTTTGCTAGAACAATTGACGGGCACCGTGTCTTTTCTTGTATTCATGAAAATTACTTCTGAGTCAGATTCTCTGTTTACGACTGCACATCCAGCGGGAGACTCGCAGGGAAGTTTGCGAATGGGCGAACCACTTTCCAGAAAACAACTGGATCGTCCGTATGTATTATCCTTGAGGATCGTAGATTCATGAAAAAGTTTATCACTACCCGAATCCTTTCCATTCCGAATTACCTCGTTCCGTACGGTCGTTGTATACGGATCGTGAAAATTACAATGTCCCGTTACTCCATAATCACGTCGTGGCGTGTAGTAGCTGGGAAATTGCAGGCTGTCGAGATTCACGATGGAATTGCGCCAGCCATTAATAGGAACGATATACGAATTTGTCGTGGTAATGGGATTGGCGCGCGGAAGGTAAATCTCCTTGGGAATAATTTTCTCTTTCGCGCGCATAACTGTATTCCTGGCGTAGGTAGAATGAAAATTTGGTAAATCCATGCAAACGTTCAAATTCTTTCGTGACGAAATTTCATTCCCGGTATTATGCAAGAGGCATCCTGAAGTCCCGAACAACATGGCTGAACTATTCATAGGGCTCATATCAAAGCCAAATGACAGTTCTTCAGTGAGATTGAGGGCGCGCACCTTGCCCTTAATTTCACTCAATTTATTCTGCAACGGACCAAGCTCATCCTCGATCCTCGACAGAGCATCCAGATCAGCGTTGGATCTTGGATAGAGAAACTTTTTCCTATCCTTCGCCGCCTTATTCGGCGACGTCGCGTCTTCGTGGGGACTCGGCTCAAAGTAGAACGACTTTATCGAGGGGTTAGGGTTCTTAGCAATGTCGATTAAATCGTCTATAAAATTTCCAGGATTCACCGAATTACCAGGATCGCAATCAGAATACAGGGACCCATCGATCATCCCAGACTTGATTTCGTCCTGTGATTCGATACAGACCCAATCCGATCGATCGTCATTCTCGTCGCATAGTACAGGTAGCTGAGTCAGAGACTCAAATTTTCTGGCTCGGTAGTTGAACGGTACACCAGTCATCGATATATTATCCATCGATACAGTTCGATTAGACCCAGACCACTCGGAGTCCATGATGGCCCTTATTTTTTTCATTTTCTTAATACGCGCGTGAGACGACTCGGATATCAGTCTTTCCGGAATAGAAAATTCCGAAGGATCACCAGGATCATCCCATGTAGCGGTTATCTTCAACGCCGGTAGGGATTCCGAAGCTGTCAGGACACCTCGTAACTCCAAATCCTTCCAGCCTTCAATTTTTTTAATCCTATCCTTGGATATATTCTCGTCCTTGGACACGTCCATATCGAAACAAGATTTTCTTTCGGATTCTCCACCCGTCCAAACGTCACTTCCTTTTCTTTCCAAGGAAGTGACGTCACCTGGATATATCTTTTTACTTTGCCAACCGGAAGTCCGTGTACTGCGATTCTGCAAGTGGTAAACCGGCTGCAAGGTGCAAGGACCCTCGCTGGACGTCTCGTACTCGCCATTGGAATCCGATTGATTTGAAATCACTGAACAAGGACTGGATCGTATATGCTTCCTCGTGTATTCCGATATCCTTCGGATTCCCGTTTCCTGGGAATTTCGTAAATTCACGCCGGGGATCACTCTGTTAGTGCGTTTTATAAAGCCAGGATATTCCGTGAATCCATCCGATGTTCTGTCCAGTGACATTATTCGTTTTAATTCACGCGAACCGAACGACCCCCCTTAGTTTCGTCAGGCCGGAAGTGCTCGTTAATTAAATTTCGACCAAAGGCTATGACACGAGGCATTTCTAATTTGAGGTTAGGAACACGCGCGAAATTTTCTCGATTTTTTTTTTCGATGCGAGCAATTTTTTTTAATCAGCGAACTTCGTGACGTACATCAAGGACACACTTCAGGAACAAATGATACACGGATATTAAGGATCGTAGAAGACTTGCGATGTGTTACACAATGTGTACAGATTTATTCAGTCCAGGTGTATCACCTGAAGTTAACCTGCCCATTTAGTTTCTATGGTGGAACCTACTCCAGTGGATCGGTTTGGCCTGAATAACCTAGTACACGTATGTATATATATATATATTTGTTTTACCTTTGGTTATCGTAGAACGTTCGACTCCGATCACGTTTCAGATCAGATTTCCATTGTAAGGAACTTCCTTGTGTTTGTATGTACACTGTGGATACGATACAAGATCGAAATACAGGCTGTTAGAAATACAACGTGCCTCGAATACTAACCACAGGTTGATATCGTACAGTTATACGGCTGTACTGAGAGTCGATAGATTTTGCTATTGGACACAAAATAATGCATTGTCGAGAGACACGAGTGCTGGGCTACTACGTGGATACATTTTAGCTTTCAAGGAGAATCGAAATATTTAAGCATATTTTTTCAGTAGATTTACCTTGAAAAATAGATTTTTTTTTCCCGATTTCACTACGTATCATGGTCAATGTATGGATACGCGTATTTGTGATAAAATCTTGTTATCGTATATCTTGCGAAAAGAATTTGTATGATTTTTTTTGTATTTTTATTATCCGTCTCAATTTTTATTTTATACAGTTTAATATCTCGTAACTTCACTGTTAAACGGTATAGCGCTCGACGAGATAAGTAAATGGATTTCTACGTGAATTGCTTAGCAAACACAAACAAATTACGTTGGATACGTCTTTTTTTCTCGGAGTAATTTATTCTGCTTTGTGCTGCCATCTAACAGAGGCTTATTAAGTCCTGTTGGGAAGGTTGATTATTTGAACTCTCATGATATACCGACGATCAATTACCATACATAGTATCGACTTTCTAATATAAAATTTTCGAAAATATTACATGATCTAAAAAATGAGTGAATAATAAAAAATATTATACGGTCTGATTGAAAAAAGCTATAATGACCTATGATTATTATGAAATGTGCTATAAATAATCATAATCCCAAAGATACGACGACTCGAAATTCCCTCGTGATCCATAATCATAACCAATTCGAATCTCACGAATTAATATCTATTCATGGACGCTTGTAATTTATCATCCCAGAGATATACACCTTGCTCACGGCATGTTGTTTAATACTGATATTAATCTCGAACCGTACTCTCATGGCATTATTTGGCTATCGATGTAGGGCTTTCTGAGTTGGGTGCGTGTCAGTCTGAAAGTGGCTGTTTGTAAAATTTTATATTTTGACCGGCACTTTACTAATTTAAAATAGTACGGCGATCATCCGCCAGATGGAGTTTCTACCATTTTCAGCAAGCATCCCACTTTCTGTTTTGCTTGTTTTTGACAATCTTCCTGTTAACGAGGACTTCACGATTACACGAGAGCTACGAACTAAAGGTATCTCGAAAAATTGTATCTAAGAACGAGAGAAAAAATCTGCACGAATTTTCACTACCAAATTATTGTATATTTATGAGCAAAATTTTGAAATATAAAAAAAAGGCTCAAACAATTTATTAAGGACGTACAGTTCGGTTGAATGTTTCAAAGATTTTTCCAAGCATTAAGAAATGAAATTGACAATTCCACGAAACAGGAATTGAAATCCTGCTGAAGGTTACGTAAATGAAAAGACCCGTTCCGTCCTAGCGGAATTTTATACCGTCCATCGATCTTTACGAGTACTTCGATTCAAGATGGTGGCGCAGCATCCCACGATGCAGCTTCCCACATTCTATCCCCTACCATTATCACGCTAGAACGCTTGCTTGAGTACCGAGTAAGATTTTCAAAAGAAACGATAACCATTTCACGAAGATTCTTCGACGAGGCGTTTTTTTATATTCATGACTTTCGAAAGTGTCGCGCGAAATTGTTGGGTCGTCAAGGATGAAATTTGTAGGAAAAAAAAAAGCAAAGTTGGTTGATAACTTATAAATTTCATCCTTGCCAACCCACTACATTATGACAACTAGACTCTCGTACATCAAACAGCTAAAATGGATCCAATAAATTTTGGATTAACATAAAACACGATCTTCTCGAAAAATTTTCATTTTTTTTTTTCAAAAGTTACGTGCGTTATTATTAATTGGAAATTTCTACAATTTCCACATATTTTTCAATAACATAATATTTTTCAGAATAGGTGCTACATTTTGTATAATAACATTCAAAGGATAAAAAAGCAGACGAAATAAAGTACGTGCCGCAATAAGAAAATCGTAAGAAATTTCTTTCGAATTACCAATGCAAATTCAATGCGAATCTTTTGAACAGTATCATAATCATATTGCACGTAAAAAAAAAGTACAGAATCCCGTCGAATAATTTTTAGTAATTTTACGTCCTCGTGCAAAAGCAGGTTTTGGGCAGGACTTTAACGCGAATATTGAATCACAGTATTACACTGTCAAGATTGACCAAACACAGCTAATCCTTGAAACTACACGGACAAATCATGCAACGTATAATACAGCCATATTATATCTATAGCCATTATCGATATATCAATACAAAAACGCCTGAGTGACTTTTATCCAGATTATCCAATCGGACATTGCGAGAAGATAAATATGTATGGAAATAAATTTTTTACTAACAAATCATATCTACCCTTCACGAGAGTCCGTATCAATTATTTGCCCAAAAGACAAGAGTATTCCCAAAAAAAAAAAAAAAAATAACGCTTACAGAATCCCACCCATGCCAACATATTCGGAATACACGTAAAATTATAAAAATCTTCAATTTTCGGGAGATCCGTAAGGATCCAGGAGGAGAAACGAAAAGAGAAGTAGGAGAAGTGATCCATCACGGAGTCGCCAGCAGCCGAAAAGTAATTCATCACAGGGATAAGCACTCGCTTTTCGGATGTCTCTAACAAGGACGGCCCCCGGAGATCAGGACTGATAAGGGACGCGGAATTAAGTGGAGGAAACAAAAAAGAAAACGAGAGATCTAGTAAATTCTAATAAGTTCAGATTAATCGAAAGGTTAATTAAACACCCATCGAAGATTGATTATCGATTTTGATAATACGAATTCAAATGGAAATTTACTTGGTTGTTTAGAAAAAGTACACAAGACTGTCGTTTTTCATTATTTACGACACTAGAAATTATTCTAATATGAGGTGGGTACCCCTCCTCCCCCTCCCGTCAAACCCTTCAGATTTTATTGCACGTCTATTACCACCTATAAGACTTTCATCTGTTCTCCTAGAATCTCTAAAATCTACAGGGACCAATTATTGGCTGCTAATAAAAAAAAAGGAGTAAAGTCGATAAAAAGTCTCAGTCTCGATTCTTCTTGCGATTTGCGAAACTCTGGGGAAAATTGACGAATTTAAGGACGACTTTAAAAGTTCGTTGTTACTTCGCGCGAAAGTCCATCCCTATTGTTGGTGGGAAGGGAGGCTTGTTTATTGGTCTTTGGATTATCTACTTTGTATACAGTAGTAATATGAATATCTTCTCAGCTGCTTGCGAATAGCCCACAAAAATTTTATTAGACTTTTATCTCTTGTGGTTGCTAAGGAAACGACCTTAGCAACCGAAGGAAACGAAGGAGATCGTACTGATAACCGACTAGTAATCGTTAGTCAAATTAGTTTAAATAAAATGCCGATTCTTATTGAGATAAGAATCGCGAGTCATTGTGCGAATTTATTGTACGGCTGTATATAAGTACGTGATGTTATGGAAAATTTTCTAGAATCAGCATTAGGATATCTGTCCCTGTTTAGAACGACACCTACCGATGTCATCGATAAATGATGTCATCTTGACTGTATATGTATCTAAACGATCAGATTTTTTATTGTAAATTTTGACAACGGAGATTTTATATGAAATAATGTCGTAGACTTTCAAGTAGATTATTTAATTTTTAAGGAATTTATGCAACGTGTGCTCTTTGGGATAATTATAAGGGTTAAATAAATAATCGAAAATTATGGGTCTAACGTGTTATCGTATAATTTATCATAGCTGCCTCCATTCGTACAATACACCTGTCAGGCAAGACATTAAAATTGATGACTTCCCCAGGTTATTTTGCACGTTGAAATTTTTATCCCTGAGGACACGAAACACGTGGCTTGAAAAATCTTTTTCTATAAGAGATTCCTTTTTTGCTTTCGATCTTCTTCCGTTTCGGCCTCCAAATTGTTACGAGCTACCACCCATGTGTCAGAACGATATATGTACATATATATATTTTTAATACATGATTAACGGGACAGTGACGTCATTTTTTGTAATTTAATTTCAAATATGACTTTTTAAATCTAATTTCAAAAGTCCTAAGATCGGTACTGTGAAAATTGGTACGAAATATTTATAAATAAAACAAATACGATTTTCTCTAATAAAAACATATATCTTGAATATGTAATGTGAAGTAATGTCGATGAGTCTAAAGTGTTCGGGAATTTCGTTAAACATGCGAAAAGTTGGTACAAATTTTTTTTACAATTTTTCAAAAATGACATTGCTTACATGTCCAGCATGAAAAAAAACGTTGCTCCATCTAGATATAATTTTTATGAAATATCGAGCAGATATGCAATAAGTCAACGCACCTACTTATTCCTGATAAAAAAAAAATAGCACGAGTTAGCATAACTGTAAAAACTTCGTATTCCAAAAAATTCCAGTAACATAGGTACGTATACCGTGCTATTGTATCACAGTATAATTTTTTTTATTGTACTACCGCTCAAGTATTCTTAACGTCACCTAGTTAGCCGATCTCTTGTTGCATGAAAAAAAAAAAAAAACAATGGAATATGTATACCTATGTCAGAAGCTGCGCCCGGCCGTTTATCCCTATTACGTAACGCCTTCTTCCATGCCTCTTACTTTTAACTCGGAATGTAGTTCACTAACTGGCAGGGAGTCCTTCTAGGGAACAGATCGCACGCACCAAAATGTCAGTCAAGAAAGCAGTTAATATTTCGCGAGTGAAACATTGCTTCAACTTCCTGACTGACCCGTTCAGGGCCGTACCTACTACGAGAATAAAGAAAACTACGTGATAACTCCTGACCGTTCTATTAAATCTTCCATTGACTTGCATACGACAACGTAAGCAAACTACTGTATGATAATGTTATGTAGACTCAACAAGCGTGTTTGAATATTCCCGCCAATATTACCGTACCGTATAGTACATACAGTAGAGTCACGGGACAATTTTGTTAATCGTACAACAATCAAAAGTAACTGAAATTTGATTTTAACGTGAAATTGTGAAACGATTATATTTTTCTTATTTCTTAAAGTGGGTAAAAAATAAAATGAATTTGAAATTCGTAAGTGGTTGGATAATTCTCTTTATCGTAATGCGACGCCCTTCTGGATTCGGCGAACAAACGAGAATGTCTTAAATGATTAACTACGTCCCATAATGAATTTCTTTAGGATTCAACGTAGGTGGGGGGGGGGTGCGAAGGGGTTATTGTATTATGAACGGAAAATTCTAAGGAGATGGTATTACAGGCGGAGCTGCGTCTTAATCGAATGAAACATTTGTCACGATGTAATATCGTGTGGTGACTAAAAAGACATAAATATCGTTCTGAGATGAAATCTACCTTACCGACTAGAAATGAAAAACTAGTAACTACTGTGCACACATATATCTATATTGCATATGGTAAAACCTATTATTCTTGGAACATATCCAAAAACATTCATGTATTCGTTCACGTGACAGAACGTCGTCTGCATTAAATTAACGTCAAATTGCGTAATAATTATGACAGGACGTTTCGGGAAGATAAATTTTAAAAAATTTTATTTTCTACGATAAGAAATCTTACGAGATAAAATTTTCTTATACAGGGACTAAACGGATAAGAAGATTGTGGAATTTTTCATCAGACTAAGTGCTTGGGCTCCTTGTCGTTCTAACACTTTTCATTAAAAGTTGCTACGAGTCGTTATTACAAGCGAAAGATACGATAACAACTGCCGGATGACTTTTTTGGGGGGGAAAAAGGAAAAACGATCAGCAGATACCCAAGACGTGAATAAATCAAGACACAAACCCGTTATAGGAAAAAAAAAAGCGATTTTCGCAAAAAGATTCGATATTTTCGACCAGCCGGTTAATTAAGAAATGTTTCTATTGAAAATTAAAGGATTGCCACGTTACTGAGACATCACGTGCGCTTATATTGGAATATATAACTTGACATTGTATAATCGACTTCCTGGTTACGGTAAAATATATTCTACTACCTAATGTCTTACATCTTTCGCGCTGATCATTTCAGTGAAAGCTAGGCAATATTAAGATACCAATTTAAGACAGTCTTTATCGATCCGTTTATAATATTTTATGAGTCCTGATAACTATTTTCATGAATATTGAAAGCGATGAGTGACTTTCGTTTTTCACGATGAGATAAATCATCCTCGACTTGTCCCCTAATGAGCATCTTGGACGACCTGCGAACTTCGCGAAATCGATATCCATCAAATTTGGCACTGACGAATTCCCACTGATAACAAGTCTCTTGTCAGTACTAAGGACAACCTTAGATGATCGCTTGAGCTCCACGAGGATATCCATTTATACTCTTGATTGATTCATTCATGTGCATAGAGATCTGATAACGTCACGTGTCTATGACGTCATTTTGATACCCGCCGATTCTGAATGTTTTTCGATAAATTATATTTTATTGTCGCCCACGTGGAAATCCTACCTTGTTGATTCCGATTTTTCTTGACTTTCATCAGATTCGTATAAATTTCTTCATCGTATCCTAATCTGTCGCCGAATCAAGTACAAAGTCTAAATTGTAATTAAAATATTCATTTAATTACATGAATACTGTTCCTATTCTATTCTTGACATTTGTCTGTGCGAAAAATGAAAAAAAAATTGGTACTTTCAAGAAACACCTGTCGTCCGACAAATGCCCATATCAGTCCATTCTCCTTTAATTTTTCCGTACTTTTTTGTTTGTCCTTAAAACATACTTGCAATGCACGCTGGTTGTGTTTGTGGACACAGAGCAATCCCAGAGCAATGTTAATTGTCATGGAATTTTACTTTCGACACGGAAGTAAAGTTTACACGTGTAGAGAAGAGCGATTTTAATTTCATTAATATATTAAGAAAAATAAAAAATTTTCTAACGCTTCCATCGAACAGCATAAATTTATTTTATTAACGAATCGAAGACGTAAATGTCAGACGAGTTTTTAATAAAATTCCAAGAGCAATAAAACGTACGTATCTTTGACTTTTTTTTTTCTTTTTTTTTCTCGACCGTATAAATATCATCCAGTTATAAAGAAAGTTCATTGGCTTCGTCTATCGAAACGCCTATTCGAAATGCCAGGAGGAACTGAAAAATTACGCTCGGCTATTGAAAATTAAATAACGATTGCTTAATATATCGAATAATCCAGATATATTAAAAATAAAATAATCATAGTCCTCGTGTATTAGGAATATCTATATTTTATTATATACTATATAAATATATTTTCTATATATGAAAATCTGACTATAGTTCATTGTACCATATGATACAGAAGTGATAGTCTCTTGAGTAAAAGCATTGTACGTCTTTACGCTATTACGTATTGGTCGATACTGATATCGAATTAACGATCAAGTCTATTGTACGATTAATCATTTGCAGAATGAATGGAAGATCGATTTGGACAATTGTAGATGATCTTTGCTAATCCTGCTGGATGATATCCATGAAGCGACGCATCATTAATTTTCAAGTATATCGAATGACCAATATAAATATGCAAAGTCTGGAACAGCTTTTTAGGTAGATTTGTCGTTCTTAATAATTTACTCATCAAATTATTATAAATAGCAAAAATCCTTGAAAAATTATTTGACACAATGAAATATCGTTCATCCCATTAACATAGAAGATTATAGCGCGGGCGTTTCGGGCTTTATAGCGAATTACATCGAAAATGACATTTGTTGCAAAAGTGAAGGTTGGTATACGTATTAATAGTATCAGATAAGAGTTACGTGAGCAAATTCTATGGAGAAGTGCCATTATGTATTAACTATATCAAACGCTGATGTTCCCTCTGAGAGCATTAAAGATTTTAATCAAACGAAAAAAGCAGCTTCGGTACTTTTTACATTATGAATTGTAATTTCGTCCTATGCTTATTGATGTGTATTTTTATCTCATTAGAAGCAACGCTAAAGTCAAAAAGTTTCGCGAAATTGTATTGGATTAAGATAAAAGGCATTTTGATCAACCGAAAAATCATGTAGGTATGTTCACGCGTTAAGGTCTTAATGTCGATTTTAAGAAAAAAATATATATATATATTATTCGTCACTAATCTATTCTCCAAAAAATTCCGAAATTTGTATTTAAAAAAATCTAAGCAAAAAAGTTATAAGTCAATAACAAAATTTTAGCGAGTAAATTATTATTGTTGAAAAAAAATCGTGTCGAGACTCAGAAAGGACAATCGTAATCACAGATCAGAATTGAATCAGGCTACAACTTCCATAATACATACGCGTTGATAATGCGAGACATTATCTATACGAGCGACTTCGTATCGATCGATTACAATGTAAATCTAAGTACCTAATGAAGTGCATTATTCCCTATAATTTCTATGGCAGTCACTTTGTCATCTTTTATCAAGTGTTTTGTGCTTTCCAGGTATTCCAACGTAAAAAGAAAACACTTGCAAGTATTTAAGGAGTGATTACCGTAGAAAGAGTAGCTAATAAAAAACTTCATTAGGCACGTAGATCTGCAATGTAGTCTTAAGGTTTTATAGCAAAATCCGATCATCCGATTGTCATAACCGGTAAGAAGTTGGTGAAGCTTCGCTTGGATTCGTTGAGTCCGTCCCTCGATAATACGGTTGGGATCCGGTCACCTTTGCGTGGCGACTTTGCGGTTACGTCATATAAAAATCGGATGGACTAACTACGGAACCACCAACGAGATTTAGCAGGGCGTGTACCTGTCTTGCAGTGAAAGTAATGGCAGACGAGGCATTGGGATTTGATATAAAAACGGCGAGCCAGGCAAAGGATGGCACTCTCAAGTCAAGACTCACAAGTGAACCATGCGGACCTTCCTAGTAAGTATCTCGTTGGTTGTCATTTCAACTAGGCGAATGATCAATCATTTGCTTAGCTGTTAGACAGCGTATCAGAAGTCAACTATGAAAGAAAGATTATTACCATATTGATAATATAGTTACGTGAGACATTAAAGAAATTACGAATCTTTGTAGATCTGCTGCCTGCTGGCTACCAGCGTTTTGGCCGGTGAAAAGAAACCGGTGAAGAAGCAGGAGAAACGTGGGGTGTTCCATGGCAATGGTGGAATCGGTGGAATCGGTGGATACGGTGGATACGGTGGATACGGTGGATACGGTGGAATCGGTGGAATCGGTTCCAACTCTTTCGGATACTCCAGTGGAGTAGGTGTGGGTCCAGTAGTGGGCGCCGGCATTCCTGTAGCATATAACCTGGGATCTACTTATGGTGGAAACTATGGCTACTCTTCCGGTGTTAATGGAGGATTCGCTGGATCAGGAATAGGAGGAGGATTCGCTGGATCAGGAATAGGAGGAGGATTCGGTGGAGCAGGAATAGGAGCTGGATCACTTTCCGCTATCTCAGCTGCCAGTGCATCTGCCATCGCAAATGCTCATTCCGAACGCATTACCGGAATTACTGTACACCGTGAAATCCAAGTTCCGGTTCCAGTCCCTCATCCAGTTCCGGTCCCGGTTACTCACACTGTGCCCGTACCTCACCCCGTTCCGGTTAAGGTCGAACAACCTTACCCAGTTCCAGTGCCTCATCCAGTACCAGTACCAGTCACCAAGCACGTGCCCGTCAAGATCGATAAACCTTACCCAGTCCCAGTTCCTCAACCCGTCCAAGTTCCCGTACCTCACCCAGTGCCAGTCGCAGTTCCCCAGGCGGTGCCAGTTCCAGTTTCCGTTCCCCACAACGTCGCAGTCCCTGTAACTTCCGAATTCGGAGTTGGTGATGCTGGCTTCGCTTCCGCCGGAACCTACACCAATGGATTCGGAGGATCTGTGGGAAGCTCTGGCTTTGTCTCGGACATTGGAGCCGGTCACGGCGTCGTCGTTGGATCAGGCCATGGTATCGGTGGTATTGGAACAACATACGGAACCGGCATTCCCATCCACGGTGCCGGCTACGTTAACAATTGGTGAACTACTAATTGAACGCGTGCAGCAGTACCTGATAAGCCCCCTGAGGACAGCATGGAATTTTGTAAACGAAATGACGGAAACATTGAATATTCATTAATAAATTTGTATTTTTGTAACAAATATCCATATATGAACTGCACCCATTAAGCTCCCTACCCTACCACAGTGTCTACAGACTGTCGACACTCCCATTGCCTATAATCAATACCTTTGATAAGTCAATAAGATTGCCCGTCTAGCCTCAAGGCAAACGATCCTACTTCAACCAATATTCTACACGGCCATTCTCAACATGGTTCGAAACATGCAGCAACGTTACCACTGCAGAAAGTCATATCATTAATTTTAATTAAAATAACCACCGGGTACATTAAGATATAATTTTAATACACCCGACAATTTTACAATCGCATCTATTGCCTATTACTAATTTCACTGTCAATCCTCCTGAAAAATCTTATAATAACGTTTTTAACCACGAATCTGAGTAACATCTTCGAACGATCGCACAATTTCGTAAAACGTCGTTAGAATTTATTGAAGAAACAAGTCTGTTATCTATCGCAAGGGCGAGCTCATAATTAGATCAGATATGTTGGCAAGGGTAAGTATAAGCTGCACGCAAAACTACGTCACGTTACGGGTTAGGATTCTCTGGACACTGGGCCAAGGATTTACTAGGTAGTATAGTATTGTGTAGTAAGTATAGTCTCGTTACATACAGTCTAGTGCGAGATATCGTATATTGAAAAATATACTAAATTTACCGGGCATTACGTGCGATGGCAAAAGTCTAGTGGAAATTATATAAGAAAGTTTACGAACCACAATGCCCTATACTTTGACTCTCGTTGTCAGTGCAACGGTCGTGATACTAATCAAAGATACGCATGAAAAATAATATCGAACGTAACAGCGAAATGAGTCAGAAAAAAAATACACATCCACGGCGAATTTCAAAGTACATCCCCTCGCGTCTCGTAAATGACGCTCGTGATCATTCAGATTCGGAAACGACGTATCTTCATGTGTATATCGCATAGCGGGTCATTAAGAAATCTGGAATTATGGTTTGGAAAGTTTTTTTTAGGAATATCAATGTACCTCAACGGTCTTATGCGACCAATGGGAGTGGTCCGTGATGAAATAGTTGGTTTTTTGATATATAAAAAAAAATAATTAGGATTCACGACTGATTTTAATATGCTAATAAATTGCATTATAAATTTGAGAGACACGTGATTTTGCTGAAGTTAATCTGATACTAATTTTGCGATATTTGCTATTCTCAAAATATCCGGTATCCTTGGAAATAGTGACGTCACGTAAATTAACATCGAAACAGGGAGAAGCAGTTTGGATGTCTATGATCTCGTCGGTATCTGTACTCGGTATGCGAATTTGATGTTTCATTTTTGCAAATGGTACAATTCAAGTTTACGCGAAATATCTTCTATGAGATTTCAGTAGCGTAGGAAGTTTTACGACTGAAGACTATGGATGCTGAACAGCGAAATATCTTTCTACGTACTTTTGCTGAATGTACCTCGAGAACTTTTGTCGAGTCTGAAGTGTACAAGAGTTCGCAGGAATATGCCTAGGACTGGGTATATGAATTCAACAGGGTATCAGATCCTTCGGGATATCCTGCGGTGAATAGGAGATGTAACCTAAGGATATCCTTGAAATTCGCGAGAAGCCTTGTGTATAGGGTGGGATTAAAGTTTTCGTAAAGCCGTGTGACGTCAACGATTCGTGGAAGGAATACCCTGGATCAACTTCAGATGAAATTGCATAGTATTAGGGAATATACAATTGAAACTGGTGCATCGGTACTAAAACGGAAGAGCGTGCACACACAATGGTGCCCCTCCGATTCGATTGGCTGATGCTGAGTTTGAGTGGGGCTGGGATAACGTCAGCAAAGCTCCCTTCACGTCACATGGTACCCGTGCTTCGTACAAATCAGGTCACGGATTTGCCTTTAAGCTTCGTCCACTGGTTCGCGAATACCTGATCAAATATCATGGATTTTTCTGAAGATTTACGAGCAAACTGCTTGTGCTCTATGAAATCGTCCGGTTGCCTGTACTTGTTGCGAAATCTCGACCGGCTCTCGATTCACCTTCGACAGGCATGAAACTGCAATTATTAAAACTCGTTCACATGTACCGACCAGAGATGAGTAGGGAGACGCACAAGGGGTACGGTTTTAGGCGATACCAAAAGCATGGCGCTAAATCGTAGCGGCGAGTCCGGAAGTAGAATTTTGTGATCATCGCCT
Source organism: Calameuta pygmaea (assembly GCA_031762395.1). Classification (NCBI taxonomy): domain Eukaryota; kingdom Metazoa; phylum Arthropoda; class Insecta; order Hymenoptera; family Cephidae; genus Calameuta; species Calameuta pygmaea. Next base: position 69,363 of record JASANN010000554.1, on the reverse strand, counting down.
CCGTCGGTAATGCGTATCCCGTCGTAGCCGACCTGAACGTGATCACCAACGTGTAGCTTGGCCGGCAGAGGTTCTCCGCTAAATTATCGCTGGCTCCCAAAGCAAAACTTCGAAAGAGGCCGCTTAACAGATATAGCCTAAATATGTTTTTTCTTTGCAATCCTAAGTTCGAGCGCACAGTGTAAGCTCGGTAAGTTTAATATGACAGATGCCAGCACCTCATGCCTGCCTGCACTGAAGCATATGATGCCACCAGTATCTTTTATAGATATTCTATCCATGTTGCGTAGCAGAACCTATGATTGAAACCTATGAAGAACTATAGATCTTCTCGAGAACTATTGAAAGAGCCTATTTTTGAAACATTTTTAAGACAATTTTAAGAAAGTGCAGTGCCAGCACAATTTTTGGAAAGTACGTATTTTAACGATGTTACATAGCAGAACTATTGTTAAAACCTATCAGGAACTACAGAACTCCTCGAGAACTATTGAAAGCACCTATTGCTGAAACATTTTAAAGACATTTTTACGAAAGTGCGGTGCCAGCTTGACACTCGTAACGTATATGTATATTTCAAAAATTGAGGTGCGACAGGTGTGAAGTTGCCACCTCAGTCTTTGGAGAACGTTTCGTTAATAGGCTTTTTTAACAGTTCATGAAGAGTTCCATAGTTTCCGGCCTCGTTCTAAATGTTGGTTTGAGAACCAGCGGTGAATGGCGGAGAACTTCTGCTCGATAAGCTACACCTTCGTAATCACGTTCGGTTCAGCTACAGCGAGATACGCATTATCGACGGAGGCGATGAATACAAAATCCTACTTCCGGACTCGCCGCTGCGATTTAGCGCCATGCTTTTGGTATCGACTAAAGCCGTATCGTTGAGCATCTCCCTATTCATCTCTGTACCGGCTGTTAACATGAAACTTCAGATTTTAGTACGGATTTACGAAAAACATGTTTCTTGTGAAACATTTCGACGATAGGAACGAATTCGAAATTGCCGGTATGGTAGGAAATGATATTTTCATATCACAGATAAACATAGCTTCAAATTCAATTCTCAGAGGGCACTTTCGTCGGTTCTGTTACAGAAATCTACAGTACTTTCAAGTTACTGTAACAGGTCAAGATTATCAGAGAACGGTATAATCAATTGCCTTGAGTGGGGTGCTTTCCCTCTGTCGATAATATACATTTTTGTAGATATATTGATAAGAGCTTTTTCGGTAACCGCCTTGCCTGTTGTCGGTAAGGTAGTAAACCATCGCAGATGATAACCTCGTGTTACCCAGTGTATCATGAATATCGTACACAGTCATACTAGTGTGTTAGGTAATTTCGTTCAAGGTGAACTAATTTAATGCCACAGAGTCAATATCAAATAAAAAATATATATAACTTACGCGTTGTCGATACTCGGCATAAGACACAGACTTACCTAAAAAAAGAAGAGAAACAATTTTGTTAGAGGCAAATTGATAATGAATATGAATATAGTACATTAATATTTCATATAATTAATAATATCATTTTCGAAAAACAAAGGCAAACAACAACTTGAAACATTTTCTAAAATCCATAGACTGGGAAAATTCAATTATAGCAAACAGTTCAGTTCAGAGCCTCCAGTTATTTCATATTGCACCTGCGTACCAGTTGGAATCACATTATAGTAAAACTTATTCTATTAACATAATTCCCGTTTCTCAACAATTCAAACATAAGTATCTCTTTTAAACAATTCCTACAAAGGGTCTATTGTCTGCACTGAGAATTAATCTTTCACCAGCACATGGCTCCGTAAACCTGTACAATAGAAACTTCGATATATCCCACACCGTGGAATACGGTTCATTTCCATAAAACGTAGTCACAACAATAAAGTCCAGCCGGCTTTAAACTAAAAGTATCAGTAGCTGAGAAAGCAATTTTATACAGACGGTTCAGACAGCTACGACCAAGGCCCATAAATGTAACGCGAAACCTCCATACCAGAGAAGGTTTTTTTCACTGATCTAACAGAATTGGGACCCAAAATGGGGACCATGCATTGCTCCTATACTGGTTCTCTAGCACAGTAATAACTGCCATAACACATATACCTTGTCCATGTATTCACGGGGATCCAAAATGCCACTCATAGGAAGACCTTTCCATGCTACGTTCCATTTACAGACCTCGACTACAACGGTAACAATCATAACGTACAATATGGTACTTAAATTTTTACCAACGTCAGGTCTTATACAACTTCCATACAGTAACAAAGTTTGTCCAGGTAGTTGCAGAACTACAAGACCAAGTGAACTAATCGTCCAAGTATATGAAAGTTTAATAGCTCGTATACAAGTTTAAGATTACAAGTGGACACGGGTAAATGAAAAATTAAGAGACACCCCGGATCGATATAAGTATTAAACAAAAAAATTAAATCGAGTAAAATGACAATTATCATCCGTAGATACAAATTACGTGGTTTCTAAATTCAGGTATATAAGCTACATTTGAACATTGAAATATCATTGCGATAAAGGACAATGAAAAATTGTAGTTTCATACTGACGCTTATAAGGTCCATTGTCATGCCTATAGTGTCTTCCGTGTTTCGTATTTCATAAATTGAACCATATGATTCGTCCGCATTGTTAACCGGTCGATTAACAAATCAAAATCTGGAGCATATAGGTATTAGCAAGATTTGTGGTACCCACCGGTTAGGCAATAGAATTTAATTAATTAATGCTCACATACTTCCATGGATTTCATCTCGTAAGGGCCGCGCCCGGACCGATAAATTTTCTCCTTTATTAATAGAACGAAAGTGTAACGCTCGTCTGTATGTTAATTATCGCGATGAAAGAACAAAGTTTGTTATTGAAAATGAATATTCTAAAGTCTCGTACCGATGTCTCTCAAGGAAGAATCTTAACATGCCCAACATTTGCGGAACGATGAAAATTATTTCTCGTTGAAAGGGGGACCAACCCCTGTAGTTACTTAAGAATTTAAAATTCAATTTTCCCGTAAAAAATTGCAGTTTCAAATATCGTAACAGGAAGGAAAAAAAACGCGATTTAAAATGACAGATGACAAGAAATTCGTTGCATATTCGAATTTTTAGAGAAGCTTCAGGTAGACTCCCCTCCACTCTCCCCAATCCAGAAATGTGTCTATACCAGGTTAGGTTAGATGACCAACAAAAAAAACCTCAAATATACCTCGAGAGGAAGTAAAAGCTGAGAGAACCCCTTACTGACCATTCGAGGATTTTCATCGTGAGAAACGACCGAACTTCCTGGTCCCTTGAAACTTCCGGTTCACCGACACTTCGACCTCTCTTCGCCGACTGGTAACTTCTTGGACCGTATCGATTAGCTCTTAGCCAAGAAGTAAAAGGGACCCATACCGAGTATGGCGGAATTAGTCTTTGGAGAACTGTTTCGTGTCGACAAGATTCTGAACAGGATTTTCTCCTGGACTTGATCCTACTTAGTCTGGGTACCTGATGAACCAAATGCATACCATAGTAGGCATGGCGCCTGCTCTCGGTACGTTATTCGGGACTGAGAAAACAAAAGCATCAAATTTGTTCTAAGTAGCAGTACCAACAGTATATACATAAAATATACATATATGTACATATATTTATTTAAATAGTCAGACTCTTAAGCTGGATCAAGGAACGAATATTAACGAGGAGACGACACGAGCAGGTTTGTCCGTTCAATTATAACTTCTCTTATTAGTTGGCACCGCTTCGATATGGCTTCTCAGCCGTAGACGCGAAAGGAACCTTAGACGCTTGGCAAAATACGAAATCTCATTGGCCACACGTATCGCGACCGGCAAGGGAATTTATTTTGAGGTTACGAAGGGTCTCGACGTGACGCGTTCAGCGCGCTTGAGTAAATATCTATCAATATTGTTGACTCTGTCCCCAAAAGTGCGAAGAGAACGTCCACCCCTATCACTCGATATACGTGCTCGTGTCACGGGTTCGACCCACCCTTACAGTAAATTGCATGTATTTCGGCCTTACTGGCGCGCCAATTTTCCAACCTGATAAAGTCGATGAATACATATATTTAACGCCCTATATGTATAGTATTTTGGGTATCGAACAAGCAACGAAATTCCATACGAATATTTTTCATTCTTCTTACCCCTCTTTATCCGTTTCCCTCAGCAACCCCTTTTCTCGCCTGATTTCATTCGCAACCCTTGACTCTTATAATCATCAATCTTCCCATCTGATAATCATCCAAGGGTTCAATATCAAACGCGTTACCCCGTCCATTCCAAAAAAAGTATCCCTGGATCCTAAAGCCTCCATACGATACTCAGGACGAATACTTATCAAGGCTATACCAGACTCGTAACTTTGGTCTTAAGGTATGTCCCCACTTATGCTCAACTTTATCGGGAATATAAGTTTCCACGAGTCATCACTCCCAGGTTGAACCTCTACGTGGCTGTGCTAACAGAGTACATCATCCATTTTAGGCAAGTCCTGACGACGGGTCTAATGCTAACGTATGATACATGGTGACTCAACACGCGTGGTCTTCCACCATTTACCAGACTGTCGCGTTATAATCCTGACACAATGTTGCAACGGCTGTACTAACAGCAAAAAAGAAACTTTTACACATTTACGTATCTTCGTACGTCTGTTTTATCAAAGTGGACAGTGATACGTTACGGTCATACATCCCCCTTTATACTGCCGGCAAAGCCCCTTTAGGGGTCTCCGAACAACCTTAAAAATCTAACGCACCCACGCATGTTTTACGTACGTAAATTTTTGCCAAAAAAATCACTGTCTTTATTTTTTTAAAATTACATCCTTACCCACGGTACCACGCGTGACTCATCGGCCGGAAAATCTAATTACTTCTCCATTATCATCCCTTCAAGCTAATCGACTACCCTCGTCCGTAAACTCAAGTTTACTATTGACAAAGCCCACGCGTCCTTTTCTAATCTTCGCTGCTATGCATCTTTATATCTTTCTATATATAGCTATAGTTTATATGTATACACAGCAACGACTCTTTTAGCACACAATGTACCAACCGATACAATAGCTTTCCTGTGTTTTCCCAGCATTAAACATGCCTGCCGATCATTCACAAAGCTCACCGCCCGTTTACACGACTGCAGCGCATTGAAACTATTTTAATTATGTGGAACATTCGTTATCGGAAAGTGACTTGACGTTTCAATGAAATCCAAACAGCAAGTGCCGTTCGCACAAAAATAACGAGGATTATGAACTTATGATTTATAAAAGAAATTTCTTCTCTTTTATTCGCGACGAGATAAGAATCCAAAAAAAAACCTATTTTTAATTTACGTTTTCCTTCCGCACTTCAAACCCGTTGCTACGTGCGCCAGGTTTCTTCCGAGTCTCGCATACGATGCATATGCACCCGAGCTCAAAGAGAACTCGTTGAAAGAACCTGCAGAAATTTCTACACGTCACGAATGTAAATTCACGCTTTATGAGATTTTTCGCGCATGGCTATTGTGTACGATACGCGGTTAAGTGTAACTCGCGAAAGCATAACAGCCGGCTAGATCTTTTCCTCCACGTGTCTCCTATCCCTAGGGAATTTCTCAGCGAGATGTATATTTTTGTTTTAAATGACGTCATTCCTATACAAACAATGTCTAAGGCATCGGGGTTATATGCAGTACAGCACTCGAGGCTGCTAGTAGTTACGTTACGATAGACGTCAGACGCATAAAACTTCCATCGCAGATAGAAATTTGACGATGCGTATCGCTTTTAACGTACGTCTGACATTTATTATCCGTCATTTCATTGGATGCATAACGGTATTATTATTAAGACGCTTAACGTGGGATTACGAGAGGATGTTTACGTCAAGTTTGATGCAATTTCTTCGTAAGTCCTACGATCCTGCATCAGAATTTACGTGTCTAATGGAATTCATAATTTCGGTATATCTGTCCGATAATATAAAATAGCAATTACTATCAGGCTGATTGGTTAAACGTTAAAATTACGCAGCCTATGATAATTGCCATATGATGATCCATGCGATTTTAACGTATCTGCCAATAATGTCTGGTGGCATAATCTTTACAAAAAAAATCATTGAGCCTGTCGTATGAATTGCGTAACAATTATGAGAATCCCTCATAAATTCTTGGTTCGTAAATCAACCGTCATGCCCGTCATGATTATTTGGCAATACAATGCACCGAGTAACGCTAAGAGAAATAAACGTGCGATCGATTACAATTTTGAGTAAAATTTAATGAAATTTCGAAAAGCGTTGATAAGATTTTCGAAAAATTTTACACGAACTGCCCGAACGTATATTTTGCAAATAAATACAAAGACTAGGAAAAATACGTATCGGACTATTAAAAATTTCCACTCATGAATTTCGTCCCGAAAGAACTTCGCGATACGTTTTCCTTTTTCCTCTGTATCTTCCCGAAGCGGCGAAAAATCATATCGGATCGATAAAGCGAGTCCTTGTGTTCTAGGGAGAAGCGCCTGAGAAAACTGTCATACATGGATAACTATTACTAGTTATCGCTATAGGTAGTTTAGCAGGTTAAGATATTGATCGAGGTTGAATAAGCTTTAAAAAATAATAAATCTCATAAAATTTAGCCCATCGGAAGGGTGGTGGGAAAAAAAATGAAATCATACAGGGTTAATTAGCATAAGATGACGACATAATTATTTTTACGATATTATGAACGACACTACGACATAATTCTTTTTACTCTGTCTTCTCCCGTGAAAGATATTCCTGTATGGGATGGTACTGGTTATCGTGTAACGATCCGTCCTAATAGAATGCGGGTTAAGAGTTCAAGGTCACGAGCTCTACACGCAACCGAATATCTATTGTCCAGCCTGGTTAATATTCTGACCGTGTCGATACCCATGCTAAATACTCGAGACAAAATTGCAACTCGAGCCTGATTCAAAGCGTACAGTTGCGAGATTGCAAGTTGAAAATTGCATTGAAAAAATTAGAGGATAAAAAATATTGCAAGGGAATGGATATAGGTATACCTAATCTGTGGGTTGCTGATTGCAGGAATTGCTGGTTTTCATTTAACTTCAGTGCCGGTTATGCGAAGCAACTGCACGATAAAAAAAAAGGTAGCAATAGAAACGAGTGGAACTGACGTAGAAAAGTGAATCGCAAAGAGCCAACGATCGAATAGAAGCTTTTTACTCAAATTTCTAGGAGCTTTTATCTAATTAATTTCAGAGCTCACAGTGGCAGGATACTGGGCTAAGAGTAATGGGTAGGTATGACTATAATGCTTGAGCTATCGGCCTCAAAAGCTGTAAGTCCTTTATCATTGTTATTATTTTTTATTAAGCTTTTAAAGCTTCGAGCCCAGGCACTTGGTGCTGTACGATTATTTAGAGAGTGCATTCCGGTTTACTTCATGCTTGCAAAACGCAGTCGGACCCACGTAGATACGTAGCTACTAGTAGTAGCCAGACTACATACCACCCGAAATAACCACGCTCTGATTATTTGAATTCACGTAAACAGTTTCTTTGCAGTTGAAAGAACCAGCATCGAAAACTTGGAGATTTAAAAAAAAAAATTGAAAATTTCTAAAATACGGTTCGCGCAATTTAATTTGATCTTAAATTTTACATTGCGAATTTATGTGTACACTGAGGAAAATTTCGTTTTCCCATATATCACGGAATACCATGGCCTGTTATAACGATCTGGAGATATACTAATTTATGCATTAAGAATAACGATTTATAACCGTTGGTATTATGAATTATTAGCATAGCCTTCACGTGTTTTCACACTGTTATACAAATAGGGGATTTAATGTTTAGACTGTAGGGTTTTCGAGCCCGAAACTCAAGCCTCATTTTCGTGTATAAATTTTTTTAACACTTTTGGTGAACAACGCTTCGTACCCTCCACTAAGGTTTCAGTCCCTTCGTTCGATCGTTACGCAATGGAAAATATGGTTATTTGCATGTTAAAAATTGTTACAGCCTTCGCCCTTATTTTATCACTGTATCTATCACTGAATTAGCTACTAAAACCCAGCAAAGCCGAAGGGTGGTATAAGTATTTCATAAATAATAAAAGGACGTCTATTACCCTTTCACGATTTTATGGAAACGATGTAATTTTCTGATAACAGAAAAAATATACGTTTTCACGTTAATGTAATTATTAAAAATTATTTTTTTCAATTCAAACCGTGAAATTATACGATATTCGATAAAATTAATTAACTTTTTGCCAACGTGTTATTCGGCCAATATTTTATAGCTTAAAAAAGAAAAGATTTCAATTTCTTATGAGGCTTCCCATTGGGGAATAAAAGTTTTTTTTTAAATAAAAGTTTACCTTACGCTGCCTCGGAATTTTATTATTAATGCCGATCAAAATTTTTCCCAAAACAAGAAGACATCCACTGACATCTCAAAGCCAAGCCGACACGTTAGGGGAAGAGCCTACCCTCTCGTATCAACAATCTTGCAACCACAGCAGACACCCCTTGGAGCCCCACTTGTTGGACGCGACCCCCTGGATACCGCCACCTGCTGATACGCCCCTGCGCATCGATCCCCCAAACTCCCAAACCCTCCGTTACCATGGCAACCAACTTCCACCTCATCGTCTTCTCCACACTGCCCTTACCCGCTATGACCCTTTACCATGGAGTTCTCGTTGAAGGTAAATGACGTCATGGGATAAACATTAGCCGTGACGTAGCGACGACAGAACTCGGACGTCGTAGGAACGTCTTCCGGTAAACGTTCAAGATCAACATCCTGATTCAGGAAGGAGTTAAAAATCATGTACATCTTTCAGCTTTTTACCCTTTATAACGAACTACGACCTACTTAGCTGTCACAGCGTCGACGATTTCTTGAAAAATGGAGATTAAAGTTTTTTTTTGAACTTCCTAACCTCAAAGCTCCCTCCCAGAGGCCCGGATGGATCGGTGACGCAATAGGACTAAGGTTACAACGATAGTACGAAATATTTGGAAAATTGGCTTTATCCGAATACTACGGACCTTACACCTGATGCTGTGCCAAGCTGAGATCAGAGTGAGATTAGGTCGCTGGCTAACGCAAAATTTTACCCTGGAGTACCGTGCGCCACTCTTCCGGAAGTACTGATCTCTGTCCAGTCTAAATATTTAAATTACATGAATATTATATAGGGAGCAGAAAATCATCCCTCTACTTACACAAGGATCACTCTACGTTATCGACACAAATAACGATTCCGTGTCGCTAAGCCGACAAGCTCATCAACAAAGAAATAAGTCAACGAACTTTACTTTGTTTACCTGGTCCAAACTTCAAAGGACGAAGCTTTACGTTGGTTGCCTTGCGAACGAAGCTACAAATCGATTAAATTCACGACTATGTTATTGCCGGCGAGCGTTTAGCGAATGCGAAACGCGAGTTTTTTCAGGGATCAAAAGAAAGGTCTATTTCGCGACTAAGGGCGAGTCTTTAAAGATCGTCTCTCCTTGCAAAACTCCCACAAGTTTATAAAATCGTCGCACACATTCGATTACACTCGATTGTACTTTTTTTTTAGGAGGGGAGTGAAAACAATAAACTCGGCGTAACAGCGTCAAGCCAAAAACCCAGGAACGAGGGTGGTATATCTTTCTCGACTTTGGTACGTCGCCAAGATTTGGCACGGTCCAAGGGTATTTTCAGTTTTGCAAAAGTTCCGGAAAAATGCTGCCCTGAAACATTTGGAAAGCTTTAATATCGTCCTTTAAAGAAATTTCCACGAGTCACTGCTCAGACAGTCCGATATAGTGAAAGGACATCGCGTATCGACATATTGATGGTCCGCACCCTTGGGAGATGAGTATGGTAAAAGTTAAACGTGACAAAAAAATATGTGAACCATCACGAACGCAATAGGGGTTGCTGGAAAATATGCTCTAATACACGGAATTGGAGGGTGAAAGGTCGCTATTGTCAATGCTTAAGAAGCGTGTAAGCTCGGCCATTATGGCAATGTCAATGACCGCAAAAAAAGCTCGAAATTCGAAAGTTCGAACGACAGTCGGGAGAGCCTGGTGCATATTTCACTGGTACCCGCGTCACAAGGCGAGGCATGACGTCACGGCTAACCTACATATCTTAAGGGGGTTAGCACGAAATAAATGTTAAAACGTGGATTTTACGTCGATCGTTATATTTTAGAGAAAAGTAGAAAATTACATCACCATCGAGAAGTAACACGTGTATCCAGTATGTAAACGGTGTAAAATTTGCAAGAGAGCCAAATAGATTTTGCAAATTTTTACACAGCGAAATAATAAACACGTTTCTCGCGGTATCCACGATATTATACGTAAATTGACAATCGTCGAGAAAAATGCGAATTTATACAATTTTTTCAGATATTATTGTCCCCAGATTTTTAAAGCGATTTCGCATTAATTCTTCGAAAAATTTTTCCGTATCTTCAATCTCATCTACATATATTTTTTTGCAAAATCTATGGTTGCGATAGTTATTCGCACACTACCTATTAGGTCAGAGACGCCATCTTAAGTGATATGGCCTCTGACCTAAGATATGGCCTCAGACCTAATAAGTAGCGAATAACTATCGCAACCATAAATTTTGCAAAAGAATATTATACATATAATTGCAATTCTGCAAAGTTCGCTAGTAAAACTTATTTGCACTGCAATTTTAATCACTACCTTCAATCGGATGACATATGCATACACACCTATACTAATCCAACAAATTGGCACACTTAAGACTACTGTTTAGCATACAAATGTTGCGTGAATTGCCTTAGAATTCGCGAGTTAATTTTTCACAGCGTTGCGATTCTCGATTCGCAAGTATTATACTGTATAAAAGAGAAAATATTTGCAAGAGCTATGAGTATCGCGCATAATACTTTTCCACATTATATACACGTAATTCAATGAATATAAACATCAACCCATATTCACCAGTCAACCGTCAGCAGTCAGCGTCGCCGTGCAATTAATTATAAAAACGTCGACGAAATCTTCACCAGAGTTCCCGTTATTTGCAACTTATAAAAACCAACACGCGTAAAAGCGCCAGGACGTGATTTTGACTGGATTGAAAAAAATAATCTCAAGCAAACCGTAAAATAAGTTACAGCGCTGAAAGCATAGAGTATTATTCCACGCCTTCCTTCGCGAGCTTTATTGATTTTGATACGCTGAGACTGAATGCATAAAATAGCGAGCACTTGTATCACTTGGAAAATTACTAACTCGACCTTAATCTATAATAAATAGATAACCGTACCAATAGCCACCACTGTCCTTCTGCGACAAGTAGATACATTGACGATATCATAGAGTCAACTATTGTCTATCAGCCATTAAATGATAAAAGATCTTTAAAGATTCCAGGCGAATCTCAACCCTTAAAGCATCGCTATAAATATTTCATATTGTTCAGTAAAATCCAATCTGATTATAGACATGCTTCCTGCAAGTGCCTTTCCCTCCGTTCCTTTTGTCTGATCCTCCACAGTCTTCCCCTACTTTTCAGAGCACTTTCGAAATTAGGGACGCACATCTCGTTATAAGCTTCAATTGAAATTTTAGATAACAGTTCACACGTAAGCTGAAACATGTATGGTATAGGGGTTGATACAGTGGATTTCGCTTAAGGCTTATTAATAAGTAGCCTAACACAGGTACGATTATAGTCCCAGGATTGGGTAAATTTTAATACTTAAGAAATTCCACCATTAAAGCCACAGCGTTTGCAACAAGATTGAACTGTGTTGTTTTCATTTAAGAAAAATTCTCTTATAAAAGTGCACGGAGCGTTTCGAAGTGTCTCGTACGCGATATTGCCTTACCGTAATAGGCAATAAAAAAAGCCCGACTGCCCGAATACCTTAAGGGGGTATCCACAACGAAAGAGAAAAAGGAGCAACTATGTAAACGATAATAAAACTAGTTTTTATCGAGAGACCAAGAAACAGCCGGAGGTTTAAAATGTGACGGAAATTCCGTTGGCGTACGGCGTCAACGTCCCGACGCCCACTTGTATCTACGCTCGTAAAACGAAATCGTATTCAATATTCTAAAGAGCGGTCTACCGACACCAATAACGGGTCCTGAAATTATTGTAAACTCGTTCCGGAACAAATAGAGAAAGAATGAAAATAGAAGAGAATCAAAAAAAGGGACGAGGGATGGAAAAACGATAGAGCTCAAGATTCACGTATAAGAGGCATCCAGCCACCATCCTCGGGCTACAAGATTCGTCAGAATGGGCTATAGGGTGAACTGCGAGTTTACCGAGCAAACGGTGACTGTCCCGAATTTCATGACGACCCTTACTGCATACAATGACACGTGATCTCGCGTTACTAAGGATACTTAATTTTAAGGATAAAATAGAACAAGGTACCTGAGAACAAGACCTACCAGAGCAAGACGGAGTTGGTCCCTTGGGACTTAAATTACTAGATTATGGAGATACACGTCAATTGTGATGAACATGATGGCATTAAACCTTGTATGCGTAAGTGTGCATATTAGGAGGCCACAGCAACCCCAAAGAGATGATCCGAAAAACAAGCCCCGGTTCAGGGTCTAAATACTTAGTCTACCAGAAAATCCGGAGTGCTGCTCCATCCTGCGGGTTAAATATTAATTTTCGGTACTGTACCCGGAACTCGAGGAATAGTTTGGTGAGCGAAGGGGATGGAGGGAGATGAAGGAGAGAGACTGCATGTGATAATTTTCAAAGAGATAAAAAAAAATTTACTCCCTAACTATATGGTTTCTCGGGTCTGGACCATAGTCAAAGGGTAGACGTATTATACATATGAAACTGAAGAGGAAATAATATTAGCTAGTAGGTACTTTCAGTGTCCAGTCAGACCGTATTTCATGCAGTCTAGGCTTTTGCCATCATCAAGAGTGAATTTCGAAAACTTCATTACCTACCTACCTACCTGATCTGAATGGAGTCTGAAAGATTTTCTGTGCCAGCTCGATGCTCGTTCTACCTGTTTGTTATCGTATCTCACGTTACGTCGCAGGAAAATGCTCGCTTAATAATTATGTAACATCAATTAAGATATCTTTCATTCGAGGCGCTGCGTGCGACGAATGACGATTAGAGTAGCTTTTATGACCTTGAATTTTAAAGAGCACTCCCTAATAAAGCCTACCCTTGGATAAGAGTTCGTTTTTTGAATACGAAATGGAAGAGTGAATTTCTGGAGCGACATGGAATGACGATTGGATTATTTTTTTTGAGAAGTTTAAAACTTTAAAAAATTTTTTTGATGCCTGGAATGATTAATCAATGATCAGCAATTAGGTTACCCTTAGTATAGTCAAGTAGTTCGAGTTACGGGAAATAACGAAATTTCGATGTACCTCGTGAAATAAATATTTTCTTTATAATTTCTTCAAAATAAAATTTCTACCAAAAGTTATCGTGCTGATTGTATACTTGCTTCCTGGTTGAATAAATATCACGACGAAGGACCTGACTGTAGGACGAATACATATGTATCTACATGGTGGCACATGCCTTACGAAAATTTCGGTTCTCATCTAGCACTGAGCTCGAGGAAAAACTTTCTACTCGGAAACTATTGATTCCTGAAGGGGAGGCAAGGCTCTGGCAACGTGGAGAAAGTGGAGGTCGAGGGTGCGCGCCGGCCGCCTTTTCACCAGGTAGACGATACGCACGTCGAATGGGATATAGAAGACGAGTAAAAAGATCTCTTTGAGTCACACTGATGCCATTTTTTCAGATGCAGTCCCTATTAATTAGGACTGGGACAGAAAATAAAAATGGCAGATCACTTAATTGGTACAGCTAAGAGGCTGTAGTGAGTCTGTTGGAAAATTTGCCGAGGGTTCTAAAGGGCTTTTCTTCGAGTTTGAGGGTGGAAACTCTCAGGGATACCTTATAGATGCCGGATGTACCTTCAATTAAATTCAGTGAACTGAGTTGCTTTGTCTTCAGCGTTAAACGACCTGAAGATCATTAAACTTCAAACTCATCACTCGATGTCCTTTACCATGGAGAATGGTCTGGTCTGAGAGCAGCAAATTTTGTGACTCTGAGTATCTGCAAAACACAGAGAATATTCCTAATGCACAGTATTTATTTCCAGACGCATCTTCGGTCTAGTCTGTTTTTCATTTGCCGAACCGAATGATAATTGTTCTCAAAGGATACCAAGATTACGCTTCCGTGATTAACTCGCAAAATTACTAGATGAAAATAAAGCAGATCTCTTTTATGTGATTCGTTCGAGAGTCTGTGCAAGTACAGGTAGACGACGACTATCGATGTCACTGTGTACAGTACATAAAAGAGGTAACTTGAATTTTGAGCTTCAAACCGGAAGTACTTGTCTCACGAGCTTAAGCAAGACGATTCTAAGCGATTTCCGTTACCTCTAAAAAATGTGCCATAATGAAAAAACCGAAATGCCACATTAATTTACTAGTCAAGGACACACGTGACACTGGCTCAAAATTCGCGAGCACTTCTATCGAACAATTGGCAATAAATGAAAAATAATAAGAACGAGTAAGTGATTAGAGGAAAATATATATAGACAGCGAAAGTTCGCGAATTCCTATTTTTGGCGTAAATTGCACGTATCTTGTATGTAACGAAAATTCATATGTTCACAGTGTCCGAATAAACTTTTTGAAAGTTCCGCGTGAAAAATTTTTTCCAAGTATACCGTAAGGCTATCTTGGTTTTTTTTGTCATTTTCTCATCCGACCGGTAACTCGACTAATCGACTAAATAGCGCAAAATAATACTGGCTGGGCTGCCACGAGATCAAATGGCGTAACAAAAGATTTGCCGAGAACAATAACAATATTCTGCCTCGCTGACTCAGTAGGTAACTGTCAGTCTGTCAGTCATTGTCTTAATATTATCTGAGACCATCTTCAATGCGCGTCAGTTTCTATGAATGTTTACGTACAAACATCAAGGAACTTGTACCACGAATGACAATCGTTGTTTCTGTGCTACTTGTGACGTGTTAAATAAGCGTCCAGGTTGTCCTGAAAATTTATGTAAATTTTGAACCGTTAGAAAAATGGACTGGTGAAAAAGTGCTGGTGAGGATAAAAATTTCGAGAGAGACTAAAGTGATGAATTATACGGAAATAACGGCAATAGTCGTTTCCGCGTTGCGAATTTATTTATGCGGTATAACGTGAAACGATTCGCGGATCCGTGTAGACACGTTCAGACGTAACGTTATCTTGAAATTCGAAAATGTCAAATATTTCAGTTGTCAAAAATTGGTTAGAAACGTGCTGCGATAAATTGATGCCAGGTCATTTTGTAAATATAAAATTAATTATTGAAAATTTTTTATCACGATGAAATTATTATATACGTAAACTGATTTGGGCGTTGCCGACAAGGATATTACGATCGAACCTTGAAGAAT
Source organism: Calameuta pygmaea (assembly GCA_031762395.1). Lineage (NCBI taxonomy): Eukaryota > Metazoa > Arthropoda > Insecta > Hymenoptera > Cephidae > Calameuta > Calameuta pygmaea. The sequence goes on along the minus strand of JASANN010000554.1, from coordinate 53,878 downwards.
GGATGAAGAGGAAGAAAGATCTGGCAACGATGAGGAACACATAGCAGTCGAGCCATCGGAGCCAGTACAATCAGAACCAGTAGAGATAACGAAAAATACCGTAGAATTTACCCCAACAAAGTCGCCATCGACCAGGGTATCGCAATATTCGAAAAATTCGAAAATCATGGAAATCAAGAAGATAGAAATCCATGATAAGAGAAAAGAAGAAAATTACAAAAAATCGGAAACATCGTCAAGGTCCAGAAGCAAGTGTCGAAATCGTTTCCGCGATCCACAACGTTGCCAAAAGCATTTTCGCGAAATGATAGGAAAGCACGAGTCGCGCAACGACCAATTAGAAAGAAGAGAAAGCGATTTGCGCAAACGTCTGGAAATCCTCGAATGTTCCGTACCAGCTGTGACGGTGTGGAACATATGGCGAATGAGTCAAGGTGCTCCGATCTCCAGTATACAGCGAGTCATCGAGAAGCAATTCAAGGGTCCCATAGAGGAGAGAAAAATATTTCCAAGCACACCGAGTCAGCATTACGACTGTCGTGTGCGCGAAGTGGAAGCGGAAAGGAAGCAGGCTGAGCGACGAGCAGAAGAAGCGCGAGCTTTATGGTCCCAGAAGGAGCTGGCCCTGGCGGATAAAAAGCGAAAGATCGAGGAGGCGAGAAAGGCCCAGGAGGATTGTAAGAAGGAAGTGGCGAGATTGGAAGAGGAAGCAAAGGAAGCCCGAGAGGCATTGGAAAAGGCAAAGGGTGATGACGGGGAGTGCACAGAGAGTGAATGTGGCGAAATAAAATGCCGTGAAGTTTGGCTAAAGAGAATCGGCAGTGCGACCTCAATAAGATCGACCGATCTCGAGTGCCTGAGCAGACTTCAGGAACTCGCCGAAACGGAACTCGATCTTAAGAGGCAGATAGAGGAACTTGAGAGGCGAGAGTATGCATACATGAAGACCCTGGAAGAGGCTGATGTACTATGGGCCAAGGTGAAGGGGGACTCCGAGAGCAGTATCGACAGCCTGCACGAGCAGCTGGAAGCGAAGATCATTGCCAATCAAGAGCTTGCAGGACGCACCTGCCAACTGGAAGATGAATTGGAAAGGATGAGAAAACAATTGAGCGCTGCTCACAGCGAGATTAAGAAATGTAAGGAAGTCCAAGGGCATGAGGTGGCAAGTGGGCGCGAAGATGATTTCGCTGGGACCATCAATAGAGATATCACTGTTGGAGCAGATCAGCTTGATAAAGACGTGGACACGGGTGATTTCATAAAATCAATATCTAAAGAGGTCAATGTTAAACCTCAACAGATGGACAAGGATACACCAGACCCGGATGATCTTCTCCATACGTCAAGTAAATACGTTAGTGCTGCACCAGATCAGACTGATAAATCTACAATATCTGAATCGGACCTCATCAAAGTCTCCAATAAAAAGGTCACGGCTAGACCACACCAGGCTGACCAGATCAGCGGAGGCGACACAAGTCACGTTAAATCAAGTGACATCGCGATACAACAAGATGGCGATTCTTCCCAGCAGGACAGTGTCAAACCCAGAGTACCAAAGGACATCGCCAGTGGCAGACCTAACGATTACGCAAAAGTAGCTGACGCAGGTGACAATGTCGACCAAGAAGTCATCGATGAGTTCCAATTACTAATCAAGATGTATGCGGACGAATACGGCGCCTGCGCATCAGACTTCATGTGCAACGACGAAGTCCTACCTTCGATCGGTATAACCTTAGAAAAGGACGCCGCATGTCCTCCAGATATTAAATGCGAGGAACCTTCTAAAACCAAGGAAACAGAATATAGAGAACCAATAAAACCTGAGCCGATATCAATAGCAGCGACATCATCGAAGCGTCCAGAACCCATACCGGCAATCAGTGAACCCGTAGAGGTCAAAATCGAATCAGATACATCAAGGGTCCAGGAAGAGGATGTAGCAAAGGCTTTGACCGAAGAATCCAAACCTCTTAAGGATGAAGTTAAGGATGAAGTAACGGATGATGAAATTCTGCTCAATATGGAATATCTCGATGTACCCGTCGAGAGCACCGGAAGTACTGACACCTCAAAAGTGGGGTTGACGGACGTGGCGATGGATGAGGTCATTTCAACTCGGGACGACTTGAAATCTTCGGACGACGGGACCCCCCGAGAAAAAAAAGTAACATCGGTAAGTGACATTTAGTCAAGAGTGATAGGGTCAAGGAAAGGTAAAGCTAGAGATCGGGAACTGAAGGTACCGACTCTACCTCTTCGCGAAATCTAGTTATGACCGAATGTTAACAAGGGAGTAACGAAGTTATCGCTTTCCTTGAAATGTCCGGACTACTCGAGCCAAGCGACGGAAGCGTCTCAAATGGTGGAGAGAATGAGATTATATCTTGGGGTAAGATATTCAAGTTTATTATAAATGTGTGCCAATCGAACAAAAAAACACTATAATCCGGTTTGATTATCTTGATGGAATTCGTGACAGGAGCTTACGAATGGGTCGCCGTATATTATATATGCATATATATGGCGGTCAGAAAATTTTGTGTATTTACGTGTTTGATATATATATATATATATATATATGAATACATGTATAATATATCCTCATCCACATTCCCGTTGTACGTCCACCATTACGTATAGGCAGGGCTCGGTGAGAAAACGAAAATTCTGGCAAATTCCGGCAGCCATGTATATTGAATTATGCTTTATCGCGGTATTACCTACGTTTTCCAGATTTCAAAAAGGGACAGTGACGATACCGAGATTGAACGCGACACGGTAAAACGGGTAGATATTACGGAGGAAGGATTTTCAGGTGAAACCGTAGCAGAGCCAATGGCCAGTCTGGTCGTTGATCTTCCGGAAGTCCAAGAGGCGGTTACGTCGGATGAAGTAATAAAAAATAAAAAATCTCAAGTGGAAAACGCAGATGCATTTTTGCCAATACCTGAAACCACGACGATTCCTATGACCCCGGCTATGACCCCAGAACATGAATTTCCGTCGGACGTAGCTTCGGAAACCCCATTCGAAGACGTGGTCGATACACCCCTAGAGCTCGACAGGGAAGATGCCAGAGATGGTACGACGAAAGTTTTGAACCAAGACCCGGATGAGGTAGTACCAAGAGATACCACTGAAATTGAGAAAAAACCGGAAACAGGAAGTGCAGCATCCATTCCAGAAACAAAATTCCAAGAGGAGGTTGTAAAGGATGCGGAACCAAGTATGCGGGAGGAGCTGGTGAGTAAAATGAATGATTGTATGATAAAACGTGGGTATAAAAGTTTCGTAATTTACTACAGACAACCCAAGACAAAGGCTCGGACAGACCTTACAACGAGATAAAGGAAGAGCGACTGAGTCAGCAGGCGGATACTATGGAGGAAGACAAATCGAGTAATGCTAAACCGGAAGTAAAGATGAGGTCTGAAAGAGCCCTAACTCCTGAGAAGGAAATTAAATCTGAGATCTTTGAAAGCGATGGGAAATCATCGACAATTGAAGTTGACGAAAAAGGTGAAGGAGCAGCAGCTGAACTTGAAAGGACGGAAGAAGCCGTGCGTACGAGGGCGGAGGAACATGGCCCAGCCGAGGCGGATGATATTGAAGAGAAAAACATTGCCGAAAAAAGAATCGATCTAGTAGAAGACAAAGAAGCAAGCGAAGTAGCGAAAACTGATAAAACGCCTGGTCTTTCACGGGAAGTTGAGAAAGTAGAGAAAAGCAGAAAGAAAGAAGCAGCAGCTGAACTTGAAAGAATGGAAGAAGCCGTGCCTATGAGCGCCGAGGAACATGGTCCAGCCGAGGCGGATGATATTGAAGAGAAGATCATTGCCGAGAAAAGAATCGAGCTAGTGGAAGACAAAGAAGCAAGCGAAGTAGCGAAAACTGATAAAGCGCCTGCTCTTTCGCGGGAAGTTGAGAAAGTAGAGGCACCAAAGGTAACAGACAAAGTCGAACCGTTCGAAGTCAAAGACGAAGAGCCCAGAGTGATCGAGGATGAGGCTATACCCAAGAGTGCGGTAAAAGAAGAGTCCAAGCCTACAGGTCTAATCGATGAAATCAAAAGGAGGAGATCAGTTTTAGCAGAGGCTAAGGGCATCTACGAGGAGAGGAAGAAGATATCGACTCCTACTGTATCATCATTCCCAAAGGGTCCCTGTATTTGCAAGCCACGAACGTGTCCTCTGGTAAGCTAATATTTTTACATCCCTAGACAACGCGAAAGCTTCCGATGGAAGCTCCGCAATTAACCATACAAAGCTTTCAACTTAGCCCAGACCTTCCTAACAATAGAGATTACAGCGATCGATCCGTTTCAGGAGGCATCCCGATCGATAAAACAGAGTCCTGATAAACCACGCAATATACACCTGACGGTCCAGCAACGTCCAGCGCAAATTTTCAAAATTTGCCAATTTTTCGACGAATCGAAATTAGGATCAACGATCCGAGATCGAAAGGATGCCAGTCCAGGTTCGCGCATACGGAGATCGCGTTGTCGCGGAAGCTTAAGGAACCAGTCAACGGTGACGACATCGAGCGTCGCGACCCAGACGGACTCCTCGAGCATAAGTAATCGCAAAACCAGAGAGACCGAAAAGGACAAAGGTCATGTGCCTTTTGGCTTGTATCCAGAGACGCTCGATTCGCCAACCAATCATAAGGCTGGAAATGCTATAGTAACTGCAACAATTTTCTCACCCAGTTGCAAATTTATTCGACCCGGCAGCTCGAATGGTAACGATGAAGTTTCTTGTTCCTCCTGTGGGAAGTCGATAGCACAAAGGACATCAGTCTCCATAAAGATGATTCCCAGTTTGACCAATAAGATTTCGAAGTCTCTATGTCGCGAATGTGACGCTGAGGCGACCGGAGAGAAAATTCAAATGGAAAACGTCCTCGTGAACGAGAAAGCAAAGATGCCCAAAGAGCCGCAAAGCGCATCTTACAAAAAGGAAGTTTCCTGCGGTTGTTCAACAGACGTCCAAGACAAACACGGCTCGCGTGTCAAGCGAAAACGAAAACCAGAGACCAAGGATCACGGTTGCCTCGTCAAAATACCAAGAGTCAAAGCAATCGCGAAAATACAAAAAAAGGACATCGACGTCGAGATCACAAGGGGATCGAGGAAAAGTGAAAAATCAAGACCAGACTGAAGTTGAGGTTGCATTGAAAAATAACGTTGATTCACCTTGAAAACTTGAAATATACCTGATGGAAGATTCGTAGTAACGATGGCAACGATACTTGCGATTTGAATAAATTCAGCTAAGGAAATACTTGTCCGGTAAAAGCCAATCCAATTGACCGACCGGAGAGCGGCGTGTCCCGACTTCTCGTAATCTATCAAACACAACGACCGAAATCAATACTCTTATGGCACCTGATTGCACGCAGTTCCTTCAATTCTATTACTCCCTGCTGACCCCACAGATACCAGCGTTTCCCCTGTACATTTCAAGTAATACATATACCACATTTTTTTCCAACCCAGGTCCATTCAATAAATATAATGTATAATGACGTATCGATAACATATGTATCAATACCTTAAAAAAAAAGGATGATCAATCTTTCCTTTTATTGTTCCATTCACATGATTACGTGCTATATATCATTGTAACTGATCACGTTAACTGTTAATTCACATATAAATAAAAAAAAGGACATAAGTATCAAAGTATCGTGCACGAGTCTGACCATATAATACTCCACTTATATAAGAGTTATGATTTACCACGCTATATATCATTTTCTAAAGTATCATCAATTTTCGTCGAACCATGTCAAAGTTCGATTTCTCGACTCCTTTTCCTCACGATTATTGATCGTACGAATCCTTTCCTTTCGCACAGATTCGTTTTATCTTCACTTCTTGAAACGCGCTCAACCTTTCACCTATAAGCGTATTAATTGACATGCTGCCGACTCACCGAACGTTCGCTAGCGTATGCCTGCGTGAACGTAGATTATGGTATCCACGCAGCTCGCCGATGCTTCCTTGCTCAGCCTGCATCCTGGCTTGTGCGGTTGCAGCTGCAGTCGCAATCACGTGGTGTTGATGTCCGGGAGCGCCAGCCGTCGTGACGCTCCTTCGAGCTCTCCAACCTGACCTGCTACCACCTCCACCACTGCTTGGCGTCGGTGATTTCTTTTGATACTGCCTGGAAAAGGCACAACGCTAACTGTAAATCGTTAAAGCTCACATGTTTACGGAAGCCTGCTCGAGTTTTTTTTTTTTTTCTTTTTTTCGAATACACGCGAAAAGCAATTTCAAGGTAAAAAGAAAGGTAAAAATAAAGTAATACTATCCATTGACGTTTTACAGCATCGACTCACAGTGATGTCAACTGTAAAAGCTGTGATTGACTAAGGGTAAATCTAGATCAATGAGAGCCGCCTCGAAAGGAAGCTAGGAAGGTCTAACAACTGAACCGTGCAAAAATCACTGTTATATGTGCAATAAAGTAGCCTCCTGAATATCATTAAAAAAAAATTATTCCGAATGCGTTGCGTGATCGAAACGTGGGAATGTCATCGAAATCAATAAATTTACGTTCAACTACATCGATGCTTTTCAGCAACGTCGATTGCGAAATAATTGAAAAAAAAAAAAAAAAATTGTACCAAATTTCGAAAATAAATTCATTTCCCGGTATGGAAAAGTAATCGAGTTTGCATGGAATTCTTTAATCACGGATTCGCAGTGACGAGGCGATTAAACGTTTTGTCAATTGCAAAAACTCCAGGGACACGTGAGATAGCGCGGTGATGGCTAATGAGTGACTCAAAAGTTTTGGCACGCTGCCAAATCCTGCTTTGACTCCGAAAATCGAGCAGAGCCAAAACCGCTTTCACGAATCTGACCTCGCCTCGGCCTTTTCGTTACGCCCGACTGTGTTATGGCCTTGCGATAACGAACTTAGAAGCACTCTTAGACCATTGTTCCTTCTAGTACCTGCGCGTGCCACTTACAAGGCGACTGTCTTTATGAACTTGGTACTAATGACCTTACACGAGACGAAAAAGTTCCCAGACATTTGCGATTGCTTTCCGTTCGGCGACTGGCCTGTACGAAAATTGCATTGAAGCGTGTAATAACGCACGTAATGGATATTTGTAAAAAAAAAATTCTATACCCAATATTAGCTGACTACACTCGTTACTGGCTATTAATAACTTTTACGACGAAAACAATAACAACGATGTTGGTAAACAAGGCGTCGCGACGCTACGAAATTAGGCACTGGAATCACGCCTACAAAGCATAATAATAATATATTTTCTTTTGATGGAGCAAAAATGGAATATTTTTTTTTTTTTTTCAAAATAACCTATCGATGACTTTGATCGATAGAGATACTGATATTTCCCCAAGGATAACCTGAGAATCTAATTTATGGGAAATTCGAATGGAGAATAAACATAAGCCAAGCATGATACCTTCTTTATAAATACTTTTGTATAGGCGTGTAATACAACCGTGTAGGATAACGTTAATCTTTTAATAGCCGGATATATTTCTGGCGTAAAATATGATCTATGCCGAGCAGCGGTCGTGGATACACCGGGCATTAGGCGTGAGTTTATATCAGGCACATGAGACGCGCAATCTCACGCCATTAATGTACACTCGCAGCCCACACTCAAATTCAGATTCGCGAGGTCGTTTAGCCGCTACGAAAATGCTTTTACGATGCACCTTTCCACGTGTCGTAATCGTATTGACAAAATTCTGAAACTACTTGCAGCTGACATCCTGCGTGACAGATGGAACGAAATTACCAACCCGTGACTACGATAGAGATTTTCGACACCAGACATAGACTGTGACAGCACAGACAGCCAGTGAGTAAGATGAGAAAATATTTGGAAAATTTTCGAAAAATAAAAAATTCTTTCAAAAAATCATAACAAATATTCATCTCGCTGACACCTCAATGTCGAAAAACTTAAAAACACTAACACGTGGATTGATAATTGACTGAAGTACCAATAAGTCACGAATGTTGTTCCTTCCCTTAAGTTTTCACATTAGACAACGTGTAACACCCAAAATCCTACTTCCTCGAGTTTCCCCTAGCGCGTGGTTAATGTCACGTGTAGCCGCCGTATCTTGAACTCGTAGCATTTCGAGTTTCCATGTAAACCGCAAAGCGCTTGTATTAAGGCGACCGCGACAGTTTGTCGAAGTACAGGACATCGCAAAACTATCGAAGCTATAGTGGATTTCTACTAATGCGGCCTATATATATATATACACACATACACGCGATTCATCGAAACTTGGGTAACAGCCGTTGCAAGGTAAAGCCGCAGCATCCACAACGAACGAACTTTCTTATCGTTCATTTCTTCTTCCGGCGAATCCTACTGCTGATCCCGTCCTAACCTCAAAACCTTGTGCACTCGAGCATAAGAGAGAACATCAACAGGTTGTGTCGCAACGAGCGAACAACTTGAATTAATATTACGAAGGCAGAGCCTACTTATCCTCTTTGGTACGAATTGCTCTTGATGCTGCTGCTGCTGCTGCTATTATCATTCATCGGACTGACAGTAATTCAATGATAAGATCCAAGGTTAGAATTTGAGGCTGACCCAAATACCAGGAAGTACGTGCTATACCCTGTTATATGTATACGTAGATAATACGATTCCGATATTGACCACCGAGCTACGACCTAACAAACAAAGATATCCCAAGCTAGTCTTTGATTAAAGCAAAATTTTTTTCCCCCCAAGAAAAATCAAAGTCTCATCTACCTAAAATAAAAACTCCAAAATCGCAAACTAGTACGATCGAAATCTGAACGTTAAGAGACTCGGAATAAAACGTCTTCTGACTATTAGAACGGCTCTCGAACTTCACCAATAAATTTTCACTTCGCGTGAATCCTCCACTGTCTTTGCCCAATTAAGATATATATCGCGAAAGAGACTGCAGCCAGTGGCGCAATATTTCATAGTAAATCACGAAAGATATCTTCTTCCCCCTTGGACGTTTAAACGAAGTCGCGAGGAGGGAACTGTAGGAGGCAGAAGAACAGGTGAAGGAAGAATGGGGAGGAAGATTGAACAGGAAGGGGAAAATTTTCATTTGACTTGTCGAAGAAGAACGAAGAGGGATCAAGGAACGTAGGGAATGATTTATCGAATTCCCAAGGAAATACCAGATAATTGATACTGGCATTATGAGGGGGAGTTTGGGTAAAAATAAAAATCCACGCGATAATATCACGACTCTTGCGAATAAACGTTCATAATCTTCCCGATATGCGTTTCCTTTTGAAATATTTTTCTTTTCATCCCTTATACCTTGGTATCCTTTTTTCCTCCCCTCCCTTTATTTAAATTCGTTTCACCGCGAATAAAATACAGCCTGATGATCCGCGCCCGGCGAAGCCTGCTCGTCTTCGGGAAGGGGAAAATCTATTTGAATATCCAGACGCTGAAGAGGAGCTTCACGGAAACTCATCGAAATTGTGTATTGCTAGCGAGAGATTACCTGCTCTCACGATCAAAAGTCCTTTCCTATGTTTTATTCACGTATTCCCCGAACTTTTAGGACATTTAAATAACCCTGGAAAATTGCGACGATATTTCGTAAACACGCGGAAGTCGGTGAGAATAATATTTTTTTTTTTTTTTCGCGACCTGCATACGTACGTACGTTGTTTCTCGTATAGGAGTTTTACTTCAATTTTCTTCAATCAGAGTCGGTTACTATGTACTTCGATAAATCTGGTCTGTATATCTCTTTACGCCGGGCTCCGTCTACAGAGAGATTTCAATCTGTTCGCATCCCAGCAGCCACTGTAAAATCCTTTTACGAAGACTCCGTTGTTTTTCCTATTTCCCTGAAGTCGGATATCTAACGATACAATAACGCAATTTCGATCAGACTGTCGTCCGTATGGCTGTAAAATCTCGCGGGACGTGAAAATGCATTTATTCTTAAATCCGCAAGCGTTACTCCTCCAGCGCCACGATACCTTCGATCTAACCAACTTCAATCAGGTCGTGAGAAAAGCCCTGCTGAGATTTTCAATATCGTTCAGTAACTTTTCGCTAAAACGAATTCTCCATAGAGCGAGCATCACTGAATCGATAGACGTATAGTAAAGTAAACAGAGACCACGCTTTTATATGAAGATACAGCAGCCATCAGATTGTCTAGTAAAACGGAGCAGTTCGATCGTAATCGATAAAAGCAATGATGGATACGGTAAAACGGGTAAATGAGATTTTTAAAATTTACTTTTTGAAAAAAAAATAGAGAAAGAGAATTACGACTCATCGTACAGTTTTATTTAGAATATTTTATCTACCGTTCTTTCGAAAAAAAAAACACTACCAAAAATCTTCAAAAATTCCCATCAAATCTTACAACGTTCCATAGACTTTATCTCGTCGCCGTAATATACGTTTTAAAATATTGACGAGTCATCATCGACGAATCCTTTTCAAATATCGTCCCAGCAAAAGAAAATAAGAAAGAAAAAACTTGCATTTTTACACTCCCTTTACTTTTTAACAGACAATCAATGAAATAACGTGTAATTAAAAACAGCATTACGATATGGAAAACCCCAAAAAAATAAATACAATTAATTTAGAAAAATATCGAAAATTCCAATAACCCCTGTAAAGACCCAATCAAATCCGTACCCCGTAAATGTACACGGTCCGGAAACACGGTAGTAAACAACGTAAATTCTACAAAGCAAATCTCGTGTATGGAATTTCGCCAAAAAATAATCTCATGTATACGTTTAAAATCTGTCAGTCACCCATCAGCGGCTGCAACTAGTCTGACCAAGAAATATCATTCAAATACCCTTATACCCCGTATTCCATAACTCTATGCAGACCTATACAGTCTAGACGTCTGTAACGTACGACCTATAGTAAGCTCATCATTAGCAACGGACCAGCATAACCTATATAGGATAGTCGCAATCAAGCTTAAACAAGCAATATTGAACCAAAGCTATTTCCCCCAGTTAGTACTATATATCGAACGCTATATACTTGGCAGATAAAACATACAGCAATATGTTATCGTGAAGTGCGAGTAACGGCTAAGAACGTACGGGTGTTAAGGACAATTGAAAAAAAAAAAGGACAGACAGCAAGCGGATACCCTACGATTTTCCATTTCCAAGGGTCTTAGACGGCTGTTCGAATTCCATTGGTCGGCACATAAACAGCACGAATTTAGGAGGAACTCTCGAAATCCAATGTAGTTGATTGAATTTCTCGAGCATACAGAGCTTCCGGCTTCCCTTAAGCCTAAACACATTTCTAAGAGAGAGGGAGGACTCGGGGAACTACCTGGGTGGGCCTTAAGATATTTCACGCCCGGTTCTATTCCCGTAATAGGAACACGTGTGCGAAGCTATACCAAATTCGAGTCGTTACTGGTCTTTACCGCAGTTAGAACGAATGGAGTATACAGAAGACTCGCAGCAGCGAGTTTCATAATATCCGGGGAATAGATTGGGAATACGAGGGGTCGTAGATCAGAGAGGGTAAAGACTTACCGATATTCTCTTATCCTCATCAGAAAATTTCATCTCGAACGCAAACAACTCCCTTCGCCCACTCTTTCTTACTGCTACCTTACCACGGGCCAAATTATCTACCTTCCTACGAGTGTAAGCTATATGTTTTTTTTCTTTCTTTTTTTTTAGTTCTTGTCTCTAATTCTACAAACTCCATTTACTTTTCGATTACCTTCGCCAACATCGGAACTCTCCACACGCACGCACACACACGCGCGCGGCCTGTTCGATTAAATCGGAAACCATCGAGACACCGTCGAGACGAAGACCTGGGAGTATCCTCGTAAATAAATGGTTTTACGGTTCCTACTGGACATTCCAATTTCGACAACAAATACGCAATAGGAGAGACAACACCGCGTATCTAGAGATTCCTACAGTTTTCGCAGATAAATCGTGCCTCGTATACAAATGTACTCACTTTGCTACAGCAGCCTCTGCGGCTTGTGAAAATATTTCGAGTTAAAAAAAGAAATAGGAAAAAAAAAGTCTTGTCGATATTAATTATCTCGAGCGAGTCTCCAGAGTGCCAGACCAAGGGGTTAAAAATGCTAAATTAAAAAATGTTCAAAATTAACAAAGAAAATCATCTTACCTCTCCCCAGTGAGCCGACACTCCTCATCGTCCTCTTCCTCGATGTCGTGAAGTCGCGGACTGAGTCTGTGCTGCGTACCACCTTCCTTAGCAGAGTCTTCCTCCTTGAGCTCTTGCTCCCTGGGGTCGTCTAAGTCATCCAGGTCTTCGTCAAGGTCACCGAGTGGGGCGCGCTCTTCCTCCTCGCCCCTTACGGGGCTGGCCTGCTGCTGGTGTTTGTGCAAGGATCCCTTCTTGCTCTCGGGGGTGGTCCCCGAGACTCCTGCACCACCCCCAGCCGCGCCGCCGCCGGCGGCGCACGGCAGGCAGCAAGACCACGCGCCCCCCACGTCGACACCCTAGCACCACTCAATGTCAAAACATTCAGAGCTTGCTAAAGCTTACTTTTAACTTTTTTCTTACTGCTGGGACTTTACACCCGCGCACACCCTATTTTGAAGCCACCGCATCAGCACGACACCCACCCACCCACCCACCTCTTTTCGCTGTTAGGCACCTCGCCGAACCTCCCTCTTCCGCTGCTTTAAGACACTCGCGAACACTTTTGCTTCTCCGACTTTGTTTACATGCCCACTTGCTTTCTTTGTTCTTCTTCTTCTTACGGTTCACTTATTTCCTCGCTTCGTACAAATTCTACAGTACGTTCATAAGAAGTGACGTTGAACAATTACGTCGTGGCGAGACTCTAAAAAAAAAAATTTCGATACTTCTTCATTTGTCGAGTCCTGGTCATCCCTCGGGACGCTCATGGACATCCCATTGATTTCCTTTCACGATATGTCACAACTTTTTCATGTGCTCTCGACGACCACCTATTATCGTCGTTTCGCGATCTCGAGATTTCCCAAACCTCTGAGCATCTCCACTTTTAAAAACTACGTCACGATATACACGCACGACGTTACGAAAATATTTTTCATCCTACGAATATCAACACTCGAATCGTATTCCTTCCGTTTGCGCATCGAATCGATCCATTCATATTTTATGGACACATAAAGCGATTCTCGCCACTGTTATTCGAGACAAGAGAAATCTCCATGAATATCTTCAGTTTACTTATTCGTATATCGAACTGTATTTATTACACTTTAAATATTATCCGTAGCGCATCACTTTATTCAGCACAGTTCAATTTTTCATCCCCACACAGCAGACACATACGTTACACGTTAAACGATCAAGTTATGAGAATTTCACGATTCTACCTTTTATCCCTTAAACTCTCCACGTGCAATGTCTACGTATATTCGTCACGAGAAAATGTTGCAATCTGCACGCACAATTTGTCAAATCTAAAAAAGAACAAAGGAAATTACGTATTTTCATTTTTACTTTTTTTCCCCAAGAAACACAAGCACATCCCATCCTACCCCTGCATTCTTATCTCAATTTTTATTCCAACATCCCTCTACCCTACGTTATTCTCGACGCTACAAGGCAACTCCCGTTAGTCAGTATTACCTCGTGCAAATTGTTCAAAGTTGCACAGCCCCACTTTCAGCAATACAACTCGGCAGGTTCGTTTAGTCAAAATCCTCCCTTATTTTCCTACACGATCAATGTAACTCTCGGCTCTTTCGAATCGTCCTCGCAACTACTTCACGTAACCGAAAGCTCGACGCCGCGAACGCGCAGTAAGTAAATAGGTACTTCTATACGATTCGCAGCATTTCTCCCAATTGAACGTCTGTCCGGAGTACATTGCGATTAACTAACCAACACAAATTCGAACCAACTTCCCATTGGTACGTCCTATTGATTCGCGACGAAACGGATATTTCATCGAAACGCCAGCTATACGAAAGTCCCTAATAAAATTGGCAAATTAATTTCATCCGACATTTATACAGCGAAAAATGGACGCACAATCGCTCGTCGACACGCAGTGAATTTCAGTTAATTTTTTTTTTCCTCGAAAATTATACGTCCCCGTTATTATACCATATTATAGTAAATATTAAACGTCGTGACGTTTGACCGGATGCCAAGTACACGGAACACAATGTTGATTGTCGATGGCTGATAGTTAATCTCTTAAAAGTCTTTTCGATGCATGAGTATCGTATTTCCGGTAGCTAACGATGATGTCTGAAGTAACGTGGATAACTTTAGTTAGCATTTTTGCCACTGGGGCAGTGCGAGAAATTTTTCTTTAACATTACGTATATAAGAATACGTGTCAAAAGTCACGCGGATACTCAAGTGTATACGTTCGTCTGTAGCAGCCGTCATAAATTCACGTTAGCTTACGCAAGCTCGTATAAACAGATTCTGTTGTGTCAGCAGAGCTTCTCGTTAGTATCGTTAAAACGTCACGAGGAAAATTCATTTAGACGTTTCACGGCATCCCTTTGAAAAAGAAAGAGGCAAAAATATAATCAGGGATAAATTTCGAGCTAACCATGGACGCTCCTCGCGAAATTTTATTAAAAGTTTTCAACTTTCTTAATCCGGATTTAAAGGAGAATCTGCAAATTCTCGAGTAATTAAGTTTAACATCCGCATCCGGGAAACGCCTTCTGCGCGACACAACGCATCAACGATATGGTACAAAATTTCATTTAAAAAGGTAAGGCCCAGTAGGAATTACCCGGACAAGGCCCTGAGCTTACGGTTTTTTACTGGGACCCTTGGCTAGGATGTGGATTTATTTTGTATTTAAATCGCGTTTTAATTTCATGCATTTGGTGGATGAAAAAAAGAATGATAAAGTACATGAATTCAGGGTGTCACTTCCGCCGTATGAAACGGACGCGAATTTTCGGGGATCCTTTTGAAAACTTTTTTTTTTCCCATGAAAATATTTAGGGGTAAATGCGTGAAAGTGGGTCCTTGAAATGCGCACTTAACAAAAATTATGGGGGTCAGAAATCAATAGTCCATGGGTTCTCGAGGAGATGATTGGAGTGTATAGCTAGACAGTCGGTTGAGGGATCTCATCGTAACACGGGAATAAAAAATAGCCTATTGGAAAGTAGATAGCCATTCCCATTGGGGGAATGAACCCATTACCGCAACCCTGACCAATGCAATGGGGTGCAATTTTAATATTTAAAAAAAATATAATTAATTGGGTCATTTGACCTGAACCCCTTGCTTAAACAGAGTCGGTCTCCCAAGGGATGAGTGGTAAATATGCGCGAGCACCCTTAAAACGTATGGCGGTAATTGTAATTAATCACGAAGGTTAATCTCATGAATTGAGCTCTCTTGGGCGAGGGTGAGCTTTGCTGCGAGATTTTCGGGCGTGGCGTCCACTATCAGGAAAGATATTACCGTGGAAGATATATCTGAGTCACGCTTAAGCGTTTAAAACCCATTTTAAGTAAATGGCTATAAATGTGGTTTTATTTTTTTTTAAATATAAATTCACATTGATTAAGGTGAAGTAACCTGGATTCGCGAAGGAGAAATAAAATATGATACCTACTTAAAATCTGAGCAAGTCCAACCATTAGTTAGGTTTTTTTCCCCCTGTTTTCTCATTCCAAAAAACGCGAGCTTAATAACCACGATAATCTGTACAGGGAAAGCAAGGGACGACGCGGTTGGAATTTTTAATTTTGAGGCAATTTCACGTGGTCTTTATTATCCATTAGAAGCGTAGATTGGCTGCAAATTGCAAGGTCAACACCGACGTCAGTCACTCATCGCGGCATGGATTAGATTAAAAGAGCCAGAAGTGTTTTATTTGAAACATTCATTAAACCATTTCCAAGATATAAAAAATTCGTATTAACGCCATTTAATGAAAAAGCGAATTTTCAATTTTTTCCTAAATTTCCAGTCATTCCCAAAGATTCTAAACCTTCCTGACTCGTTAGAAAATATTAACGAGAAATTTCAAGTGAACCTAAATGAATCTATGTGTCAACTAACCAACGAAGGTAACTAACTGCTTGCAGTGCTGGAAGCTGAACTAAATTTGTTCAGGAGGTCCTAACTAGACTAGACTGACTGATTTCTCAAAGATCCAATTAGACGTGCTCTGGTGTCAGATAAATAGATAATTAGGCTAGTTCGTCCTTTTCACTACAACAGCAAGAAACTAGTTAACATCACCGATGGCTTTCTTAAGGCTGATACCCATTTAGGTACAAAGGACCTCCTGTCCTATTTAGAATTTACACAGTCCATCCGTCTCTCTCTTACTCGTTCACTAACGTCACTTGGCTCAAATTATTCGACTAAACAAACTATTCCCAGTTGGGAAATTTCATTACCCCTTAATGCGGCCAACCATGGAATCCTCGATGGGGGCGAGAAGGTCTAGCAGCGAGATAAACATTGAAACGTTATCATGAACCTTCTACGGTTTCCCTATACCCGACCAACAAGTTACGAAGGATCGGCTTACAAGTCAAGTGAAAACATACAATACAGATCCGTCTATGACAAATTGGTATAAGCAGAACGGAAAACTCTATTACTTGCCAAAAACTAGCTCTCCGATTCCAGCCTGCATCTTTAGTCGCCACCATAGAGACGCGCAGCTTTGAACAGCTGGAAACTAATAACGAGGATGCCAAATCAGAGGATTTTCGTCAGATACCGAAACGTGGGTATCTGTACGTTTAAGACAATATGGTCACAAGTGTATAAGAGGAATGATTGGGCAAGATAAAGAGACTCTAAAGGTATCTGTAAATTAATCATAAAATTTGACCAACAGCGTCGTCGTAAATCGATACGTAATCCGAATAATGCAGAAGGGAATTGGTAGGGAAGAAAATGAAAAGCAGGTACGTTACGGGGATTATTTTCAACTGTACTTTAAAGCTCTGCGACGTTTTGCTAAATCGTTTAAAGCTCTTTGAGAGTTTTGTACCTAATTTTCTTTTATACTGACAGAATCCTGGGTCTGCGTGTATCTTTGCAACTTTTTCGCTTATGCGTAACCGTGATGTAAAAATATTTGAAAAGAATATTGTGCGATATTGAAAACTGGGTGACATGTAAATTTACCGTCGATATCTTTTCAAAAGTTTTTAACACTTTCTCGCGAAATTTCTAGTTTTCAAATCCATTGGCTCTGTCACAATTTTTCAATTATATCGCATGTACGTCTAAATTATCTAATTTCACGAATCAATGTTAATTATAGCACTTTTATGAGTAAGCATACAGGTATCAATATATGGACCGTTTATTTTAAAAGTTGTGTAAGTCTATTTAAAAAAAAATAAGATACGTTATTTATGCTTAATTTAGTGTAAACTTTTTATTTATAACTATTATTTTATTTGAGAAGAAAATGGACTTACATCACTTTCAAAATAAACGGTCCATATATATTTAATCTTTGTATAAAAAAAGCAATGCATGTACGTTGAATAAGTACATCTAATAAGAAATGGCCATTGATTCTGAAAGGGGGCTATTTATACAGACCGTTAATGAATCAAAGTGCTGCACAGTGTTATGTATATACAGCTATATATATATATATATATACGTTTCGATAAAAATTTCATTAGGAAGATAAAAATAACATGGGATTCGACTAATCGAGCTCGAAATTCGTACCAGCGATTTTCGATAAAGTAAAATAGTTCTTTGTAAAGTAACGTACAAAAGATAAGACGTGACAAAAGTACCTGCGAGCCAGTCTCTTAAATTTATTAGTCCATAATGATTTATTCTCTGTACTTTGGTCCAGTAGAGTATCCTACGACAACGCCGTCTCTATACTCGTAAATCTCAACTCTACTTTCCCAGCATCATCTTCGTCTAACCCCTAAGCTTTTTTTTTCACCCTCCCGATCCCTCTGTCCCAAACAGTAATTGCTTTCGTTTTGTGTTCGCTCACTGCTCGAGATGACAGCCTCTTTTATATACACAATCTCAAAAAGAAACCACGACTGATCAAAATTTCAAATGAAACAAATCATGTATGCTGTTACACGCGTTTAGATCGTTAGAGATAAGGAACGTTAAGAACTCTCGCTTTCCCAGATATCATCGATCCTCACGAGCTGCTGATATTTTACGTCTGTAAATTAAAACTTCGGTCCCTTTTGTAGTCGCTAGGAGACAATCAGGACGGACCTATCTGATGATGATGAAGATTTCCGGAAAATCAGAATTTTTTTGTTTGACAGTAAAAGAATCGACGCTGGTATTTTTTTTTGTAAATCTACATCTCACAGTTGATAAATAGTGAATTCATTTTTCATGAGACGAGACTGACAGATTTTTTCTTTTCATTAATCGCGATTCAAATTTACCGCTACGAAATAAGGCTCACTGTATTTGTTTATCATGAAATATGAAAAATTACAAACAAAAAAAATCGTAAAATTTTACTGTTTCCCAGCATGCAATTGTAGCTCGGAGCAACGCATTGGAATAATTACGACTTTCTGGTGAACCGAGGTAAATAAAAAAGTTACCTTCCCCAATGGCAAATATAGTGATGTTTTATATATAGATAAAATTTGAACTAATTACGTACATCATCTCTTTCTGCTGATAGAATCACTAACGAGCACTTTATTTGTGTTAATTATTTTACCATTTTCTTGATAAATCTTTGCATTAATTTTTGTTTGTACGTTGCTGCTTTTTACGTATTGTCGATTTAATACTCGGGTTATGTATTGGGCAAGCCTCGTCACTTATATAGGATGCATCCTTTTTTCTGTGGACGGTGCAATAACATTTATTTATTTACCCACGCATCGCGTTTGCGTAACTGAAGATTAAGTAATAGCACTTAATGGGAACTTGCGTGCAAAGAGACGATATTGTGCGTTCTTACATGAAACGAAAGAAAAAAAAAAATACTCTTCAAAAATCTTTATCTAGGACTGTACGATAATACGTCCACGTAAATACTCCTCACGATCCATTTATCCAGGTTTAAGGTACAATGATCTGAATCAAGAAGACTAAACTTCTCATAACCCATACAAGTTCGAAACAAACCAAAACAAATCTTCCTACAGAGGTGAATAAAGACTGAGATCGCAATAAAATTTCAAAAATGTCAACCTTCCAGGTTCCCTAACCTCACAACGATATCCTCGTCCCTTAGCACACAAATTACTGTCGAATTCCGAACGAAAAAACAATTTTCGTCCTTCCACTCCTTCCGTCAGGATACACTCGAAATAAATCCTAGGCGACGTACAGGTTAGCCCCGGTTATCAATCGTTGACATGGACGCGTCTGAGTCGTTATCAGTCAGGTAGACGCGATACGTCGACGAGCCCAACGTCACAACTCCTAAAACATCCATTTCGTGCGCGACAACGTAAACGTAATGCACAGACGCAAAACGCAACTCTTCGCCGTTGCCCAGAGAGCATTAAGTCCGTATTGCACGGCTACCGCACTCCCTGTGGGCGTCCTCTCAAATCTGGCGTCTCTAAGCCTTCCAGACTTTTTACGTTGTTGCACCACGTTTCGGCTAAACACAAGGCTGACACGACACACGTTTCCTCTACTTACACGTCATCGCAGTACGCGTTTACATTCGCCGGGAGTTTCCGTTTACGTTTACGTTAACATAGACGATAAGCTCGTGCGCCGCCGTATTGACGTTGACGGCGGTCGAGACCCGACTGACGGAACGATTCTACCGACGCTCGTGCTCAGTGACGTAGCATCCGGAAAAGCCGCGGCTTTTCCGAGGGGCGCTCTCGCCGGCTTTGCTCTTTGGCAAAAATTAGGTCATCCACGCCTTCCCTTGTATCTCTCTTCCCTTGTAGCATCATCGGTACGAGTACAGCCCTTGACGCTATTTCAATTTTTACATTTTTTACCTTTTTGCCAATGGATAACGCTAAGAATTTGAACGTGTTTCAAATTTAATTTTTTTTTGTTTTTTTTTTTTATAATTTTTTTGTCCCTATCTCGTTCCCTCTTACTTATCATCACTCATACCTTTATTTACAATTTTTACATTTTTTTCTCTCCGATTTCACTCATCTTTAGCATAATGTAAATTCGCTCGTTGCCTGATCCTCTTTGTACGACTGAAGTTTTTTTTCTCCTGGGAAAAGCGTCTGTCTCCAAATGGAAAAATAAGACGTTCCAAGGAAATGAGAAAACTGTACAAGTTCGTCGTAGCCATATCATCGTTGGTTATACTCTATTTATTATCCTGGTATGAATTTTGCCCAGCTGCTACCTGCGTATAATTTTCTAACGGGAACTGAAAAAAAAAGAGAATATTCTTATGAACTAGCCTGGTTTACCGGTACGATTAATATTAATGAATTAAATAAATCCAATATCTGTATCCTATCTCTACATTTTATCCAAGCCAATTCCACATTCTACCCTTATCTCGCTCCGTTATCAGACTAACTAACGCAATATCAAACATATATAGATATATATATTCACATACAATACCGAAAGATGAGATAACCTAACATCAAATATTATCTCCATGAAGAATTTTGGTCTAACCGCAGTTATCTTAGCAGGTTCAAGAATATCTTGATATACCTACAGCATAGGACAACCCTGACTCCCGTTTACGAGACGGTTCAATGAGTATTCACCCCACCGAAGGAATATCATCCCTCCGTGCCAAATTTATCCCTGGTCGGCAGATATAAACGAGCCAATGATAACCCCTCCTGAGTACCGTCACACTCACGATACGCGGTCGCTGCCGTAACGATATATACACATCACGTAACACCCTCCAAATGAAAACAAAAAAAATCCGTATAACAAAGAGAAACAAACCGTAGTACTTAAACCGAAATTTTTATTTTCTGATAACTCCACGTATCGTCAAAGTATGCATATGGCGATAACAAGACAGGCTTGTCGAAGCAGATCGCGAATATCAAACGTTACCAGTTGAAAAGTAACTTGACTCAGCCGCCCCTTACCCCTCCGCCGCCTTCCCCACTCCTTCCTTGTGGATCCATTGACGATATAATTTGCTCAGATTACGCGAGGTGACGAGATCGACGATATAAAAGCACCCATTAACGAGTTCAAATTGAGCAGACAGCTAAGTACGCAAAGTCAGTTAACCGGTAGACGTAAGTTGGTTTTGATAAAATAATTTCTTATCAGTGAAATGCTCTTAGATTATTCCCTGGCAAAATGACCTCTCGGATTGACTTCGACCTTCAGGCTGGATCTCACAGTGACGACGCAATGGGTCTATTTGATGCTAAGAGATTCGCTTGGTGTCTTCGTACTGCTTTATGAAATTCTCGTAACTGTTAGGTTGGGTCGGGTAGTGATAAAATTTATTTGCAAATTTTCAACTCGCGACCATCCCTCTCGTGCGAAATGTTCTGCTGGGAATTGCGAATTTCGTTTGCATTGAAATTCTGGTAAATTGTCGTCAGAGATGGAAAGATCGTCCGGCAATTGGATAATTGTGCAATTTCTAAGTGGAGTGAGTCGAGTCTGTCAATCTTACTTAACTCTTAACTGTCGAGATGAACCAGTGGACTGGACTATGATAAATATGGTACGAAGTATGCGTGCAGTGACAGAGGCAGCTTATCAGTTAAAGGTTAATCGCGAGCTATGTGCGTAAAAATGCATTCTAGGCGCATAGCGTTGCGTGCATAATGATTGGGGGAAAAAGTTAATTGGCAAATTTGTTTTTGTTATCAATGAAATATGAAATTTTCTTATCGCCCATTAAATTATACGGTACTGGGATTACATTAGTTAAGTGTCTCTTAATCAAGGTATCTTGTGTTATCCTATACCTATTCCTATAATTAAGTCAGCGTCGAGTGGAGCCAAAATAAAACACGCAATCATTTTCACTCTCGCTTCGTTGTAACTCTTTATGTAATTAATTATGCCAGTTAGATCTTTAATAACGAAAGTGTCCAATAAATTAAAAGTTATATTGATATTCGTAAATCTGAAATAATTTTTAATCGGAAATATTGTCGTTAAAATTATCATAGATACACGTGTGCGTTACGTCACAGAGCGTATATCCAGTGCAAGCTAATTAAACTACAGATCAGAAAAATCACTGAGGGACTGTATCTTGTGTGATATTATTTCCTTGTAATATTCACATTTTCGAATTTTCAAAAATAGAAAATTTCCTTCTTTTTACTGCAATTTTTTTCGTCCTCAATACGCAATGTCCAATTTTTACACGTCATCGTACGTAAACCTGCCGACATAAACAGCTGACCACTATATTAGGAGAATTTCTGTTATTATAAATAAGAAAAATCGCCTAAAAATTTTTTCCATAATTTACCTTGATATTGAAATTTTCATTTTTCATTTTTACATTGAAATTCGCAGTAAATTAGAATTCATTCACTGTACAACGATAAATTTAGGCGTATGAAATTTTTCAGGGAAAATAATAAAAATCTTATTTGCACTTCCAGTGTCCATGCACGTACGCCTGTAACTATGACGCACTGCATACGTCATTCGCACACGTATCGTCCTTTCTAAAAATGGGCCTAATGACATCCGTAAGCAATTCATCGGCATTGACACGCGAAGAGCCCAATAACAAACCATTAATCGAAATGGAAACCACCATAAGACCATAGACGCCATGTTAGCCCCAGTTGAAAAAAAATTAACATTTTCTAAACAAAAAAAAAACGATTAACGAAAGCATATGAATAGCAATATATTATAAGCTGTTATGTGCAAATAAATGTAAGACTAAAATTAAAAAAAAAAAAATTGCAAGTATTTCCAAGCCAAACATTTCTGATCTATTATATAACGTATACAGGTACGTTTGTCACAGAAAAACTTTTAACAAGAGCATGACTATAAATTGTACATAAAACACGTAACCGCTTCGAAACCAATATGTACACCTATATACATACGTGTATCTAGATATCACTACAATTTCCCCATAGAAACAATGAAAACCCAGATAGCGGCTGCAGTGAAACCAATTACCGCTACCGGAAATGGACATTTCCCCGAAACGATGCAATAGCAGAAATAGCAGATATATTACCTAAGTGCGCACGCATAACAGAAACACTAAAACAAGTGAGGATGATTTGAGGCCTGAAAGCACTTTGCGTCATGGGATTAATTAAAATCTGATATATAAGAATGAATGAGGGACGAGGCTCTTTTTTAGATTGGCTTCTGTAAAGCCCTGATGAATGGCCAAGTTTGAGCTGGGAAGAATCCGTGAGTTACGATTGAATTCTGTAAAAACTGATTTACGTGTAATATTAATACCGAGGAGAGTGAATGGAATCTCCGTTCAGGTTGATTTCAGTCAGACCGATGAAATTCCGTCGCGGGGTTGATTGACCCTGAAGAAAGATGAGGGAGACTGTCAATGTATAACGAACTAGGTAGTAAATACGTTCGGGGATGTTAAGTCCATTGGGGTGACTTTAATCATTGAATTAGGTACTTCCGGTAACCGTGTATCGGATTCAGCTGGCCGTTACTTCCCCAATCTGAAAATGACGTCAAAGTCGATTTCCTCATTTCCGGCATGAAATACCGCGCGTATTTCTTATTACAGGGGTGGATTTGCGTGCCACCCTTAACTGTCGTTCGAGAGGGGCATTAAAAAAAAAAAGAGATAATAGGATATCGCGTGTCACAAACTTAGGGTAGTAACAGAAAGGTATACCCTTGAAAAATTGTATTTGTGCAAAAAATATGAATTTCGCGAAAATGACTCAAAAGGTTTTGAGATTTAAAAAATGTTATTTCGAAATTCTCACGATTGAAATTTGTCGTATGTATACTTTGCTTATACAACATTATGGGGTTGTGGACTTTATGGTTAGCTCACCCTCTGGTTATCCTTATTTCATGTGGGAATCGAGATATTGCTATTCGCAAAGTGCGAAAATATTGCTTTTGTTTACGACGCCACGTGAATAAATAATACGACTAGGATATTCCTGACGCGATGCAGCATCCTGAGTAGAATAAATGTACCAATTACCACAGGCCCAGGATCCTATTCGAAAGGGGAATAATGGAGACTTAAATCGAAATAATTATCATTTACATTTCTTTAGACTGGTTTTTTTTTTAATCACGGTTCTCTATTCTTCGATAACTTGGACTATAACGTTGAACTTGAATAAAGATAAAGAATATTGTATTTAAAAAAAATCCCTATATGTATAACAAGAAACATCTAGTTGACATCTAGTAGTCGGAACTCGGCTGAGTATATACTATAGTTTATTACTTTCCTATACCTCACGTATTTTTCCTGCTGCCACATTCAGAGTTCAGCCGGAACTTGAATCTAATTGCCGGCCGTAAAACCTTTTCGTGGGGCCATTAAAATAAGACGACTGTCTAGCCAAGGAATTTACGGAATATCAAGAGACGATAAAACGTTGGGGTAGGTAATAAAATATCGTGTTTGGCAAACCTCATTGAATTGCATGCATCATTCAAAGACCATCATGTAGTAGGACGAGGATATATATATATGTATATACTTTTCCTAAAATCTTTGATAAGAAACTATAATTCTGTTTATCAATAGGGTTATATGCTCCTTTCAATAAACTTAGATTATGATGAAATCACAGCATCTCAATGGTCCACGATGAAAGGATATTTTCCCCAGTGACATTTGATTTTCACGAGTCATTGATTTTCAACGTATCGTAATAACGGCTATTGTTGTAACGGCGATACCTCTAATATCGTAGATTCTGCCATCCGAATAAAGAGCGATGGGCTGGTAAGAAAAAAATGTTATAAAAGAAAAAATGATAAAATCACGTCCCATCATAGGGAACATCCATGTTCCTTATTACACAATAAGAAACTTGATTTGTCGTCAGTCCCAAAAATGACAGTAGCTCCAGTAGCTAACCAAAAGTCTATAGGCGACCATCCTTTACCCGAGAGAGCCCTTATTTCCTAAGGGTCTTTTTTCACGATAAAATAAACTTCTAGACCGACAATAAGATATGTTACAGTGTCCACCTATCCCTTCGTCAATAGAGCGCTGAAGAAATTAAATTACTGGCAATTTCCAATAATCTAATATTTGACAACCTAGTCCATTGACCGTTGCATATGAAGTCCTAATCAGATTTATATTTTCTTTATAAGAAAAAAATTTGAATTTCCCGCCAGTTCTAGGAGATACCTATAAAAAGCCACAAGCTTATCAGTAAAGTTTAATGAGTGTAGTCGTAAGCAGTTATCTATGTCCTTTAATGCCATAGAAGTCTAACTTACTGAAAATCCCTAAATCGTAAAAAAATAAAATAATAGAATAAATATGTTGGTTGTAGTAAACAAAAATTCTCACGTTAAAATGTAGATTTGTGTAATAAAGAATAAAAGAAAAATGGAAGAAAAAAAAACGAAGAATATATACCTAACGTAAAATAAATTAGTTCAGTGACCACGTAAAATTTCATGACACGTGGTTCGCCAATCTGTCAGAATTCTATTCCTTGATTAAATGTCAGTGCGCAGCAGCTGCTAATGGTCACATAAAAGCCCGCGTTTCCCGTGTACAATGAACGTAGCAAAATGAAAGTAAAGTTAATAAAACTAATACCGTCATTTCCAATTGGCACAATGAAAATAGCTTACGTAGCCACATTGTTTTCTGACGGTACATAGTAAAAATCGTGAAAGCGACGTAGACAAGAATCTATTTTTCATTATTTCTTTTATCTCCCATCCCACTTTCAATGGAAATACACAAAGGAGCCGCTGCTGAATACGTAACGTTAAAAACGTCCTTCGTTCCGACAATTTAATTCCCCGAAAATCCCACTTGGATTTTCAACAACAATAGAGAGATTTTCGAAACTTTTTGCTTGTAGAAAAAAATTTAATAAACCTGTTCGTTCAATGCATTCGACCCATAAACAAAGCCAATCCCATTTACCTCCCCGAAATCAACACACAGCACACATCACGATAAGACTGAATTAGCTACTGTCAATGTACCAATCCTACATAAACGTAGCACAGTCGAGAATTTCATATTTATAAAAAATAATAGCAGTATCCAATATTCAATTAAAATCAAACCGCCTGCCTGCGTTATTCATTTTTTTTTGTATATAAAATAAGAACGTCAACCTGAAAATATTTCAGCCAATAAATATTCAAACTGGCTCGAAACATCTGCCACCATATTGTAACAGACTTAACGTTAAAACGTCAATGATAAAAGTTTCTATAAAATTCCATAAGTATAACGTACAAGTCAAAACAAAAGTTCGAGCTGTCAATAAGATACTGGCAACTGGATCGAGCTATAAAAACTCATTGATAATAAATATTATTGAAATATATAATTTTGAGAACGTAATGAGACCGAAGATAAGTAATTGTATAACGAACCATAATTAAGCCACATAAAACGTAATAGGATCTTAGGGAGGCTTTGGGCTTAGGCTAAAAATAATTTATCATAAATCGACACTGATATTATCCAGAACAATATAGGGTGTAATGCTCAACATAAAAGCACTATTGAAGTGTACATATCAGGTCGATCTAATATTTTCCAGACACCCTACGGCCAATTGGGAACTTACATAGCTTAGCCGTTAACCAGGAAAAAGTTTACCGCTTGATCTGCACAGGGTAAATGATGATGGAAGCGTCTAATTTCATATCGTATAAACGAGAGGATGCTTGAAAATACATTATGTGACTTACATAAAAAAAATTTTTGAAATCATCAAAATCAAAATTTTTTTCTAAATTGTCCAGTTTTTTTTTCTTGGCACGACATCGCCTACGTGCGTGTAGTCCTGAATGGAATTCTGTATCATAGATTCACCAGTTCGATTGTAAATCTTTAACACGTTCGCGGACGTGAATGCTATAGCATTCATTTTCATAACGATGCAGAATAACATGAATGCTATAGCATTCAAATCTTAAAGACAATTATTTTGAATTTAATTTTAGATAACCTTAAGTTTTTGTAATTATTATACCTGTCAAGGTAATGACTAACTGATACTTAAAATATGATAATCTGACTACCCTTATAGACTGTGTTTAATAAAATTTTAGATATCACAACCAACTTAAAAATAAAATGACTATCAATTTTTGCACCTCGCTGAAACTTTTACTGTCCGCGAACGTGTTAAAATGATAATGATAACTGTGGAACTTGGTAAATTATTAAACTGGTCATGGACGCTCTAAAAATATTACACGCGAACTCTGTCCAAGGCCCGATCAATTCTGGAAAACTATTCCTGGGACATTCCCCGTGTTCCGCTAGACCGGAAACGAAGGTATCGGCAATGGCAGTTAATGTATGTGTGAATAGGATATTCCCTTAAGATCTTGTTAGGACGTTTTGCGTACCCTGGCAGGATAAGAGAGAGAGAGAGAGAGAGAGAGAGAGTCGTTCACAATGAATCCTAACAATCCTAAAGGGAGCCGTGCACATAAAAAACATTCTACCGGCACTTCATGCTCGAGGGTAACTATAACGATCACTGGGTTCAAGTAAAGAAAAAGTGTTTCACATGTTACCTAAATTTGTTGATCCCCGAACCATTTTTACCGAGGCAAATAAAAACGACGAGAGGAAGAAATTACTCAATTTAAAAATTACTCAGGCATAGAAAACGAAGAAGGATAAAATCTTATTCCAGTACAAGAAGAATTGACTGAAAAACATCTGCATGTAATAAAATCCTGTACCGGCAGTCTCCTCGTAAAATTACTATGAATATGTTTTCACAAAATTTACCATAGAGGAACTTCAAGAATTTTCAAAGTTTTCTGCATCGTTGCACATTACTGCAAAGTGCACTGAGTCCACTAGTCGAGGTACATAAAGAAAATCTTTCCCAATAATGTATATCTATGCAAATAGCATGGGAAATAATCAAAAATTTACTGCTACAGTTATGCGCATGCGCACTGACAACTCTTATATACCAGTATCGAAAGATACTCAATCTTCGAGAAGACACCAAGATTCTCATTACGTACGAGCTATCAATTTGAGGTGGGATCCAGACTGGCCATTATCTTAATGTCAGTACTACCGTCCCTTAAATCTTTCCAGCATCCCTTACACACACAAAACCTTTTCCCTCCCTTCAAATTTTACCAGGTCAGAATAAATCCACTCTTCGACCTCCTGGAAAAGAGTCTTCAGAATTCCAAAACCATCTCGTCGATCAATCGTGCAATCAGACGTTCGCCAAACTCCTCGTCGAATAGCATTGAATCTTTACAGAAGTATCCTGAGGAATAATGCTTTTCTTACTTGGGATGAAACATCCTTCTGCTTCGTCGACGATTTTCCTAACCTTCAGCAACCTTTTGTATATTCACGTTCCGTACGGCTGTCCGAAGTAACAGAAAACTTATTCGTGAAGTCACTCAAAACGAGCCTACAATTTTTAACCGAAGTACAGCAATCTTCCTGTAGGAGGTGCTTTGTATCGAGGTGCTCGTAGGACTTTATTACTGACAATGAGTTCAGCGATTCGTCTTTGAAGATCGTTCGCACTACCGCCGTTAGATGCTTTGATAATACACAGTGAATTCCTGGAACAGGAGAAATAGAGAGAAAGAGAAAGAGAAAGAGAGAGAGAGAGAGAGAGAGAGAGAGAGAGAGAGGGGGGGGAGAGAGAGAGTGCCATCTGTAGTTTAGGAAAGTGAGTAACGCGTTTGACACGTCCTAATGAAGCTTTGATCGTCATCGCCAAAATCAAACTCGAGATTGAAGAATTTTAAGGGGGATCGAATTAATCAATGACCAATAGATCGAATGATTCGAAAATTAAATAATATATATATAATTTTTTATATATAGCACTTCTTTTATCATTTAAGTTTATCCTACTCAATTCTATTATTTTTTCGTGGACATACCCTAATGGGGTTAACGGTAAACCCTTTTTTATCGGTAACAGTAGTTTACGCGAGATTGCATTTATTTGGAGATTTATCCCTGGTTTTTTTTTTATCTGCCGAGTATTCGTTACGTCGAGTCATTAAAGCTTTGCAATCAACGGAGTTAATGAAACTGGAATTCTCTCTCTTGGGGAAATATCGACAACGAATACTAAAAGACACGATCAACAGAGCGGGACTGTTGGGTTGAAAAAATTAACGTGAAAAATTGTAAATCGAAAAAGAAAAAGGGTTAGCCTAAAGTTCAACAAAATTCGAATTAATTGAAACTCGATCGAAATTTTCGTTTATAGATTCTTTGACTTGGAAGCACAAAAAGACGGAGAGGGATGAACATCGCCACGGTCGATATACAGCGAACGCGTGCGCTCTTGGTTTTCGCCATTGTGTTAATATCGCACGTTAACCTCAGTTGGCCCCAAAACACATCGATATATTCATATCAGTATAGACGAAAAATCGTGAATTATAAATCGACCGGCGGCATTGAAAAAAATATATACCTAGATAACACTATCATCATTAGCTCCAATTGTACAATTGGAGTACTCAAATTTCTGCATAACATGAAAAAAATGTAAAAATCCTGACAGATCCCATTAAAAATTCAGCTAACCACGCCCCTTCCTAAAGAAAGTTAATAAGACGCCTAAAAAAAAAATCTCAAAATTCTCAAACTTTAGTTAACAACAATTCCACAAGTTTATTAGACATTCGCCACTAATTAACCAGCTAACTGGTGGATCCGAAATCAACGTTTTGTACCAAAACTGATAAGAGCAAATAATTCCGTACTTCCCCATAAAGCTCATTCATAGGCGGTTATTCGTATAGCTGATTAAAAATCCGAACTCGCCATTTTAAATTTCCCAATTTCGAATTCAGCGGCCCAAAAAACTTAGGCATATCGAATTTCGTAAAAATTAATTGAAAATTTATCGGACTTATTCCATGTGCCCATACATACGTCGTTTACCAATTTTGACACAAATATTTTCTACGCGCCCTCATTACCATTTAACTCTTTAACGATCATGCTAATTCCCTTTAACGTACCCTCCTCTCCTTTAACGTCTAGTTACAAATATTGTCTAAGCAATACCTGAGGAGAATGAAACGTCCGTCGAGTTTTTGAGTAATATCGAATGACTCTAGTATATTGTGACATAATTAGATACAAACATGTCTGTAGATACAAAGTAAAATAGTAAGAACGAAAAGGCAAGCTGAAATCATTAGAATAACGCGACATTAATATGCAAGATAAACTGTGCCAATTATAATGCATTTAAAAGTGGTCAAATATTTGTAGAAAGAAAATATTTTGATATATATATATATATATATATGCCTAATTTATATATTCGATTCAGTCCGCTTATATAAATAATATAATACAATTATTTTTAATCTTATTGTAATTTATATTCTAGGGAATGGCCTAAATTGTATGTACACCTGCTTAAATTATTATTGAATTAATATTTTTGCATGACCCAATTATCATTCCATTACTTTCCTTCGTTATAGCTACCCTCAGGTGCTCAAGAGGATTTACTGGTAACACGTCGCACTCGGTAGACATTTATAACTCGCGTCTCATTGCCCAACTTCACGCTATTCATGTATCGCGAAAATGATCGCAGCTTATGTCAGACATTGCTTAAGCGTCCCGACGAGCAGCAGAGTTACATAAGCGTGATACCCGTATCCTTACGGTAATCATGGTTATCGCCCTATATAATTCAGGTAACTTTTAATAAAGACTGAAATCTAATAAGACTCTACAATGAACCCTTGCTGGTTTACATCAGACAGCCAACCTCAACCAAGGGAAATAATAACACTAGAAGATTTTCTATAGTGTGGTAATCAACATACGCCATTTTCTTAGTAACACCCTTTCGCTTATCTGTATACCTAAACAAAGGAAATAAATCGTCCAAAGGTCAGTTTACCCCTTGTCCATGTTTATTACCCAACATTGAAGGCGCATGATAATGCATATCATATATAAGGATATACATATGTTGTCACTATATATAGTTTGATATAACCACAATAACACGTTAGAATGATTACCCATTGTAATTACCTAAAACGCAGAAAAAAAATTAAGTTGGAAAAAAATATCTTGAACAAATTTACAGCTAATCGCGACAAACACTGAAATATCCGTTAAAGCGATAATACAGGTGATAACTATAACGGGGAACTAAATTAGGTATATCATACTATACACAGATATCACAAGGTACAGTAAGTGTTTCAAGTAGGCGCCGTACCTAGTACAACCGGAAGCCGCAAAGAGTCGCACGTAAGAAAAGTTGCCTGAGTGACGCTTCTATAAGGAGTTGCGAACCCATAACTGGAAATACATTTGCCTGTATAGAAACGACGACATTTCGAGCGTGAAAAAAAAGTTTCTTTCGTTTTACCTCTGTTCGAAGGGAACCGAGGTTTGCGTATTTGAATTCAAGAATTTTTATGGGAAGTAATAAAAAAACAAATCCAATACGCGAAACTGTCTTTAAATGTTTTTGAAAAGTATTGCGTAAGCGCAGTTTACTCGATTCGCGGAAGTTTTTTCATCTTATCAAATAAATATTTTGAAACGAATTGGCCTGGGTGCGCTGGGGCAACAAGTAGATACCTACACGTGAAAGAGTCATGAGAGGAGGACGGAAGGAAGAAAAAAAAAGAGAGATGGGTCGACACGAAAAAAAAAAAAACTTACGCATGTTAGCTGAGTCAGGATAGAAAAGAGCTAGTGGGTTGTTGTTGATGATGGACGCAATAAAATACAGGATTCAGAGTGTCGAGGGACTGGCGACGGACAATGTATCACGTGAACGTTGTCGCAAATGGAGAGCGAACGTCTTTCCACGACGAAACTTAATATTCCACGTCCGACGCGCATCATTTCTCTCGGGTCGTGAGACGCGAGTGAGCATCTTGCTGGAAACGTCAATGGGACAAGGAAAGGAGGTGGGGAGACGACAGGAACTTATCCACGGTAAGAAACTTCGCCTGAAATTCACTAGTGACAGTGCAGTGGCGGCCATTATTGTGCAGACCCTGGTTACACACTACAGGGAAGGGATGATATTCGCTCGAGTGGGATTCCGCTAAAGCATTATTTATCCACGATAAAAGTTTGTCGTTTCAGCGAATTATCGAATTACCAATAAGGAAAAAAAAGTCTCCGTATTTAAGTTATGTAGATATATATATATATAAAATTTTTAATTTTATTTATATTCCATAAAGCTCTCCATCATGGCTTTCAGGCGGGATATTTAAACTGGCATTCCGAGAGGTCGATGAGTCAATAGGCACTCTATAGGATATTCAAAACAGTCGGGAAGCTTCACTTCGTTTTCCACCGTTCGAGAACTAGGGTGCGGTATACGAAATATGGAAGGGTTCGATATTCGGAACGTGACGTAATATCCGGAGATAATAATTAATTAACAGACAATTAGTCCCATACGTCAGATTTATAATGCACAACGTAGGGAGTATCTATTAGTACCGTTCCATCCTCCTAGATGGAGCCCTTGGTTTATTAAGCAAGACCTTTTCAATCGTCGTATTCCTTAAATAAGCAGCGTGGCTGTCGTACGAGGGCCGAAGAATCTCGAGAAAAATTCCAGAAGAAAGATCACCGAAAATTAACGGCCAGGGGTTGTACGAGTTGCCAGAAGTAGCAACGGAAGACATTTGTTCATCCCTTTAGTCGCGTCAAGTCGCACGAGCCTTTCCAGAAATATCAATCGCAGACTCGTCGATAGACGTGCGGGCGTTCTGCACGTTTGAATCGGAGCCTCGGATAGAGAGGAAATCGAAGAATACATCTTACAAGGGAGTTCTGCTCTTAAATAGTCGTTCAGAGGGTAGGAAATTCCGTGGGAATGGAACGCTTCGAAAATACAAAGGGAGAGGACCGGATGAGTGGGAGGTTCGATTGCAGCATCAGACACGTTGACCTTTAACCCCACCCGTTCATATCATTACAGTGAACTAGACACCTAGCCAACACGCGGATGCACTTCTACGTTTCGAAGGTTGAATTTATTTTATTTTGAGTTTCAAGAAATTTTAAAGACTTTCGTACTCAACAGCATATATAATACTTAATAGCTGTAAATGGTATAATTTTAAAATTCTATTTCAATTCAGGCTCTACGTGCACTCGAGGACAGATAAAACCGCTTAGAGTCTCCTCGAGGAATTTCCGTAAATTAACGAGCAATATTTCCAAGGGTAGTTAAGAAACCGGAGGGACGGATAAAGAAATTCAGAAGGCCGAGAAAAAGGTTGGATAAGATATATACCCTTGCACGGATGAACGTGGAGCTTGGATATATACATATGTACGAGGGCAGGATTTTAGGGGTTGTTCCGTTCACCCCTTTTCTTTATAAGTTAAAACTGGGTACGGTTGCCAACACAGGTAAGGACGACTGGCAAGATTCCAGTCGACAGACAGAAGTAACGCGGAGACACCGGCTGGAAGAGGCCAGGGTAAGGGTAGCGACAGCAGGGTTAAAAGCAACAGGCAGCCAATCAATAACCGGCGTCGTCCCAGGGTGCGACTTTGCTAACTTCTACTACGCAACCGACCCTCGAGGTCACGATTACTCTTCTTCTGAACTTCCTTGGGCCTCACGTTGGACCCATCCGAACTCTTTTCTAAGCCTTGTAATTCCTTGCCGAATATATACAGGGTGAAACTTTTTAGCGATTTGTCGTTTTTTACTTGTTACCTGCTACAGACGTATACACACAAAAGCACCCTATACAATTTATACAGCATCATCGACAGTGATTAAGTGGCCTACTGTAAATCCAGAATAAATTGAAACCCGAAGATTCGACTGATAACCGTTATCAAAAAAAAAAAATAATTAAAAAAATTTCTTACAGATCCCCAAAGACTACAATTGAAACGTCCTATCCCACTGGTTATCGAAGCGTATGCAGCTGCGCTGCTCTCTTGCCATACTAGATAATACCTTTTTCCCCAAGAGAAACGATAACTTCTCTTTTCTCGCAGTTCAACGTAAAATGCATCCCGGAATAACTCGATAACAGCGACCCAGTTACCGTACGGATAGTCCTGTATATACGCCTTTATATGCCGAGTACCACAAGCCATTAGATGATTAGACGCATGCATTATTACAAGCTATCGTCTATTCCAATTTGCACAAACGCAAACCCCTACGTCATCAATACGAAGCGAGCGGTCCCTTAATTTTAATTTTTAACATTCAAATTCCTCATGAATTATACAATTTGAATAAAAAAAAAAAGTTTAATTTTGTACATATCACTTCACAAATCAATTTGAACGGTTTTCTCTCGCATTACGACACCCATTACAAGACGACGTCATAATCGTTTCTAGCAGCTTCCCATGACTAGATCCATCCCCATCGCTCGCTCGTAATTCTCATCTAACGTATTATGGAGGTTCCCCGAAGCTTTTACCTCCAGCTCATTATACAGAAGTTGATCCTGTTCGGCGCTCGTATTACCCAGAAGAACGTGAGAATCATCCGTGCTTCAATCTATGAGATCCTTTTCATCGCGTTTCTCCATCAGGCTGCACCGTGTCAAGATTACGTATAGACGGCGGCAGAGTAGTAATGGGACAAACCCTTACGTTACCATTGTAACTCGATTGCCAGGACAGTTCGCGCTAGTGATTTTCTTGAGAAACAAGAGACCTCCTCATTTCTTGTCACCCTAGACGCCGGTCATCGGCTGATATGAAATTTTTAATGTGCCAGTGAAATAATGAGCGGAGGAAATACGACGCGTGAAAAACTTGGTAATTAAAACGTTCATTAAACATAATGTGTATACCTGCTTTATTATGGAAACGCACGACGTTCATTACACGCTAGGTAGAAGTTCTTTGTTAGAAGTAAATTGTTGGGGCATTATTCCCGATGGCGTCGTGCTGTGTAAAATTATGAGGGACTTTTGTCTGTTATACACGAGTTTGGTGGGATATTAATAATTTTGAAAATAACATTTTATGAAACCCATCTTCTCCTTTAGGCGCTGTAATAGATACAGTTTCAGGGTGAATAAGTTCTTTGTGTGGAATTTAATAAATTACGTTAATTTCATAGATCAATCTTTATAAGTGTTGGTAATTAATTAATGAATTAAATGAGGAAGAAAATCAATTAAAGATCGATTGATTTACACGTCACTGCGTATAGTGCTTTGCCTAGTGCAGAATGTAGATTCGCCGATTCTCAATTCAATTAATTTAGTTGACCGAAGTCTCAAGTAATGTAACTTCAGAGAGCCAGTAACACAGTTTCCTGTAGTTTTGTTCATTTTAATTAATTATTTGTCCCGTGTCATTAGGGGGGGTCTGACGCTGTGCTAATCGGAAAATGTCTTCGTCGATCGATAAGGCTTTTGTCAGTTTCTCACGTAGCTTATTTTATCAGATTTTTCATTTTATTCTTCTTCACGGTGGTTATATAATACCTTTCAGCCTTGACGTAGTATCTAAATATTTTCTTATCAAACTTTGACGAACATTTACCAGCAGTAAAGACGAACTTCGTTGTCTCTTTTAATTACGAGTACGTCCGACGTACCTTTCTTACCTTTGTTTCTCGCGAAGCAAGTAACTGCTAGGATCTGAAAAAGACTTGAACTCCATTTCGAAAAGCTTATCAGCATTCTCTTTTTTTTTAAACACAGCAGGCTCGTTTAAAAACCTGAATTTATACAGTAACAATAGTTCATAATGTAATTCATTTTTTTGTTAATTTATATGTACAGAAAAGCTCTGAACGTACTCTATATTTTTGTGGTTGAACGGGTCATTTAAAGTGGAGGAGTATGTATATGGTCAGACGTATATGTAAACTAAAATTGTACTCTAAAACTTACCTTAATTAGATAGCATATATGCAGCATCAATGTCAATGTAATAATGACAGCGGAAGGATCTTACCTGAAACATAAAGCAAGGCAGAATTTCGTAAGTAATTATACTTCCATTGAATTTATCATGATCAGCCGAGTACACTATTGTGGAAGCAAAGTCACGGAATATCATCCTCTACCATATTTCAGGAAGTTATAATCGGAACGGAGGTAATCATTGTCGATGGATTTCACAAGCAAATCATCTTCCATTAAGCTCAGTAATTTCGTGCAAACAGATTCTGTAATTATCAAGTCATTATCGACCACTGTACTCAACGTCCATTTTGCCAACTACTCATGTCGACCTACAGCCGTATATTCGTATCAGTGTACTAAGTGACGGGAAATCCGTCAAGCCACGTTAAACCGTCGGTATAAGTAGAGTAAAAGTTTAATATACCGACCGACGATATTATACCGACCGATACTTTCCAAGCTTGCAAAAGAGACAGAAATTTTTTTACCGACAGGCCGGTATGGAAGAAATTGACTAAGCTCTAAGAGGAACACGAGTTTTCAAAGGACACAGACTACAAGTAAGTGTCGGGTCGTTACCTTCGCAGAAAAATCGATCTTTCCAGGACAATTTGAGAATGTCAGCTGTAGAAATGTTTCTACTTTCCATGTACTTTCTTATCGCTTGCGTACCTCACCGGATTACAAGTTAATAAAATTTCGTAGGACCTTGGCTGAAGTAGTGCGCAGTTTGGATTCTACGACGTTTCTCGCTAAGGATTTCGAAGTTGCGCAATGTTTTACTGTGACTAGAATCGTCACGTAAAGTACAAGCAACAGTATCAGGTAACAAGTGAAACGAAGACGATATGAAATGTAACGTAAAAGTTAAAAAAAAAAGAGTTAAAAATCAGAAAAAAATATAACGCAGGACTTCTATCGTCGGCGGAACGTATAATATTAAAATTATACATGTTCGCGGTGGATCAAGAGTAGCAATTTCATAATAACATGCGCGCTATGCATGTCTGTGGATTAAAAGTTTAAACCTGTCACGTTCACTTTTACCAGAGGATATATATAATTAAATGAGATATTTTGAGAGGCAGAGAATAAACCTCGGTAATCCTGCAATTTCCTAGAATTCATGTCATTTTTCATACGTGTCTACAGCTGTGGCGCTGTCAAATTAAATTTGACCACGTCATCCCCAATGGTCCTACTATATCATCGTTACAATTTCCATTTCAGATTGACAATTCCTAATGGACTCTTATGAAAGCTCGTATTATTTTTTTTTTACGGAATTTTTGAAATAAATACTAAAAATTTTGCCGTTCTTTTTACTTATCTTAATCATCGCAAGAAGATATTCATTTCACTCTGTAAAAACTTTCTTATATTTCGGCATCTGATCCTTTACCCGTTCATTGACAAACGACATAATTCCTTGGTGGTATCTTCAGGGAAATGGGAATAGCCATAAAAAAAAACGGAGATGACGGATAAAGGTAATATCGTCTAGAAACGTGAATAACGTATTTCAGTAAGAATATCACGTCCTAGCCGTGGGCACACATAACATTGACCTAACTAGTATCAATAGATCAAAGCACGAAGGACTATGAAAAAAAGAAACACAGACAAATCCCATAGCAGACATTTTGCACCATATAATGTGATAATATAAAGACCTAAGGTAAATACACCAAAAAAAAAAATCAAAATCTTATCCAAAACTAAAAATATAAATAAAAAAATTTCAATCGATCCCGAAAGATAGTTATCACTAAAACGTATCGATAAGCGATAACAAAAAAGTCACGGACCACATAATAATCTCCACTTACCACACACGCATTCCCAGTGCTATTGCCAAGATTAAAAATCGCAAGATTAAAAAGTTAACAAGATTCCCAGAATCCCACGAAACTCTCAAAAGTCACTCAAATTCAAATGCAACGTAATAAGAAAGAGCTTTGCCTCCGGAATAAGCTGCCACGTGACCCAATTCCCTGGCACGCGTAAACACCGAGGGCCAACTGTAATTATTTACGCGAAATGCATACCAACCTACTAAATAATACACGAAAAGTAAAGACCCAAATCGCCTTATTTGGCGTCCGATAAAAAAAAAACAAAACGTCAAACTCTTATCAAAACAAATGACGTTAACCCGTCCGACGGACATTTAGTTAATTGGAATAAAAAAAAAATACAGTTACCACCTGTATTACATACACTGTAAAACTTCTGCCTATTACAAAGGATCCCAAACCACTCACCCCCCCAAAATTTATCATAATTGGATATCGATTACAGACAACCACCCTCCTAACTGCGGCAAACGCGAACACCCCCGAGGAAATCGCTCGATACGAAGGCCACTGTAAGGCATACGACAAATCGATAATTTCTACGAGGAAAAATTCGTGCAGTTACCCTTGCGACAAATAAAACATCTCGTTCCCCATATCTTCGAACGAGTATCAATAAATGGCCACTGTAAATCTTTAACGTTCATACGAAACAGCCATTTTAGATCTGACGCTCCAGTTCGAAGTGAAGTGATCAATTCTTACGTCATCATCTCCATCGTCGTTCATACGTATTACACGTTACGTATATCTATATGTATATGTACATTATATATATATATATGTATATATAAACACACACACACGTATAACCCCATATATCTACATGCGTATATTCACCTGCCTTCAGGTTGATGACTGCTGTATGTAACAGGTCGATACTCGGCCCTAACTGCATTGCAGACACTCGGCCAACCTTATTCAATACTTTTTACGGAAGCTCGTGCGCTCGTTACTGGTATACGAATTTCCGAAAATGGTCTAATTATAATCATACATATTTCTAATCAATTTTTCAAAACCTCATCTGAATGAATTATGGGTATTTTATTTATGCATTGAAAGAGGGGGGGGGGGGGGGAGAAATTTTCATTTAAATTCGTTTCAACGGTAGCATAGGTATAATTGTGTTTTTATACATTCTTTTTATAAATCATTTTACTACTTCATTCGTCCGTATAAACCAAAGTGTAACGTTATTCAAATTTCAATTTTACTGATAATCCAGAATATCCAATCATATGCATCTAACCAATTGGAACAAGTATTGATCCAATGGCTACTCTTTCAGTAGCCTATCAACGTTAACATGTGCTGAATGGGTATTATAATTGAATGCTACGTTACAATGTCAATCCTTATTGCAGGTCAGAGGTCAGAGTTCACAATCACAAACCACAACGTCGAGTTTTCACGTACGATAACGAATAAATTGAATGCCGTGTATGAATTTGTAATTTCATAATTAAAATCGATTAGCGTTAAAACGTCTCGCGATAAAAAAAAAATTACTAAGTTTATTGTACTTACAGCCGGGACTGGTCGAACCAATCGGGTTTCTTAATGATTTTCTTTATATGTATATTACGGAAAAATTTACCCAGAATGCAAATATCTCGCGGACGTCGGATATGCTGATATCAACTGGTGACGCCACGTTCCAAGGATGCACGTGCGCGAATGCACCTACTCCTAGTGGCTGATAAAGTACTGTCGGTTGGCAGGTCAAAAGCTGCGAAATGAAAGGTGACGCTGGACTTTAGTTGGGAAAGTGCAAAGGTCAATATACGCTAAAGTGCATACGTGTTACGTGCAGGAAAGGTAGGCGGTTCCGTTTACTTAAGGTTCGGAGTAATCCTGCTGAATATATATATATATATATGTGTGTGTGTATATATATACATATATGTAGAGGCTTAACGAAAATTCTGAATGCTACATACGCAATTGCAATTTCATACTCCTATGACATAACGATATAGAAAATCATAATAATAATAAGTATCGACAGAGGGTATCAGAATAATTCATTAAAAATAATTGTTATTAAATTCGCACGCGTCGACCTCGGGAAATGGGTCGGTGGTTCGGAGCGTTCAGAAAGTTCATCCTGACTCGGGGGGCTGATCGGTTGGGTTCGTGAAAAACTTTGACAATTAACGATAGCCAACAGGAAGGTTGTTGGCTAACGTGAAAAAAAAATCTTTCCAACGTTTTTTTTTTTTTTTTTTTTTTCGAATTTTTATGTTCAAGTTTCTGGAATACAAATAAAATTGTATGGAATAGAATTTATTTCTCAAAATTCGATCGGTATCAAAAAATCAAATGATTGTATTACAAAGTCAATATTTACCACGAGCTTTTGTTTGCATTTTGAGTGTAAACATTATTTACCTAGTATCATACAATTTTCCATTGCTGAAATTATATTGTATATATATATATATATATATATATATATATATATGTGACTAATTTGTATCTCTATATGTATACTCCTTAATTTTTATACCTTTATTCTCACTATTCAATTTCGAACAATGACTCTGGAATTCTACAGAAACGGTTACGCCGATGTCTGACAAGATCATAAAAAAATGATTATAACGTCACGTAACAAAGGATACACTTTTAAGTCTTTTTCGACGATCAATAGCCTTTGACGGTTACGTCCACTTTCCATGCGCTACTCGCTCATTACCCAAGCGAAAGGATAACAGTTTAAATTCACAGAACTGCGAATTGAATAGGTGACGAGTAACAGTGCGAAGGGATAGAAAAGAGAAAATAGAAGGGTCGGTAGACTGATAGAGATGGCTACTATATAATATATCTATAGTAATACTTATAGGATACACGTCACAGGAGCAGCATCGATTGAAGAGTCAAAAAATGAATTTCTAGATACTATCCAGGAGGGTTACTAAATCTTGCTAAAATCTTATAGGATAACCTATTGGAGCACAATGTCCTTCTAAGAGTTCACGATCTGGAAAAACGTTTTTTTTTCATCCCCCATCCCTCCTCTCTCTCTCCCTCTCTCTCTCTCTCTCTCTCTCTCAGTCCTGTACTGCAGACTGTATTTTCAAGGAAATGGCTTACGAAGCCAGCGAGTACCGAGCATGAGATTCTAGGGCTTTCGTACCGAAGCACACACACGCACACACATACACACACACAATTACAGTGTATATAAACTGTTTATTGGGAAATTATTATTGGCCGCATGCAGAAAACTATATATTCGTGCCTTTATCTTGTCTGTATAAATATCTCTAATTTTGATTTTATTTTTTTTTTGTAATACCCACGCATCCCTATCGCACGTGAACTTCTATTATTACCAATTACGGAGCGATCGCTAATAATATACCCGTCACCGGAAGCGTTGATTATTACTGTAATATTGGGTCAACCACCCTCCTTTCCCCGGCCCCAACCCCTTAAATTTATTAAATACAAATTACCCTGAGCGTTATCAATTTTTTTTATCATTCGCATTACCGAATCCTAACTCAACAATTTCATTACGAACGAATAAAAAAAAGCAGGATCCTTGTCTAAATTTCAACGTTATAAAATAAAATGATCAAACACGACTTTGACAAATCGCTTAATCCATAATTCTTGATCATGAATAATCACGGTAATTTTTAGCGATCCTGTAGCTATACGTCACTGTGATAAGAAATAACAGCGTTGGGACTATAGTACCTTACCTTTATAATTTATATTATTATTATCAATGAAAAACTGCCCCGAGCGATGTAGCTATTAGAATTTGATGAAAAATTTCTATTACAGTTTCTCAAAGAAATTATTTCGAAATTATGTTGACGATCGTCACACGATGAAATTTAATTGATTAATTCCTATGCAATTTCGAACTGTGACAGTCGTGCGTGGACATTCTTTACAGTAAACATAGTAGTTTGTATTTGACTTTTTTTTTGTGACTTTTATATATGTACAAGGGAAGTTCGGTATGTGGGTCAATTAAATTATCCTGAATATCTTTAATTCACGTAAATTCCACGATGGCTCTGTAACTCGACAATCACGCGATCCTCCATATACATATGATGGCTTCCACTTGTGTGTACAGTACAATAGCACAGCACTTATATATTATTCTGTGCGTATATAACATTATGTACTACCTCTGTTATACCTTTGACATGGTTTACGTATAATTTACATAACGGGTTGAGAAATCGTTGAAAACCTATATTTTACTACTGGACGAGTAACAATTGCCTATGAAAAATCGAAGAGGATAATCTAACGGTTTCATATCGGACTTCATTAATTACCCGGCTAAAGCGTTATCATATGAAATTAGTATGTGTTATTATCATGGGATAATTAATTCAAATGCGAATTCCATGACGATAATATACGTAATGGATGGTTGATAAATTTCCAAATGATCTTCAAGATTCCAGAATATACCTACCCAAAAAACCCAGCGGCCAATTGGACGCTGGATCCAGTGTTACAATATCAAAAGCATTCGTCCTATCCGGTTGGATGATATTACCCGAAATAGATCACAAGATAAAAGCTATCGGAAAGTGCCTGAAATAACATTTGTCCTTAACAATCATCAAAATCCAAAGGTCATCCAAGACGACTCGAGACGAAAATAAAATCTTATTTAAAAAATAGAGTGATGTACATAGGGTGGAAGGGTACCCTTCTAAGTTCATTTGAATATCAGTTCGACCGAACATTCACCCTCGAGAGGCTCCACTAGCTGAACCACCCCCTTCGGTATCCTTAGTATCTCCAACAGAATCAACCCTCCTATCTCATCTTTCACCCCTTTCACCCCTTACCTACACTCGCCGTAACTCAAACTTTCCACGTGGTCCAGCTACCACTTCCACCCTCCCACCCACCCTCAAGACCCTCACCAACGGCACCACCGACACCCACGAGGACGTTACGTCGAAAATGAAAACAGGCAATCCAGTTACACTTAAAGGGGATGCTCCCAGTAGGATTACCTCGAGACACCAAGGGGATGAAGTCAGAATGGGAACAGCACGAAGAACCTACCCCCAAAATTAATTGATCACGAAGAGATAATCGTTTCCTTTTGCGAACAACACCCCACACTGATTCTCTTTCCTTTCCACGTAATTCGTTAACCCCCAGCTTCGCGACCCCCTCGCATTAATGAACCAAAAAATAAAAAATGTTACAGGGCCAAATTAAGTATTCGCAGTAAAATTGTCTGTATTTTAAAGTCTCACGAGCAACTTCACTCGGACCGACCTGTATACTTATGCATGTATATAGACGGTGCGTCATGCCACAGACATTTTATTCCCTTTCGAGTCAGTTCTCATTACCGGGAGAATTCTAGAAAAGCCCAGAGAAACGACTGTAATTAAAGAGTCGACCGTACAGCTCGCGCAGTGAAACCACGGAAAAATGTCCATTTGATAATTAGCATTCATAAACCAGTAACGAAAGATTGGAAATAACCTTGCAGTAAAGTCAGAGTACAGTAAGGAACTTCGTTATCGTTTCAAAAAAAAATTTATAAATATTTTCCATTTAGTTTTCACATTTGACAGCACCGTAAGGAGAAACATTATCGATAACGTTTAAAATTCATTGTGATAATATTTCTGTATAATGAAGATCGTGAAAGGGTTATCAATTATACGCTCGCAGCAATGACAGTTAATTCGAACCCGTGAGAGCTGGTAATTTGGATTCGAGTGAAACCTATTTTATCTTCCACAGGAAATGCTGCGCTACCATCCAAAACGCTCGACTGTCATTCGGAAAATGTTTGCAAATTATCACTGCTGCAGCATCAAACGGAGATCCCTGATAACAAACGATGCCACCGTGTATCGTAGCACGAATTCAGTTAAATTACGTAATGTTTGACGATAACGTGAACGAACGAGGTAAATAGAAGAATGACTGTGAACATAAAGAAAAATATAATTAGGAAATGATCAAAGTAAAAATCAAATAATTATCACCCGGTATAACCGTGCTTCGTCCGACTGACGTAAATGACGAAAATGTATTCACCCGGTACAGCATGTTAAATCCCATTAAAAGTTTATGCTTCTCGTTGGCTCTGATAATCAGATCGGTAGTGGCAGATTGTTGCACTTAATTAACGTACAAATGCTGAAGCATGACACTCGATCATTACCATGTACAGCCAGGAAGTAGCGTATCCGAAATAATTAAATAAAATAATAGTAATTTCGTAATGAACAACAGCGAGCTTTAGCGGAGGAGGAATACGCTATGGAAACAATATAGTGTCTTGCGCAAAGAAGTTAACGATGAAGATTAGACGAACTCAAAGGAAATAATCAGATAACGAAATATATATGAATTGATTTATAAACGTATTCAGAATTAAAGTTCGACACGTCCGACTTGAATGATTAATTTAAAAGCCTGTCTGTATTATCGTAACAATTTTTTATGATAAGAATTTTTACTTATAACGTAATTCAATTTTGGGTATACATAGGTATGTTTACGCAAAGACGGTATAGGTATCTTTTGTCACGCGTACCCTAATTGAATGGTAAATATTCTTATCGTTTGGACTGTAGAGACTTTTATGTAT
This sequence comes from Calameuta pygmaea, assembly GCA_031762395.1. NCBI lineage: Eukaryota > Metazoa > Arthropoda > Insecta > Hymenoptera > Cephidae > Calameuta > Calameuta pygmaea. The sequence goes on along the minus strand of JASANN010000554.1, from coordinate 9,436 downwards.
ATTAGGAGCGATATCGTTAACAAATAAAATTAACCATTCAATGTCTTGTATAAGCCGGGAGGAGATGATAAAATTTTACGCTGGCTTCGGTACCGATGTAATCGTATATGCTTCATTATTTTATAGGGAGTGAAATTATACAGTATTTATTTAGATTAGGTTTCGATATAATATTACGAAAAATTATTGTGAATGATTAATATTTCACGTACGAAATTTTTTATTTTGCGCGTGGATCATATGTATTTTGTATCTTATTGCATTCCGCGTAATTTAAATGATTTTCTAACCCACGAATGGTGAAGCTCAAAAATATTTAAAAAAAAATTGATTGCCTAAAAAATTCATGAATATTGACATTTTATTGTACGAATTTTCATGGCATTACTTTCTCTGAAAAATATTTTAAAAATGACAACAGCAGTGAGATCCTAATAAGTATATTTATAAGAAAGCTTGAAAAAAGGAAATGAAATTCGAATCACCCTCTCACTATTCAAGCGGTTGAATATATTACAAATGGACGCCCACGAGCAGCAAGAACGTGTCACACTGACATAAGAAACATATATCATTTTCCCAGCCTTAAATTTAGGCTCTCACTTTTTCGAAAATTACGTATATTTGAAGAAACGTTGAATGCGTTGATTCGTAAAGGCCTCCTCGTGATGTTACAATTTACAGGGGGTGAATAGGGGAAGGTGAAGATCTTTTCCATTGGTTGGTATAAATAAAACATTATAGGTACGGGGGATGAAAGTGATTAGCGCGACTTTTCATTTCTGGAATAATTAAGGGTTGGTTCAAGAGAGAGAGAGAGAGAGAAGAAGAAGAAGAAGCCCTCAAAAAGAGAGCACAACCTAGCCTTGAGGTAAAAAAATGATTTTCTTTAAAAAGAATAAAAGAAAGCCACGTGTCCAATTTTTTGATTAAGATTCAGCCACATGAGCCGTTAACCCCAATGCCGAATTTCACCCTTGTTTATAAAGTGGAAATAAAAATCCATTAAGATTTTTCGAAATCATTAAACCCAATAGTTCAGGGTTGCGAATCAAGAGAATCGAAGAAGGTATTATTTTTTATAGCCGGTAAATAAAAAATAGAAATAAAAAAGACAAATATAGCGTCCTATCCCGTCATCGATATCCGCCGGTAGGAGCGGATATAGAAGTAAAAAAATCAAGGGAATTAAATTGCCCGAAAGATTTAATCACTTCCGTATCCAGAATTATTAATTCTAAGATGGCGTCTCTTGCCATCCACACTCACCTTCTACAATGAATCGGTGCGACGGGCCAACTTCTTCTGGTCCTGAGGATGATTGCCGGTGGTCTCGCATGTCCCACGACGGGTGCTGATGTCCTACCCTGATTTCGTTTACCCCACAGATGACCATTACCACCCCCTGGACCCATGCCTCCGCCAGCAATACCTGGATGAGGTCCACTCTCGCTGCAAGCTCTTCTCGAAAACATTTCACGCTTCCTTTCACCGCACTTCATCATCACGCACGCACTTCACTATCAGTTTATCAGTACCAGCCGTCAATGCTGACAGTGACCTTCTGAGACCAGCCTTGGAAAATTTTTTTTTTTTAATTATACCTGCCACATCGGTATCGCCATACACGAATAATTTTCTTACAATATGATATATTTGAAAATTTGAGAAAATTGCGAAAAAAGTTTTTTTAAATCAATAAAAAAATACCAGATTCAATGTAATCACAGATTTGTTCATTGATCAAAAGCTTGTAGAAAGTTTTGCATATCGAGAAAAAAAAGTCGAAAATCACCTACTTTGTATTTATATGAAAATTTAGAAAATTCATGTTTACATTATCGTAGCTATTCTTATTCACTATTCAAATAGAACATCGGTATTGATCAGCACTATACGTGTAAAAATCAATAGAAAAATCTTATCCGTTTACTCGAGATATTCTAAGCCTTTTGAAATTTTGAACGTTGATTACGACTAAACTGTAATTAACAGCTGATATGTAACGATGTATAGTTCTCACGAGTGAAAATCTGTTTATTATTCACTTGCTCCACTAAACTTTCCTGCGGCACCAGAATAGAGTTTACAGTTGACACTGTGATATCTGATACGGTAGTACCTTGGCAATTTTAGTCTCATGGTACCTTATCAGCATTACGGTGTGTACGCAAACGAAGATAAAAGTCCAAAGTATTTGTTACACACAAATGTTTGTTAAAATAGTTACAAAAGTTTAATTCCTGATGATCTAATGTTGGATCATTACGGTATTAGACTTAAGTCCTTTAGTTAATCAATCTGAAAGGATGAATTTTGCATAAGAATCAAAATAATTGATAAAAGAGTTAAACTTGAATTTCGAGAAGATTACACTGTTACAAATAAATTGCAAAAAAAATAACTATGAGAATTGGACTTTGCTTATTTTCGAAAATAATAGGAAGAATTTTGTAATTATCGTTAAATCAATCGATTTTTGATATCGACTATCGCCACCTTATGGAATCTGACTGACTCGCTGGGAACTTGACAAAAGTTGGTAGCAACGTATATGGTCGCCGTATAAATAATGTAAAAATTATTTTTAAAGAATTGGAAGTTTTAACTGTTGCAGCTGTTAACTTTTAAATATAGAGATGTCAAAATTTATCAACTCTTATACAGCCAAAGCGCGACATCAGTTCCACTTTGAGGGGACTTATTTACGTTGCGATTCGTAAAGAGATGGCCCCTCGAAGCAAAACTGATATCGCGGTCCGATTAAAGTTAAAATGAATTGTTTGGGCGAATTGTTACTTCGAGACGTGATGGCATGTACGCTGATCAATGACACCCTGGAGTACAGGAACCCTTGTCAAGTGCCAATTTGTCAAAACCCCCACTCCGAGGTATTTTTAATACTCATTGGTCCAGGCGAGATACCATCTCGTTCCCTATTGTAGAAAAAATATTACTAATTCGCAACTTTCATCGACATCTGTCAAAATTGCTATCTTACGTAGACCCGGATGTTTACGTCCCCTGTCAATTTCCATTAGAGCGATTCAATGTCCAAAATTTTGGATACGCGTACATAAGCATACACCTTCTTTCATAAAACCCAATCCTCAGGGCATTCCCATAAGTTCCGTGGATACTTCCATAAAAAAAATCTGTAAAATATAAATTTTTACCTAATTTCCAAAAAAATATCCAATCGAAATACTATATCCGACAAGAATACATTCAGCGTTCGATAATTTTCCATAAAACAATACAAGCTCGAAATCCTATTTGACCAACGTTCTTTCCATTAAAACTATTCAAGTGTCACGGCAACGGCAAAGTAAATCCGTACGTAACAAGCAAAACACGTACCTATACAAGCACCGTACAATTGGCACTTTCAACCAGAAGCTAACGTCACTTTCACGTTTTTGTTTTAATAACACGGTGCCTTTCGTGCACGACGAGAGAATCGCAGCCAGAGAGCCTAGCGCATTTAGGTTAGCCGGGTAATGGTAAAGCGACGGAAAAGCGACGAAGTAAAAGGAGGGTAGAAGAGAGATGAGTGCCGCCATTGGGGTCGTTGACGCATTTCGCAAAACTCAATATTCTCTGCCAAACTTCATCCCGGCATACGAGGGAAAGTAAGCCAGAAAAAAAAATAAAGCGGTGGAACTTTCAATTAAATTCCAAAAAATGTCCCCGCCCGAAATTTGATAACAAAAGAAAATTGATTACCATAATAGATAATGCTCCTGAGAAATCCTAACCTATTGTCTTCTCACGTGTTTACAGTTTCGATTTCTTTGTCCCTGGTGAAGATCCTGACGCGACGCCTACTTTATGAATTTTCCTCACGCGTATTTACAACGCGTCAGGGAGCATCTGCGACGGCAGCCGTATATATGTACGGCGATATACATATATACATATACATATATATATATATATATATATATATATATATACGGGCCATTCACACTACCCACGGGTCTCATAAACGGGACTTTCTGGCCGTTCTCTTGCTTTAAACGACACTACTAAATTACCAGGGATACGTAACGAGTACGTAGGTAGGGTACTACCCGTGGCAACGGTGTAAATTGGATACCTGGTTTCTGTGACCTTGGAGATTTTAATTTTTGATTTTCTCCAGCTATTTGATTATGGTCATCTTATAGCTACAGTGTAGACGGGGTCTCTTGAGATCTCTTTATTCTGGGTAATCCTAACTTTGTGTCCGGATAGAGGGAGCTGCCGAGTTTCATCGATGCGTCACGAGTGCACAGAGACGTTTTTCATTGGTGGCTACAGGAGCTTTCTTCTTTGACAGTCTGTAGCACGGATTTGAATAACATTTTGTTGCACGGTAGTTTAAATAAAATTATACGACGAGAGCACTCCGAGAGAATGGATATGGTATATTATGGAACGAAGGGTAGGTAAAATGTCTGCAGACTGCGATAAGCAAACTGCAATTGTTTGCTGTTGAAGTGACCCTAATCGAGGGAACAATTCCGTAGGAGGCTGTTTTGAAGCGTAATGACGGGAGTGTTGTATTGTTTGATCGTGGGCTTAAGAGACGTCATGGGACGAAGGGAGAGAGTCAAAGAGAGCATAGAGAGAGAAAGAGAGAGAGAGAGAGAAAGACGGTTCATGGATTCTGAAAATTTTTGTAACCAAATTTTTTTCATGGATTTATAACGACTCCGAACTTGGGAACTTTTTTAGAACTTACCAGGTAAATAAGGATTTACAGAATTTGTTTGTACGTGATACAAGAAACCGCTAATTACCTTGGGACCTTTAATATCGGACCCAAAAGTTGGCTCACCGCGGTTCCCGGGAACATCGGCAAGAAGAGATTCGGAGAAACCCAGCTAGAGTATTTCAAGCCAATTCATGGCTTTGAGGAGAACCTGACAAATGTCAACTCCTAGTGACGTACGCCAGCAATCTGAATGCGGTATGAAATATCGACATTTGCTTCGACCGAATAAGTCGTTCAGCGTGTCTTGAAAAATACTGAAAATCAACAAGGGAAAGGTAATATAACGTGGTAAGAAGAAAAGTATTCAGCAGCCACGAGATGTCGAGGTGAACTTGACGTCAAGATAAAGCACGTAAATAGTACCGTGAAGATCGCAAACATCTTCGTATAGCAGGCCACCCTTGCACCCTAAAGTTCATTGACAATCGATATATTTTGAGGCAATACCTTAATTGATTTACTAATCAATCAGGGCTGCGCCGAATGTCACATCAAAAATAGGAAACCTAGCTGCCACCGTATGGGCCTCAATGTATCTTGAGCGAAGCCCGTAAGTAACAGGGGATGAAATGGAGTAAGTAAATGGATTTTGAGTAGCGTCAGAAGTCGGGAGTAAATAAAAAAAAAAGTGACAATACAATTTCGACTAAGTGCTATATAGAGAGCCTCATAAAACTAATCAATAAAGTTCCAAAGGAAAAGAAAGGAACGGGATCAATGCTAAATAAAAAAAAAATTCCTTTCTGTGTTCGCGCCAGAGAAATAATAATATAGAATTTTGAAAAAAATTTACTACTTCGCTGTTAGTAGCGGTAGAACGCTTTTGCAAAAATGCCGAACAAAGGCGTACGATAATTTAAAAAAAAATTAATCGTTACAATATTTTTTCACTGAATCCCTCGTCTGAAACTGAAAATTCTGCGGGGAAGGATATCAAGATGTAACAAAGCCTTGAGTCGTCTTATATAAATCAATGAAAAAGACCCAAGCATAATAATATTCGCGAAAAGTATTTTACGATTTCATCCCGAATGTGAAAAAAATAAACATTTCACATTGTATATCACAGCCTTTATTCCTTTTCTCGGTAAATTTTTTTCACGGCTGAACAATCAATTAAAGTTTCTTCATCAATACGGAAATGAAGTAACGATTACAACTGAAAGCTACAAGGGAGCAATCGTGACTCCCGCTAGGTAAGACGGAAGCATTAAAACTGGCGATGTCAGTTTCGGTATTATTTATACTACCGGAGAAAAGAAAACTATGACGTATTTCCTCAGTGGAGCCACGCGTCATTCTACTCTACGTCTTTTTCCTGCAGAATTATCAATTTCATCTTCCATTAAGAGAAACATTACGAAGATTAAAAATCATATATATATATCACTGTCAACAAAGCCACGTATACACCCACATCAGAATAAATAACAAAAAATAAAATATATTCATGATAATTTCCTCAACATGTCAATAAAAAGAAAATGTCAAAAATTAAAGTGACAGAAACGACATGAAAAGTCACTCACGAATTCTTAATCACTTAATCTGACAGTAAAGCCTACATGGTACGCAGTGAAGAAATGACGTAAAATAATAGCAATAAAAATAATACAAATTTGAATTAATATTTTAAAAATTGATATGATTTTTATAAAATTCTAATAATGATTATCGTGTAGTTTCAGTCCTATTTTTACTATTTAATCTAAAGCCTTTAATCTAAAGCTACCAGGCAATAATGGCGCTCGCCCATAGAAACCCTTTTAATTCAACTGTAAATTATCTACGGATTATAATCAACTCCCATACGTGACGAGATATACCTACGGTATGATAATGCAAATCGGATAAAAGCATAGTATAGAAAAAATGGAACATACGTTTTTTTATACAGTTTTAAGTAGATGTATTTCATTTTATCTAACATTCTTTTTTAACAATCATTCTCTCTCTCTCTCTCTCTCTCTCTCTCTCTCTCTCTCTCTCTCTTTCTCTTTCGCAAAAATCTGTAATAAAATTATAAAGTATTGCGTCAAACACTCGTTGATTAATTTCTTACGTAGGGTTACATAAAAAGTACACATATGATACTTCGTTATGAGAATGACATACGCATAACGTGTCTTGTCATTTGCAGACTTGTTTTATTCACCTTCCCACTTGGACCATCTCGCAGCTACTCATCAGCTGTCCCACATCCTATACGAGTGGGCAGCTATAATACATTGCACCAGGTACGATATATACATGAGTATATGGTACATAGGTGTCCGCGCATGTGGTACATACAATACGCAAATTGTAGGGAGACGAACAATAACGGTCCAGTAAACAAACATAATTTGTGGATGCTGTGGAAAATTAGATTGCATCATAGAATTCGAACAAGGCAAGGAGGTTAGTTCTAAGATAAATCCTAGAACTCGATTTAGGTTCCCATTTAATTCCCACGATTTCGGAGGACCCTGTCCGAAAATGTGAACGGAATTGCCAGCGAAAACATTTGTAAAAAGTAAAAGTTCCCAAGAGCACTTGCGAAACCTCGTTCGATCCTAATCTAACCAAAGGTCGCGTGAAATGGAGATATATGTATGTTCAGAGGTGTAGTTATAGACTGAAATGGGATGTATTTATATTTACCTAACCAACGAGAATAAGAGGGGACGACGAAAGATACGATTTTCGATTTTTCAAGGATGTAATGTGATTCGGGGTCGAAAATATAAGTGGCGAATGAACGTTCTGACGTATTCTCGATATTTCATGAGACTCGAAGGCTCTGGAATGATTGCAGAGAATTTCATACATGTCGAGAAGTATTTCTCGTGTACCGTGTAAAGACGCGAGTGTCTGCCGATTAGGACCCAAAGTCATTGCCGTTATTCCAGATCCACTTGGACTTGGAGAAGCGTCGGGTAAAAAAAGATGAAAATTCGTCGCTCGATGCACACAGCCGCTTGTTCTACAGGGGAAAATTGAGAGGCACAGATTACGTCGGAGAGACCGTGCATAGATATATGGACGAAGAAATTTTTTAAAAATACAAAATTATGCTGAAGAATAATTTTCATTGTATGCAATCCTGATTTTTCTATGATAAAGAGAAAAAAAGCGCTCGAGCAGACTATCGGATTATATTTAAGTTCTCAGAATCAAGTTTCCTTGTGCTTTTGAACGGGCGCAAAATTCAGTCATGATTTAACTGTTGAAAACGGGGCTTTAAAAATAACGCGTAGAACGGGCTCGGAGAAGCTTCGTATTTTGTATAATCTTAGCTCCAGGCTTACTATGGTAAAAAAAAATTATGTCCGAGTTGTGAATTGTTGGAATGTAGAGGAATAAATGAAAAAAAAGGTCTTAAACGAATCTTCGTTGCCTCTTTCGTTTCTATGCTGTTTTCGGCAGTTTAGAAAATCTTATTCCAATCCGTTTTTAAATTAACGACGGCCTGACGATAATACTCTGGTATAAAATACTATTGGCAAGTTATGAACTATTGTTGAGAATTGAATGACACCATACCCAGAGGGACGATATGAAATTTATATAACAGGCTGAAATTCACAATCCGACGGCAAATAAGATCCAATCAGACGTTTCTTACATAACGCTGTTTATATATATAGATATTATAGACAGATAGTTTTAGCGCTAGCCAGATGTGAAATTCTAGTAACTGCATATTCTTATATACATATGTATGGATATGCAGGAACAATCGTCGGAGTCGAAATAGAATAATGGAAATTCCATTTCTCCTGTACAGAATACTATTCAGAAATTAGATTAACATAGAACGACCAGTACCATCCGTTTACCGTGGAAACGGACTCCTTTCAAACGTATATACGTTTATTCTGCTTACTTGGAAAGAAAAAGCTGACAGGCGAGACGTACACCAATTTAACTTGCAAAGCACAAAACGGATTCTTGGTAAATTTAGGTAAACTCTCGTATGGCGAGAGACGTGTGTGACAGATTGTACCTGAAACTTTTGAAAGGTGTACATAGGACGATGGGATGTTACCCAGAAGAATAGGACGAAGTAAATTGAACTTGACGTGAGGTCAATTGAATTAAAGCTCTAGTCCGACATAAATGGCAAAAGGTGGGAGATTTGTTAATTAGCAAAATTTGGTAATGAGCTGTAAATTCTAACTCAATTGATCTGTATATATATATAAATATGTACAGGGGCAGTTTTGAGGACATGCGGCACTCACAACGGCGAGCTATGTTTTTTTTTTAAACTAAACCTTGGGACTTGTGGCGTTGGAGTTCTAGCCTATCTTAACCTGCCGTGGCCATATTTTAGCCCATCACAACTCCGAGTGTCCAGCATAAAACTTTTTTTGGAAAATTCGATGTGAGTGCCGCCAAACGGCCCTGGAAGTATATGTTGTATATAGGATTTTACCAGGACCAGCCTGGAAACTGCCAATACCCAAGAAAAAAAGTCCTGGAAACTGACTACTGACATATTTATACATATATATTGTAACGTATTCTTTTCTTAACCCGATACCGATAGCAAAATTTGAGAACGACAATCTGCGAGAACCAACCTACGTTACCTTCGTCCGTCCACCCTTCGTTTATGCATCCGCATGCCAGGCGGGCGCCAGCCAATTCTTGTTTCACCGGGAATTGACGAGCCGGTATGAACTGGGAGTT
>JASANN010000553.1:0-89974 GCA_031762395.1 Calameuta pygmaea | reverse complement strand
TGGCTAGCGTACTTGCCTCTAGATGGAAGCCTTGAGAGTGGGGGGGGACACTTGAATGAATTGATATTCAAATACTGGGTTTAAGGGGGTAAACGATCTGCTCGAGTTTGTCTTTAAATTTCTAAAAAATTTAAATGTCAGTTAATTTAATTATCCCCCCACTCTCTAGGCTTCTGCTTAGAGCCAAGTACGCTAGCCACTACACCATAGTACCGGTTTTTATTAATTTATATGTGAAATTTTCTTTTTAATGTCCAGGTGTACTTTTCATTACTTGCGATGAGAAACATTTTAGTTTTTGTTTCATTGAAATCGGTCGACCCATTCCAGGTGGAACTGCATTATCACCCCTTCACATGCCGAACTTTGGGGGTTGATTTCACCCTCTAAAACCGTTTTCCGCCGATAAAAAAAATACGTGTCTCTTAGTTTTTCAAGCACTACAACATAGCTGAGTTTCATCAAAATCGGAGGGGGACACTAAAGTGATGTTCCTTGTAAGTTCTGGATCGGCCAGCAAACTCCCTTGATTTAAATCTGATTGAAAATGTTTGTTCATATATGGTCAAGTCTTGGGTTCCTAGTCGGGAGAGAGCACGGCTGTCGTTATTAACACATGCTAAGACTGTCTGGAAAGATCTAAATTCAAACTATTATCGTCACTTTATCAGCAACCTGCTTGAATGTATACCAAAACGTACATATCAAGTAATAAATCGAAACGATTTTTCGATGGATTACTAAGATCATCAAGGACGAAAAGACTGTTAAGACAAATCGGCACTTTTCAGCGCCAACGTATTTTGTTACAAAATTAATAATTGTCATGAGGACATTACCAGTCGCTTGTTCTAATCATCCGAATATTTATAGGTTCTTATTATAACCGATAATTATAATACCAATTGTTGTGATCCATACATATATCAATATATGGATACCATATATCGTTATCGTTGACAACCATCGAAGTTTTACGAGACGCGTGAAAGGCTAAGTAGGAGAATAGGGACAGCGTTCGGTGCATAGTAGGGCTAAGCTTACTCTAGCTTGGGGAGGCATTAATGTCCGGCAATGTACGTAAAATTCAGGTTGAGCAGAAACGTACACCGTAGAATAAATTAAGTATACAAACAACTAATTAAATCGCTCATTCAAAGCAATATACTGAATAGAAATGTCTGAATATAACTTTGAAAGTTATTTTTCCTAATACTTTATGGTTAATAACCAAATAATTTCTAAGCATTTATATATGTATAAGCCATATTGTTAAACCTAGGATGGAAAACATCTTAGGGCAGCGTGAAATCTCCGAACTTTCGGTGATACCATTTCTATACTCATTACACTGATTGTGAGAAAAATTTGAAATCTGTTAATTTGTTCTTTAGATAATAATGAATAAATTGAGGTTTATTTTTTAAAATTTAATAGAATTAATTCAGTGGAAAATGTATTTTAAAGTCATAGAAATGTGCGAAAAAACACAAAACACAAAAAGAAAGATATTCGACATGGCACTAATTTTAAAGTATCAACGTACCTCACAATACAGCTCTAGGGATCAAAATGTTTATCTTATTCGTAAATTTTGAAAAAGAAAAATTTGGCTTTGTATAGACTCTATAAGCTCTTATTCCGCACTCACAGAATATAACACAGTTTATCTTCAGAAAAATAAATAATCAAAATACGTAGAAATGTTACCTGGCCTCCAACCATTCCTTCTCGCAGCCTAGGCAGATCGGTCTGGCTCCAAGCACTTTTACTCCATGGTGCAACTTGTCTCAAATCTGTGTTAAATTCAAAGTCAGCAAGCTGATTATGGACGAAGTTACGGATGTTCCAAGGAAGGTCATTGTGCCCATCGATTAGAGGCACCTCAGCAAGAACTTGCCGAACAGTTTCTAATCGTTCTTGTGCAGGAGTTAGAGACGCAATTTCTCCATCAGCTGGTCTTGGCCCATCTCTACCAACCCAGTTACCAATTACCAAAATGACCACGGTCGCTGCCCAAGCGCTGCTGTTTGCGCCACTCTGCAACAAATAGTCGCATGCTGCCTCAGTATTATTCTTTATTTATCTCCATTTGTATTTTTGTACATTCACATTATTAGGAGATAGAGATGAGAATATGTATACATACAAGGTGTTCCAAAAGAACTTTTCATTCAGAAAGTAGGCGATAGCTGGAGGTCACCCGAGTACCCTCCTGCGAAGCCTTTGTTGAAATTCATAATAGGTTTTAAATGAAAAGCATTTAAAATATACCAATCAGAAGGAAGGATTTCCACGAGTCGGAGCTACGTGGTGGAAGATACAGTCGTACAAGGCAAAAGTTAGCTGCTTCAGGGGAATCGCGCGATTAGCAATTGTTTTACGGTCCAAGCGCGAAATGCATTTGTTCACGGATTGCTCATACACAATGCAACATTGTAAAAGCTAATAACGTTTTCCTGTTAGTTCATTTCCTACCAAATTCATGCACATCCGGGATAATTAGATATTCACGATATCGCGCCACGCGCAGATGCAAGTGATCCCTGGTGCACCCTTCGGGTGCTTACTGACACTGTCCTGAGATCAGGCCCATATAAATCGTGAAGATGGTTAATTTTTTTTAATCGGCAATTGTTACCCCGGCGTCACTCGCTCTGTACAGCAAATGCTACGCTTTCCGTAACTCGGTGGCCAGTTTTCAGTGAATGGTTAAATACATTTTAAATTTACTTCCTAAGTATTGTATATTAAGAATATAAAGAATGAGGTGTGAGCAAAAACTTTAAGCGTGAGCATTCGGGAAAATTTCCGAGATTCCAAAATTCTATCTATTCTATGATGAATTTACCATCTCTGGATCAAGAAAAATAAAAATTCAACAATAGTAGTCAATATCGCAATTATTTTTCGAGATTTGATTTTCGTTTACTTCTATTATGATATACAAGACATGCCGAGATTTGGCATATTTCAACCCTGAATGTGACATAAAAATGGTAACTCATGTGCGGAAAATTGATATCAGATTACTTTATGGTATTGTTACGTCTGCATGAGAAATCAGGTTCCACATTCGCGGTCGATAATTAAATATCAAAAGGCCAATCTCGCGATTCTACCACAAAGGATGCGTTGAAACGTCTGCAAGCTGATATCGAGTCAGAACAAGAATTGGATATTCGCAACTCTCTGATCATCTCCCAGCTGGACGTTAGACTAACAAGGAGAGGTAGGTGTCCGCCTTCGATTTTTTACGTTTTCACATATTTGTTATAATAATTCCTTGGCAATTCACATTTTCCTAATGTAACGTGTACTTCTGATAATGTAAGTTTATGTAATATAAGTTCCTTTATTCTACGGGAATATATCAACAGTAAACCACTAATGGTGGTTTTGTATAATCCAAAATAATTTTGGGGTGGTTCACCCCCGTAAAAATTTGTTGACAAATTTGAGAAAATCACATTTTTGATCTTTCATTGTGAGGAAATTTTTCCAATTGGTTTAATTGTCAAAGATACCGCTTTTATATGTGAAATAATTAAATAGGTGTTTAGAACTCCAATTTTGGGGGGCGGTTTTCACCCCCAAAAATTCAGTTTAGGCCGATAAGAAAAAACAAGTCTCGTTTAGTTTTTCGAGTACTACAACATATATGGAAACGAAAAAAATCGGAGGCGGACACTTACCAAGGTTTCCTTGTAAGAGATTTTTTAAACGAAAAAAAGTCAAATTTTGGAGAATCCTAGAGTGGCGTAACCCTTAATAACACTGCATATAAAACCAAACGTATCCAAGAATTTTATTCAAAATAAACTTACTGTCTGCCAGCGTATTTAACCGTGAAAATGGACATATTGCTATTTTGTTCTGTTAAATAAGAAGAAATTTATTTCTGATAAGGCAAGGACCCGTCAAGTAGTACTCGATAAGGAATCAGCTAAAGTTTTATTAATTATCAAATCACCATTAAATCATAATTAAATACGGGCAGCAACAGTAATGTAAAAGAGTAGCGACAAGGTTATAGGAAATTTTGAAAATACAATTAAAATGATGGGCCAGTGCTGGATCATATAATAGAAAAACATGTAGTGACTTATGTATTTGGCCTCAATAATATGATTTCCATACTTTTTGTTAGAGGAATTCACAGCATTTCTGAACTTACCGTAGTTTTTAACACGTAAGTGTTTTTTGGCAGATATCACATGTTTTTGTTGCTCAACGGGATATACAAGCTCTAAGCACCGAAATCTATATTTTTACATATATAAAATGTAAATGCATTGTGATGTCGCTAATCAGAAAAAGATATTGCGTTGTCAAAAATTTTCAATGGCATATCAATTTAATTTATAAGTCCATTTTTCTAGGAATGAATAAATATATAAACAAATTAAAGAGAAAAGTGTAATCTTGAATGCATATAAACGTCGTTAATAGTGTCCAGCTTGTTGAAGCCATATGATAAACGTAAGAGCGGAGAGTAGGCTGGATTATTTACGTACCTCAGGCCGTGCGAGCAACAGAGAGGATACTACAGCTTGAGCGAAACGCCAAGGAATCACTCCTTGCATATTTTTGTGGACACTCTGGACTTCCACGTCCGACACCTAGATACAGGAAACTACGGAGCGGGATACCTGAACACCGTGGATTTCCACATCTAACACCTAGATCCAAGAAACTACGGAAACGAACACCTGGACACCCTATATTTCCAAAAACTATCACCTAAAATACTATGAACTATGCGATTCACACGCATACGTGAACCCATACACATGCACTCCACATGAATACTATTGTGAAAGCAGCCTTATACTAACTGGAAATTCGGTGTGAACGGTAGCTTCAAGTACAAGGTATATTTGATTGTATTGCGTATTCGTAAATTTCCGATACCATTCAGAATACAAATAGGTAAAGAAGACAAAGCAATCAGCGACATCTGGCGCGAGACTCGACCGAGTCTCTTGATAGTAAACAATCCTAGTATATAATCTCTAAACAATGGTTTTACTGTATCATCAAAGAACTCGGTCGAGTCTCGCGCCAAGTACAGGCAACCGGCTGTACAGGGCACAGCTCGCAGAAACTCTTTACCCGAGTCAACTCCTTATACCTGGGTTTGCAGCAAAATATCTTACAAACCGCTATATATGAGAAAAAGTTATTGATACATTCATTATAGGATTTGAGGGTTCTGAATTGATTACCACCAAGTTCAATACGATTAGTGTACGGGATCAGGGCGTATTGAGATGGCGAGCGAGATGATTTTATTTCAGTTCCCTCGCCGTCGTCGTCGTCGTGGTCGTGGTCGTCTACGCACGTCCATCTATTTTTTTACACGACAGATGGCGCTGACTGCTTTGCCTTCTTTACCTATTTGTATTCTGAATGGTATTGGAAATTTACGAATACGCAACACAATCAAATAGCTTTGTACGTGAAGCTACCGTTCACACCGAATTTCCAGTTAGTATAAGGCTGCTTTCACAATAGTATAGATTTATTAAGCCATTAATACAGCATTCATGTGGAGCGCGTGTGTATGGGTTTACGTATGCGTGTGCTTCGCATAGTTCCTCGTATCTTAGGTGATAGTTTTTAGAGATATAGGATGTCCAGGTGTTCCTCTCTGTAGTTTCCTACATCTAGGTGTCGGACGTGGAAATCTAGGATATCCAGAAAAGTGTGCAACAAGCGGCGCTTTGGCGTTTCGCTCAAACTGCAGTATCCTCTCTGTTGTTCGCACGGCCTAAGGGACGTAAATAATCGAGTATACTCGCCTCTCTTACGTTTACCACACGGCTTCAACAAGCTGGACATTATTAACGACGTTCATATGCGTTTAAGATTACATTTTTTTTAATTTATATATATGTTTATGCATTTCTAGAAAAATGTACTTACAAATTAAATTTATATGCCGTTGAACATTTTCGACAACGCAATATATTTTTCGGATTAGTGACATCACAATGCATTTACTTTTTATATCTTTAAAAAATCTATATTTTGGTGCTTACAGCTTGTATATCCCGTTCAGCAACAAAAACTTGTGATATCTCCCAAAAAACACTTACGTGTAAAAAACTACGCCAAGTACAGGTGTGACGTATATTATTTTCAACTGTCAAGACTGGTGAAGTACCAGTTCCCGCGTTTGACGATTTTGGCCACTAGCCCTTCGAGTGTATCAGGGTTTGTAACGGGTAAAGGGATAGTTGATTCACAACAATAATAAGACGTTCTTTCGGGTGTCTTTCCTTGTTTATTATCATTCGAGTTCCTATCATCTGTCGGATCTGTTACAATCGGTAGGAATGTCGGGAATGGCTTTTGGTTGTGGACGCCAACACTTCCGGCTACGGATGACGTGAGCGCGGTCACTCTCTGCTGTAATCTGTCCAGGGTAGCTAAACGCTGCGCTACTGGATTCGCCGCTCGGGCGGAGTTGCTAAAAATGGAAGTAGCACTACAGAGTCCTCAACGGACAGTGTGGTAAAAAAAAAATGTTTCTCTCTCTCGGATGAGAGAAGCTAAATACAGGGTATCAGATGCCGGATGCAGGATAGAAGAATGTAAGATACAAGAATGTCCCGACCGCAATATCGGCGGACTAATTATTGCTCCGGTCTTCCGTTCCTTCCTTGCGAGTTGCCTTGACCACCTGGTGGCGCGGCAGCGTATTAGTACTCGCTCGAATGCCCCTTGTCTTTTCTAGTGACTCTTCTCACACAGGAGTGCTGTGAATTCCTCTGACAAAAAGTATGGAAATCATATTATTGAGGCCAAGTACATAAGTCACTACATGTTTTGCTATTAGATGATCTAGCACTGGCCTATCATTTTGTTATATTTTCAAAATTTCCTATAACGTTTTCGCTACTCTTTTACATTACTACTGCTTCCCGTATTTAATTATGATTTAATAATTAATTAAACTTTCGGTGATTCCTTATTGAGTACTACTTGGCGGGTCCGTGCATTTACTGGCATTGTCTTACTGGCAATAGGTTCATGGTACCATCGAAGGATGTTGCTAAGGCTTTAATCAAGAAATGTAAGTCATAACCAGATAGTTATGAAACATATCAGGAACGGTATGCGAATTCTTATAATTTAAATTACAACTCTGACGCGCAGCACTTCGTTATTTACCCGTAAAATGATAATGATCGCGATGCTTGACATCTTGGGATGTGAACAGTTTTTCACAAATGTGACAAGTCTGTGTAGAATAAAATTCATTTTTTTGTCCGAAATTCAATGGTTCCATAGACATATTGCGTTTAAGGTGAAATTCTACAAATTGAGCTAACTCTTTTAATTTGTTCACAAACCACTTTATAGAATTATTTCCACGGTTGGCTTCAAATTTGGAACATGTTTTTCATAGATCGTTATGTTTGGCGATTTAGAAGTATTCGAAACTGACTCTAAAATATACTCAATGTCAGTTTATATAACAAATGGCACAGCTTCTTTGTGTTTATAATTTTTGAATTTTAGAATTTTATCCTCTTCATTTGGTAATTCCACTCTACATTTATTTATATTTATGCAGTCGAGTCTACGTTTTTGGAAAGAAATTTCTGTTGTGAAGTGGCATAGGCGTCTATCGCACAGTCTGGTATGATGTCCATGCTTTGAAATTTGAGAACTCAATAAGCGAGATAGATTTCGGATCCAAGCAAAATGGTACATATTACAATCTGTGAAATCTATGTCATCTCCATCCTATTCCATTCCGTTTCTAGCATAAGTAGGTGAATTACTTTTTTATTCGATTATTCTTGACTCAGATTAGTTGGTACTATCGCATTATTACCCTTATTCTTATCGCACTCTATTCTATAAACATTTATTGCCAAATCATTCATCTTTTCGAATATTGGAATATCCTTTAAACTAATAGGAAAATTTAAACTTTTTTACCTTGGTACTGAGCTGAAATGGGGGTACGAACTGCTCCTATCTACATGATTTTTTTCTGGATGAAGAGTTGCGATAACGGACCAGAGAAAGGAATACGGATCACTATTTATAATCTTCACCACTGCTTTTTTATTTTGCATATCCTTTAGTAGTTCGATGAAGATAAACAGGCTGCTGTGTATCGGAGTATATTTGTTGATGTTGACCGCCAAGTTTATAATTTCAAATAATGAGCAGCCTGATTCCCTTTCGTGAAAGCTTTCAACCTTGGCTAGTAACTTTTCCTTCAAATTTGTAATAAACCAGTCGCTGATATCGGTGGACGGTAGAATAACTTCGTTCTTAGTGATGAAGATCTCTAGTTCTTCGACAATCTCGCCAGCTTTCATGATCGCGAATTTACAAGACAAGACGACGTTCACTTTCAAATTTCCGTCTTTTCGAAGTGCGTTTTTTACTCTAGCAGTAAACAATTTTCTGGAATCTTCCAAGAAACGGCCCAAGTCCTTGCGTCGCAAGTTTGCAATCACTTCAGTCCTTATTCTTCCTTTAAAGGCAGATTTCAAGTCATCCCAATGCACTCTGTCACTTTTTCTCTCTCTCGCCGTTTCTCCACCTCTTTTTTGAAGTTGTTGTTTAACTTTTCGTTCAGAGATTTCAGGATTCCGATCGTTGTTAAAATTTTGGTTTTCTCTCCGACCGTAATAGTAACGTTTCTCAAAATTTTATTCAAAAGTCTGATATTTGAGTGTGAAATTTCATCCAATTTTCAATTTCTGCAATCGATGATCCCTTCTTCAGAAGTTTATACGCTCCTTCCATCTCGATCAACTTTTTACACTTTGCAGAATCCATCTCGTCAATAGCAATAATGCACTTGAAGATTAACAAACAATGATCGCTGTGCATCATCGAAGGGCCTTTTATACGAACGTTTCAAGGTTTTCCTGGAATTGTTTTGCATCGGTTCGAGCGATAAAATACTTGCCCGAATTGCACATTTCGAGTAACCTGATACTTCTAAGAAATCGAGAATGCATTTTCTAGAATATTCAGTTATAAGTAACGATGTAACTATATCATAAAATTAGTTTGCAACGAAAATCCTTTGAGGTAGCTTCTGTGAAACTAAACCTAAAAATGGGGCAGTCGCATGGATAAGGAGGAGAACGAGAACGAGCCACGAAGGAGAGAGAACAGTTTCGAAGAGATCGGTACCACGAATGGGTACGGAGCGCGGATCTACCTGAAAGACACAATCGTATCCCTTCCGGTAACAACAATCTATTCGGAACCGCATCGTTGAATGAAAATTCTGCAAGGTCAGATCGTGCTAACGCTGCGGGAAATTCTTCTGGCAATACAACCTCGAATCAAGGTCAAACAGAAGGATCTGAAACAGGGAATCGAGTAACCAGATAACAACTCATCCTTATTCGATTCGCTCAAATACCTACTGTTGTAATCAATAAAATTTTGGATTCGACTACATGAACTTCTATGGAGAATTATTCTTGTCATTGGAACCCTACACCTCAGTTTTTTGTGACAGTTCTTAGGAAACTTTGTTCTAAGGGTTAACATTGGGGATGGGAGGTTTCGCAAATTTTTAGGAATCGAATCGCTGTCACAGATTCCTGGAATCAATGTCAAGGTCAATGCATCTTCCAGAAGGAGCGATTTACATTTTGGAATATTCGGATGAACCTTAGCCCTCCTCCTCCGACGAAGTTGCGTCGCGTGCTTAAGTATCTCCTGCGAGTAATTTCACACCTCGGAGGATGAGGGACTGCATTCTCGACGCATGACTCTGCGAGATAACGTGTTCGATATTGCGAACAACCGGTATTTTGAACAATCGATAGATCGATTTCTCTAGAATGAGTTTGAATTCGCCGCTGCGCTTGCAAGAAGCGTTTCGACATGCACGAATCTGCACCAGGCTGGGGGTCGGGGGATTCGCGAAGCTTCTTCGCGGGGGATGAGGAGACTGCCGTATTAGGAGATGGGGAATTCGCGAAGCTTCTCCGTGGGATGAGGAGGCTGCCGTCTCGACGTGCAACCACTGCGAGATAACGTTCGAGGTTAAGTCGGCTCTCTCTCTGATTCACCGATCCTACGCACTAATCTGCACGATAAAGTTCAAGGTTAGGAGGATGAAAAACTTCCTACAGGACTGCATCAGCGATGCGCAATTCTGCGAGATAACGTTCGAGGTCAAACTGGCTGAGGACTGCCGTCCGAAACCTGTACGAACTTGCAAGGGGTTGGGAGGAGATTCATCGAAGTTTCTTGAAGGCTTTTATCGGGGGGGGGGGGGGGGGCAACAGGCTGCCTCAAAACGTCGCGCAAGAGGACTGTCGGCTCTGGGAGCAATCCTTCGCGACTTAACACGGACGCGAACCGTCGAAGCTTCTAGAAGGTTTTCGATTGCGTGCGATTCCCCGAATCGAACGTAAAATTCATGAAATCCAACATAAAATTCCTGGAATCATCCATAAATTTCTATAAAATAGGGGTCTCGGTGACGTCACTTCCGGAAATATTAGAGCTCACCACGGCAACTTAGAACGAACACCGATCTTCGAAGGTTCTAGAGTGTCGATAAATGTGGGTTACAGAAATTCTGGTCCAGAATCGGCACAGCTATACTATTAATTTCCGTTCCGAAGCCACTCGCTTTAAATGTGGCGACACTATACTATTCCTGAATTTCAATTATTATATCATTACTATAATGTGAATGTGAAAATAAAAAAATTAACTGCGATTGAATATGTAAACTCATCATTCGATTTCACTCTAGAAGTGCCACCTTCATAATTACTTCGAAGGAGTACTTTTTGATCAAACAAATCCATGAATAAAGTAATAGTATTGCCGTATATGTTGGCTTATCTCATTTCTCCTCAGAGTTGAATACTCCGCGTCCTTTTTTACCAAGCTCCTTTTAATTGAAACTAAAATTACTTTGGTTAGTCAGATGAAAATAGTTAATGCTACACATTGAGCTACATATAACAAATATAGAAAACCTTGCAACGTTTAACCTCCTCTTTATATTTTCCATTTTTAAAACTCGGTTTATTAATGGTAGCTGTCAAGTGGCTATGTCTTTGTCGTCTATTCTCACAATAACGAAGAATATCACGCGTGGGATTAACATCTGAAATTGTTACGAATCAGAAGTATTAATGAAAAACATTCTTAAGAGTACATACTCAATATAAATCAAAATGTTAACAACACATTGTTACCGTAATAAAATATCCAGTAATAAACATAAACGAATTTTTATTTTAGGGATTTTAACAACGTATGATACCCAAATAATTTAAAGTATGAGTGATGAATTATTATTATTATTATTTTCATCACCATTATTACCTTTATTGAACATGTCAATTGTATCGAATACACCAGCAGATTGGCAGTTCACACAATTGTTCTCGAGGCTTTTGGCATAGTATGTGCTTTATGTTGTTAAAGGAATTTTGCCAGTTTTTACTAGAGCTTATTTTAGTTTTATTATAATTTGTGGCTTTTAAATTCTTAACCACACGTAAGAATCACGCGCTACGTTGGGGTCATTGTGACTCCATGTAACTATGAAGAGTTAAAAGGCTGAGAATAACAATAACTGCATAATAACACCGAATGTTGATAACGAAGAGTACAAATAATCCATAAAAATCATTCTTCAGCATTGCTTTTATAACTAGTTATAATTTCGTTACAAGGACGGTCATATGCCTAATCCTCATTCTCCTTTGAATAGTCATTCTATTTTGAACATACATATAATGAACGCATTATTGTGCATATATGTCGGAATTTTATACTGTTGATATTATATTTCAATTTTATGTTCGCGCTAATAATTGACGAAGCGCCATCTGAGGCGAAACGTTAGGAAACGTTAAGCGCTAGTGGCGAGCGAGAAACGATCGCACTAATTGTAAGTCAGTATTTGTAAATATGTCAAATCGAAAGTCGCGTGAGATACCGCTCGTCCTCGACAAATTGTATCTACTCGTTTAATTAATAAACCTTGTAAACTTAATTTGGCACAAATGAAGTATTTCATTGGAAAGTTTCCCCACATATAGTAATAACAGTTATTAAGTCTAGAAAGTCTGAAATCGTGTTTTATCCCGTGTTGCACACTATATTTTTCATAATATGTGCATTGGAACTGGAAGTTTTAATGTCTGAAGCCAGCGGAAACGGGAGGCTTATAGTAAACAAATGCGATTCTGACAGAGATAAAATGAAGTCAGCAACTAATTTAGCAGGCAGAAAGTAAACGTTTTCGTCATCATATAATCATACAGGATCTTTATCAAACAATTGGGAAGTAAGACTACAATAAAAAAGATAAAATAAATTTTGAAATACCGCCAATGGCTATTGTCACGTTCCGCGTACCGTTTTCATAGTTTTGTATTTTCCTAATTTCTGATAATCCTCATCCTTCATAAAACTCTGCATCCTGTTATTCCCAGCATACCGCTTCTTTACTGTCAATCCCAACCCTAATAAAACACCTCATTTATATTTCTCTAATACCTTCTACGTCATGCATCCTAATCCAAAAAAACCCATACCTCTGCCAAATTCCATTTTTGGAGTCCCGTTATTCCCAAATTATGTTTTCCCACTTCTCAACCCTTACCTTACAGCACCCCTTCCCATTAGTATAAAAAGACGGGCCTTCTCTGGGTTAATTTAGTAATAGTCTGGAATTAGTAAACGACACCTCTCTCTCTCGTGAAATACATACATTTGTACAACCTGGACGACGGTTTCTTTATTGAAAGAAGCCAACCAATATTCTCCTGAAGTCAACGAGAAAGATAAATTCGTTGGTCAACGATCCCTGAGTTTGATCGTAACACTATTACCTTTTCTTGTTTTCTGGTAAGATTAAGTAGTTATACAAAATCTATTACATCATTTCATTAGAAATATATACTTACTTGTATATTGAGTTGCAATGCAATGTTTCGATAATGCAAAAAGTCCGGCGAATATGTTTAAAATAAATTATCTCACGATGTGCCACAGCACCTTTATAAAAAAGTGAGGACTGATTTTTGATTGCATTGAAGCTGCCCGCACGCTCACCAATAGTCGCCAACGTATCATCGACGTTTCGCAAACGTTCCAGTGTACATCATCGGGGCTAAGGGAGCTCTGATACTGAAGTTCCCTATTTTTCGGAGAGTCCTTATATGCTGGTATTCATTGTTTTAGAAGACTGGAACAACTGACCTAACGTTTAATTGATCAGCTGGTCAATTCAAAAACAGGGAGGGTGGCGTGCTAAATGAGATCGACCTGATAATCTCGGTCTCTGCTGAGCTTATTCGATGTTTCAAGATTTCTAGTCCTTCACGATGTTTTCTTGAAAATTAAACCTGTAAGGTAGCTAATAGTTCAGCTTTAGGCACTCTAGTGTTTGAATATTATGATTACAAATGGAATAACGTGAATATAATAAATATGATTAGTTTAGAATATGCATTATGTTTTACCTAACTTGAGATAATTTTACGGACGCGCGCTGTAGAAATTGGGAATTCCGTAGTTTCTTTATACAGGATGAGTGATACTAGACGCCGAATCTGGGAGAAGCCTCCATATGTATTGGGTGCGCTATTCTCTAATTAGATTAGCCGAACCTAAAAGCAATCAAACATATCAGGGTATTGATCCGCACAGCAGTTTTCTATTCGAATAGTTCACTCGGTTCTCTGTCAACAATCGACCATAACTTCTTATCAATGACTCGCTTGCAGAGTCATTCGAGCTATATCGTGCCAATCTCACCTTAACCTTAGGGTGGTTGTAATCTGATTAAAGAATAGCGCTCCCAATACATACGAATGCTTCACCCAGATTCGGAGTCTAGGATAACTCACCCTGTATATTGTGTAGCTGTGAATGATATTAATTATTTATAGCCTCACAATAATGACATCTCTAATGGTGAAAGGATAATATACAAAATATCTCTATTACGGTAGCACTGAAAAAATTCTAAAGCGAACTAGGTACTACTGGAAGGCTAGATCCAAAACTGGTAATAAATTTCATGCCAGATAAGTCTTATATCACTAATGAATAATTAATAATTTGCCTCTCTATGTTATTAGCAGTACAATAAAACCGCATAATAATCGTTTCAGTTCTAATTATAACACCTATTAAATGACAAACACGATGGATTTCAATTATGTAAGTTTTACTCTACATGTTTTACTTCAAACTTTTTTCATCATAACTTTCGCATCCTGCAATGTATAATGTGCAATCTGTCAATGTATCATTATGAACATAGTCTTCCAATGAAACGAATGAGGATTGCATTGATCACACTTCCTCCATGAGTATCGATAATCAACAGAGAGGTCAATTCTTGAAATAACTAAAGAATGAAGAAGGAGGCAATCACGTAAGAAACGATGATTTTTCAAATTAAATTCTCGTTGATAAATACTAAATTTAGTTTTTTTTTTAAGAATTGTCCATAAAATAAGTGATCGCTTGGACTCTTTTGAATTTTAAGCGAGGTCAGTTAAATTTTCATCTTAAGAGCTTGTCTAATCAACAATTATTTTTGTTATTTTATAATTTATGATGTATAAGGTATGCCTTCTAAGTATGCCTCCACCCACATGATTAAATTTTGCATTGAACACAGTTTTTTTTTCTTTGCAACTAGCATTCTGTCAGCGAATTTTTAAAAGTTCGAAGACCTCAATTACTCCAATTTTATGCACCATTAATGAACTCCCACCAAAAGACCATAAAATTGAAATCATGTTAGTCAGCATTTATCTACGAAAAGTAACTGAATGTTAATAAATATTTAAATTCGTTTGTCGCCAAAATAAAATTTTTATACAATAAAGGAGTTTGTTATGTTGTGCGAGAAATTTTCGTGGTCGTTTCAGTTACGTTTTATGCATGGACGAAGGAGTAGAAGTATTCAGAAGTAATGGATATGTACATTTTTACCCTATTGATGATGATGGGAATGCATTTGAAGAAGGTTTTTGCAATCGTCAAGAAATATTGCGACATGTGGAGCAGAGCGAAAAAGGTATTAAAAAAGTATTCGATTCTATGCGATATTCTGTCATTCGATTATTTTTATGTGGATTGGACGTACTGCGTAACGCTTAGAATCTGCACCCAATATTGCAAATTATGATTTGATTCTACGAATCATGGAGAGGAATTCTATTTCGGTCACCTTGTTGATCAAGCTGATAAATTGTTGCTTTTTTTCAAGCCTTCCATGGATGTCTGTAGAACACAGTGGAAAGTGTTAGACTATATTGGAATAAGCTCACGAGTGTGTAATTTAGCTTTCATTTTATAGTCTTTCAATTTTTCAATCACCTTTTTCGTGTTGGTGGAATAACCGCAATATTGCTCAATGTTTCTATATTAGAAGTAAAGATTTATTATATTATGTTCAAAGATGTTTATATGAGTTCATCAAAGAAATTGAATTACTATATGGAATAGAACACGTTTCATTTAATGTTCATTTATTTACTCATTTATCGCAAAATGTTCTTAATTGAGGTCCAATTTAGTCTCATAACGCCTTTTGCTATTAAGAATACAATCAAGAATTGAACAGGATATTGAAAGGCTACAGTTCTGCCAATTTACAGATCGTTAAATTTGCAGCAATAGATGTATTAATTGAAAATTTTAGGCAAATAGGAATGCCCTAAACTTACTGTCATTGAAAGTACTGAATTACTAGACAAACCAAATGGAATAGAAGAATTACTAATATCTGACTATTCAGCTTTACAGCGTTTGAATATCTCAGTCGATATAGGATCGCAAAAATCATATTATAATCAAATAATTAATTATTAATATGATTATGAAAGAAGAATATAAACCAGGTTCCCAGCCCATAAAAATCACGAGTGTTTCACGACGTTCCGGCCCGGTTTTGGACCCTCTTCAGGTTTTATTATTCTGTATAAGATATTATAGAACTGTATATTATAAATGCTATCGAATTTTGTTAAGTGTGATTAATATAAAATTCTATCGACTACTGGTATTAAATTTTCAAAGTAATTTTTAGGTGACAATCATATTAATAAAATATATAAAATATATAAAATTTCCATTTTGTTGTGGAGATAGAAGAAAACAAATAGAAGACTCATGTAAACAACATTTAAAATACAACGGATATAATACAGTAAAGTATTAAGGAATACTAAATCTTATACTCTAATAACTCGAATTAGTGTAATATTAGGCTAATAATTGTAAGATATTGATAATTTAGATTACTTGTATAATTATTACTTGTAGTATAGGTGGAGTTATAAAGGAGGCGTGTCATTTATGGTTGATAAATTTCCCCGTAAATCAACTTATATTTTTGTTTATAATATATATTTAAATAAATACGTTATATATGTATAAACCGAAATGTAAACATGTACATTGATCAATACATGGGAAGACATATGCATTAAATAAATATGTGTTTAAATATTATATTGTATATTTAAAATATAGGCTACATATACATATTTACCACATATATGCATCAATTTATATGTGTAATTATATATAAATGTGAGCAAGGGATACTTTGGGAATACGAAAAATTAAGGGGCGTTCACAATAGCAAACTAATGTTTTTTTTTAAACTACTACCTTGGGACATCACAGCATTGGAATGACTACCTTACCTAATCTAATCTAATGAAATATTTCTAAGCTTATCACAAATACTGAATGGCTAACACTGAAAAAATATAAATAAACTTGGTGTGACAGTTCTCTTTATGATCCTCAAAAACCCCATTACGCTAGAAAATCTTTGGCAAAGGCCCCCAAAACAGCCACTTATCCTCAAAATGGCCACTTCGTAAAAGAAAACGTCCTCCAATATATATGAAATTATATTCACTATATATGCTAAATTTCATATATATTCGACCTATACCCAATATATAATATATATGAACTATATCACATATATATTATTTAAAAATTATTTTCGTGTGGGACGGGCAAACCTTGAGGGACAGAATTTTGAATTTTCTAGTACTCGCAGATTTGATTCACTAAATTTGATTTAAGTTTATTTGGATCAAATGGTATAATCACGTGGAGTGTAATATACATTCGAATCCGCTATACCAGATTTATTAGTCCACCAACGGAGTAATCAATTCAAATCTGCGTTGATAGGTCCAAACAAATTTTCCGTGATCGCAGTTGTTAATTCATATTACCAAATATTTTTTTCAGTGTATTTCAAAAGTAACTTTTGTAGTACACGTAGGGTCCCGTATTAGAAATAAACCCTAGTTCAATTAATCAAAGTCAGATAAAATCAGTCTAAAGTTTTTCAATCGTATCTATAGTTTATTGACAAGATCAAACTAGTCGATTGGCCACATGCAAAAGTAATCCCTAGTAACTTTGGCGATTATCACCAACTATGCAAAAAAGAATAGCTTGCAAAAATGTTATCTATTACTTGAAAACCCCTTGAAACTGTAAAAAAAAATCTTTGCATACTTATATGTATCTTGTAACAAACTTTCGAACACTTGCTGTTAAATGCAAGCCTTGGAAATAGCTTGGCGATTACCTTGGTAAACACTTGCTCACAACCTTGATTATACCTTGGCTGTATCCTTCGCAAAGACTTGTTTTTAACTCTCTCTTTTCGTTTAATATTACCTTGAAGAACACTTGTTTCTAACATTTGGCTATTTTTTTTTCATAACAGTTTGCAATTATTGGTACTAATTTTGTCTTTATTATTTACATTTCTCAGTCTTTATGCAAATCCTTTCGTGAGGCGTTTCTTAATGCTTGATAACAGCCATTCATCAATCTTCACTTCTTCAAAATTTCACATTTATATTTCAAAATAATGCCAACAAAGTCAGATGGATAATAAATGAATTCCCAAACAAAAAATATACATTCCTTAAATTAATAGGTGAGTCAATTACGTGTCGATTCATTTCACGAAGTCTTTTTCTCGGTATGGGATCTCTCACGTCTCCTCAGCATCAAGAAAGATCAGCGTATGTATATAAATTTTATGCTATACCAATCACATTTTTATGTGAAATCATTTTATTATCATTACTACAGTAAGCTCTGAATGATATTAGATGCATTTATAAATACTGAATACACATATACATTGATATCGGTTTCAAATAGCGCGTAGTCAGCACACCTCTATCGAACATACATACTAACCACACTAGTGCGATTTAGGATTTTGCATTTTTAAAGTTCTGTAACACTGGTATAAATAATCTAAGAATATTAGATAATCAGTACTTCGGGATAAAAATTCCCCAGAAATTGAATAGTAGTAGTCTCAAATACGATAAATAATTTGGTTATAGTAAAAATACGTCAAAATGAAAGTGGAATTGAAGGAAAGCCAGAATCGAGAAACTTTAGGTGGTGCAAATTCACACTTATGTGGTTACTAGGTAGTAGCAGAAGATATCGTCATAATACTAACACCATAATCTACAATAATCATATTAAACAATTATGCAGCAGTTTGGCACGTAATTGTATCTTATAATTGTATTGTAATTTACATGACCATCAATGTATGGAGATTTCATAATTTTAGATATGTCAAAAGAACACACTAAACTCGTGGGTCAATAATATATTTTTCGCTACAGACTTTTTTTAATCATTTTCGTTTTAAACATATATAAAGCTTTTACTTGCCACAATGAATTAAAAAGCTTGAACATGCTTCTCATAATAATCATATCTGGGCCTATCATTTCCATTTATGTGCAGGATACATAAATATGGTCTCCGATGAAATTGCAAGACCTATTCATGGAGAAATAGTAACAGTTATAATAGTGTGTGCGAAATCAATATTTCAACTTGAGAGAATTCTGGTTGTTCGCGCGTAACAACGTCGTAGTGACAAGAAAGCTGCATCGCCTTCTTTGTTTCAACCGTTTAAGTTTTCTGCTTGAGCCAGAATTGACGATTCGATAAGCCTATGGCCCGGAAAACTTACAATTAGTTATGTCAGTGGGTGCTCAAGAAAAGAATTGGTTTGTTTTTGAGAGCTAGTCGTTGCTTGGATGAGTTCAAGGACGTTATGGAAAGTATTGAACACCAACGAATTGAATATCTGTTTGATTATGTATATGGTGAAATACGTCGATTATATTATATGCTTACAATCCGTGGAATTTTACGTGGTAAATCCTCTGAGGTTAAGTAACATTAATTCACTGATGGGTACTAGACGCTATGTCGTTTATCGTGAACGTATTGTGTATTGTGTACAGTGAAACAGCAATCTAAGTATAGCCGTACATAAATCAAATCACTACTGGTAATTGACATATTCTATATGACAAGAAAAAATTATATTGACATATGGAAACGTATGAAGTGCACAAGAATCGGAAAATAAGCAACGTCGATTAATTGTAGGGGCTCCCTATTCGATAGTTAAGTACAAAAGTTTTAAACTACCTACACTATCCAAAGTGTAAACAGTGTTTTTGATGTAATTTTCGGGGAAATTAACATTCTTTTTAAGCAATAGATAGTGCTAAAACTTGTTCATCATTAATCAAAGCGTTGAACTCCAGTAAACATTAATCACTCGAGGGGTTTTGCATTCATATATACTAACTCCTACGATATTGTACTATGGATTTTTAAATTCGTCCATGCTCTGGCATGTATAACGTTTCTCAACACCATAGAGATTATTCATCCTTGCTACTTTTGCATTCAGAGAATTAAGTCGAGCAACGTGACGAGAATCAAGTCCATTTTTGCTCCATAATTTGTCCTGGAATGAACATCCACATCATTTTGAATAATTACTCAATGTGAGAAAGGCCATTTATAGAATTACACAAAATATTATATGTATGCTTCAAGCAAGAATATTCGTATGTGCCAATACAATAATAAATGATGTTGAATTATTCCATGTTATACAAGATTTTTGAGAATTGTTATTCTAGACTATTATAAGAATACTATTCGACTTTAGAGTTACCGAGCCAAAAGAAGTCTTATTCGTTTGTCTCGTAAAATATATAACTCTACTGATTAAGAACTATTTATGAACGCATGCCTATGGTGTGGAGGGAACATGCAGTAGCACTAGTACAAGTCTGATGCTGATTAGTTAGTTTGACAACTTTGTAGCCGGCTATGGAAGTTTCACTTACGGCTTACACGTTTACGACAAATGTGAAATTTCTGCGAATTTCTCAAGCAATCTTGATGTCAAAGAAAACCAGTAAAATATAAAGATCTTTCCTAATGAGATGTAGAAACAACACAAATGGTTCATAGATATTGTCTCTGGTAAATCAAATGAGCCGATGTAAATAACCTCATAAATTGTTAAAAAGTCTTATTAACACCCCCCCCCCCCACACCCACCCACCTTTCTTCTGTCTCTCTCAAGCTGCTTTCATGTCCACGTCTAAAATATCTCCGTAATATATTAATCTATCAGTAAATTACACACAATAACAACATTGGTCAGTTACATTAGATTTTTTGACATGGCCACACGTGTCATGGATATGGCTGAAACACCCAATGTTTTACCAACCTAAAGAAAGGATTGACCATTCGACGGCAGAGATACAAGGAACAAAGAATACTAAGGTGTCCTACCTTCATGATTGTAGCTCACATTCCTTCAAAATATTTTCTTCCGTGAGTAACTCAAAGGATAGATGCGTTTGTCATCAATGAACGTTGCGCCGTGCAGTTGTTGAAAAGCGTTTAATATATACGATGTATTTCAGGTGATAAGGATTTTGCTTTAAAATCTCTCTTGTTAACAATCACCTTGCTGAATGTAGGTCAATCAGAGAACAGAAAACCAGATTGAGAGATCGCACTGCGGAAACATGATCAACGCGAAGTTACAGGAATTTCCAATTCCTGAAGAAAATAGACGCGAGGCCGTGGCCCGGCACCCACTGACTGCCGGCTGCTCGAAAGCTCAGAAGCTCGCGAGCCAGCTCCGGCCTGGTAGTCTGGCCTCCCAACATCCATGCGCAAACTCCTGCCACAGCCCCGGGATTCCTGCAGCCCCTTGCCACTGAATTCTTCGCGGTACAACGGAAATTTTAACGTAAAGTTCCGTTTCGCTTTTCCACCCTCTCTCTTATCTTCTTTTCTCAACCCTCGGCACTCTGTCTCTCGTGCGAGTGCCTCGTGTCTGTTACCTTGAATTAACTGCCATTAATACGGTGAGATACTAAATGCTTTAGGTGGTTCGATGATCATCGTCATAAGGAAAAATTCTAGGATTATAAGTTAAAAAATTATTTAATAAAAATATAAGAAAACTTACACCTTCGCGAAAGTGTACTGTATGAGAATAAAAATATCGAATTTAAAGTTTTTCATATTTATGTACACATAATATCTTTAAAACGAAATTTGATATTTTTCGATTTTGTATAGCGCAAGTATTGCATGGTAAATCTCATTTAAATTTCGCATAGCTCAAAAGTAATATGTTGTCTAACAAAATACTCAATATTTGGATTTTTATGCTGGAATGCCTCTAGTCACCGAACCACCTTAATTGCTATTCATTGTTACACAATAGTGGATAGATTTGTTTCGAAATTTCTATTATTTTGGTGATGTAAAATTGAGTGATTTTCTCTTTTGCATATATTGTTTCTATGCGTGTGTACGTACGTTTCTGTAATTTTGAAATCTTTAGTAAGATGGAAGAACATCAAATATAAAACTCTAAAAGTTACTAGTAAATAACCTGTTTTGCATTTTTCTCCTTTTTATTACCTTTGAATATAGTGCACAAATTTACTTCTGGACCTGTACTGAATGGTTTGTAATAAGAGATCGGCAAATTTATACTTACATTAGTTAACTACTAAGGCTAAGTAAATATTAACCTGTGTACTGAACATAGTTGGAAGTACTAAACAAACTCATGCTTATTATTCATAAACAGCTAAAGCACTACGTCTGAATGTGCTTAGGGCGAATTCAATGTTATTCTAAGCACTAATTAAAAGTGTACTAGGTATTTAACGAGATCCAAACTATTAAGTTCACATGTGTTTAGTCCTCAACTATTAAATAAGTATTCAATAAGAGTGTACTTATAAGGAACCTTTGGTAGGTATCCGCCTCCGCTTTTAACGTTATAAAATAAAAAATAAATATTTAGATATCTCTATCAAAATTCATATTGATCAACCATTAATTTTAAAGTATAATAAAGCATAAATTCAATAATAAAATATTAGATTCGATGAGGTTAGTCGCTCTTTCTTTCATTACCCATGCATCCACACACATAACCCACACTTGTTTGACAAACATTTACGCTAATAATATACATATATATATATATATGTATAAACTACTAAATTGCAAGAAATCATATGGCTTAGCTGTTTTCATCCTGGTATTATGATGTTACTCCTTAACGGTTTAGGTTGAAGTCTGAAGGGTTTCAAGCACCTCAATTTGCAACTTGTTCCTTTATTCCTGGGTTTAGAATGCGGGCAATTTCGCCAGTTTGTATTATATTTAGATAGTCCAAAAGTCAATTTCTATCTATATTGTGTGACACCCTGATTTTTCGTGTACTATGAAAAATGAATGTGAGCATAAATGACTTGAATTGAATGGGTTTTAGCTTGTTACCTTGTACTATGATGGACTGTGCTGTGCTGTTTGCTGCGTCCGATCGTGTTTTTGGTCAGAGACCGAAAGCGCCAACATCAGGCAGCAACAGGCTTAATTTTAATAATAGAAGATTCAGTAGGACTAACTTGTAAGGTTATCCTCAGGATGTCGCTATTGATTACATTTGACTCGTTATACGCTTTTTTTTGTTTCCACATATGTTGTAGTATTCGATAAATTAACGAGGAAACCTTGGTAGGTGTCCGCCTCCGATTTTCTTAAATTTATCGAATAATTTTTATGGAGGCGAACTACTCCAAAATTATTTTTCATTATATAAAAAATTCGAGCCAAAAACTTTGGAAAAATATATGTTATTTGCGATAATTAAATAAAGTTTACATGTTTTTGCATTTTTACAAAAAATTATTTTCTAGGGGGTAAGCACCCTGAAGTACATTTTATTATGCTTCTCTTAAATAAAATAGTTTTTGCGAATAAAACGAACTAGAAAAATTTCCCCATAGTGAGACATGAAAAATGAGATTTTCTCAGATTTGTCAAAAATTTGTTAAGGGTGAACCACCCCAAAATTTTTTTGGATTATAGAAAACCACCGTAAGTGCAGTTTACTGTTGGTATCTTTTCATAAAATAAAGAAACTTATATTAGGCACTTAAATTACATTTCAAATAAACGCTTCCCAGCGTAAGGCATTTTTTAAAAGTGTCAACTTATTTAATATAAGTTCCTTTATTCTACGGAAACATACCAACAATAAATTATACTTACGGATGACTAACCCTTAGAAACGCAATCTTCAGAAAAATGCACGTGGCTTTCCATGAATTCACGAAAGTATACACTGAAATAGAAAAATAAATTATACTTCAGTGAATAACCATGGGCATGCATACTTTGTAACAAAAACTATATTGAAAGATCTATTTACACTGCTAAGAATATAATGAAAATTACATGTTTAATATACAGAGTCATATCAAATGTACAAACTAGGTATATAACGTTAGACTGTACCTTGCATTGGAAACTTAATAATTTAATCTTGAATTTAATGTTTGTAATTTGAAATTATAGATGGCATTGAAAATTAACAAATGCGTATATTCAAATAATGTGCTTTGTAAGGATAAACGCAATCCGTAATCTTTTTTACATTTTTGTTATAATTCGATTAAAACTTAACAGAGTTGTCTTTGATAACTACAAGAAACTATTGAAAATTCTTTTCAATGCTGTTATGAAAGTTACAACACCTGTACAACAGTGTGGTAAATTTGCACATCGTGTATATGAATTTTAATTTTAACACGATGTAATGAAAAATTAAGAATTTATTATTCAATTTCATCCTTGCATTCTGAAACTGATATATTTAATATTGAAATTTTGAAGTTCCGTGTACTAAAATTATATTATTTGTAACTATGAAAGCAATTCTTAACCTTTTTGAAATGTTGATATAACTCAAATAACTATTAGCGGATCAGTCTTTGATAATTTGACACTACTATTGAATAATTTTTTCCATATTTTTTAAAGTTAAGATATGTATAAAAAATGTATATTAAATTTGTGACTCGTCTATAGAAATCTCAAATTCATAAAATATGCAATTTAAAAATAGTAATGGCTGGTATCTGAGAAGTTTTGAAAAAAAAAACGTGAAGTCGTCGTCGTGAAATTGTCGACTTCACGAATTATGCCTCATACATCGAGTAACGAAAATAGCTACCCGATGACATCTTAATATTTTCCATTTGCTGCCCTATATTTTGACAATTTATGAACAAAAAGAAAGATGCTAATTTTTGAAAAATTATATTAAGGATTGAGTCTAGACTACCCGCGCAAAAGTTATTGTATGGATTAATTATGGGAAATAATATGTGAAAAAGTAAATTAAAAGTATGTGAGCTAGTAACTATTTGAGTATTGCTCATACACATACTTTTATAATAAGGTTATTTGGCACGTTAATATACTACTTTCCATACTCAGACTATACTCCAATTTTTATACTGTTCAAGTATTAGATGAAGTAAATCAAAAGTATTCCGATTAGTATATTTTTAAGTATTACAAAAGTCTTTGAGATCGGATAATATATACTTGAGTATATACTTTTGTATAACATTCGTCACGCTGCTGCCAGCCTATTTCCCATATTATACTACACTCGACTCAGACCATTTCTCTTACTACAGCCACATAGATCCATTTATCATTGATCAAAATATCAAATTATCTCCAAAAATTGTCACATCTGAATCTTAGATAATCATAACCGAATTGAGAATGCAATAAAAATGTACGATCAAGTATATACTTTTTTAAACAATTTTGTGGTTAATTACTGTCGAATGTTATGCATTTTTTGTGTTTATTAATAGTTTCTAAAAAATTTTCAGGTCATAGAATATTACTCATATGTGGAAGTTCCTATGGTGATTCAGAAGCAAAATAGATAAGTATATTTATATGTAAGCAATTAATAATGAGTAACTAACATACATATTGTGACGTGGCACTTGGTGCACGTCACAAATGAGGAAGGAAATAGGCGATAAAAAGAGCTACACCGTAAGGCCCGCAAGGCAATGTAACATCAGCGGCGAGCGTGGACTGAATTTAGCATTTGTAACATATATTAATTTCCTTCGGGATGTGTCTTTTGTATTTTCCAAGCGGTGGTCGGTCCCGTAATGGAACCGGCACGAAAAAGTGTAAGCAACGAGGCCCGAGATACACCAACGACGGTCCCGACGACAGCAGAAAGGCCCAACCAATGCGACCAGCGGCACTGGCGTGACGTAGCCAGCCGAAGGAGGGCCAACGTGACCGCAGAGCACCACTGGGCGAAGCCACTTATGCAGAAGGACGCCGCGAGACGATCCAAGATTCTAGATGCATCAGGGGGTTGCAGTGGTGGCCTGGAGCCGCACAACGTGGGAAAGGGTACGGATGTGATTCCCGCCCCAAGAAAAGACACTGCAATCGCCCGGAAGAGGAGAAGATGCGCGGATCTATTTTTCCAGGACCTAGGAAATAATTGAAGATGGCGGACGAATCGGCCTGCGTAGGGGATAGCGCAAATTTGATTGGGTCCGGGGGTAATTTTTATTCCTCCGCGCCACCACTAG
Source organism: Calameuta pygmaea (assembly GCA_031762395.1). Classification (NCBI taxonomy): domain Eukaryota; kingdom Metazoa; phylum Arthropoda; class Insecta; order Hymenoptera; family Cephidae; genus Calameuta; species Calameuta pygmaea. The sequence continues at coordinate 64,130 of JASANN010000553.1, read as the reverse complement.
GGCACGTTAGCGAGCGAATGATCGGGTAGCGTCACTTGCGGTGTAGCGAAGCTTGTGTGCGGAGTGCCAAAAGTGTTGTTTGGAGAGTGAAAAAGAGAGTGAAAGAGAGAGAAAGCAATGGATCGTGAGGATCTCGACGATCTAGAGAGGGCGATCAGAGGTGAGTGACGTTACCGAGATCCATAATTTTATAAGTGATCGAGATAATTGGGACTATAGATTTAGCTGCTGGATTTTCGATCCAGACAGCACGCGTCGCCTTGTTCCTGTACGATCGTTAGGATCGTTTCATAGCCAATACGGTGGCGAATTGGAGGATCCGTTATCTCGGGTCACAGCTTCATCCTTAGTTTTGTGTTTGATTATCCGTAGAACATGTTACCCGAAAGTGCATGTAATCCTTTCCTTATTCAGTCCACGCTACGCGTATTTGTTTCAGTCGTGTGTTGCGTACTGTAAGTACTGTGCAGTGGTATGTACATTATTCCCGGCGATAATTCCGAAGGTGATACAGGAAGGCAGCTAGGGAATTAAGTATTTTCTGACTGATATTTTCAGTAGATAAATAGATCTCCGGAACTGATTCCAGCATCGGGCTTATTCGCGGTGGGATAAATTACACGTGCGTCGCGACACGCGAAAGTTCTAGATTCCCAACGGGGAATCTATAGATTCTGTATATTAGTTGTTTTGACTAGTGGTCAAGCCACGATAGTGTTGCTAATTTAAATTTACCGATATTGTGAAGTTGGTGGGTTGGGCATTAGGCCACTCGTCAGCTGGGATTGTAAATATTATTGTGTCTAGTCTGTGGCGCGTGTATTATATAACACGTGCGTTGTTGCCAGAAACATCCGGTATTTCCGAGAATACTGTAGTGCACTTTGGGTCGAGGATTAGGATCCGTATAATCCCTTGTTAATTTTAATCTTTGTGTTGCGTAAGGACGTGTTAATCCTTTCCTAGTTAGCTTCGAGGGGTCCGTGGGTCCCTATAGAATTTATTACCTTGAACTTGACTATCTTTTTCTATTTCGTACACAATTGTTGGTAGATTTGATTATTATTTACGTGTCTAATTTGTTGAAGGACCGTTGTTCTCATTTGTATTAATTCGGCGGAACCGTCGTTCCTTAACGCGTTTCGGCCCTAACGATTCATCATTATATTACTTTTGTTATTCGTTCTTATCTTCCTTGTTTTAATAAATCGGACCCGTTTGTGGGTTCCGTGTGTTTAAATGAAACCTCAGATCTTTTGATTTTATAAAGCTCCTTCTTGTGTTGTTTTTGGTGTTGTTCAATAATTTCAGATTTCGGTATTGTCCCTCCGACCCAAGACCCCACCGTCGAAGAGCTGGCCAGGATGTCCCAAGGAGACAGCGGTGTAACTCTTGTTATGCCTGACGCCCATTAATTTCATATTTTAATATTAATTTCTGCAGGTGCCATTATTTGTGCGATTACGTCGTCGCAATATATACTAGAGCTATTTAAAATAAAATTTCCTAATAAAAACTGTTGATAATGTTTGTAATATTGATCAGACATAAGGTCACACAAGATATGCATCGAATATTAAAATACCTATGGTTTTATCAGGTGCGCAATTAAGTTCTCGCTGTTCTTCTTAATGAAAATGCAACTTTAGTGTGAGAAAATGGTTACAAATGCTTTAACTACAACTTTTTCCCATCTTTCTGGTAGAGCTCGAATACCGGTACGGTAAAAGTATTCATCTTTTGAGGTTATCCACGAATCAAGCCATTTTTTTATGTCTTCATATGAGCGGAACTGCTGATCAGCCAGACCATGTGCCATCGACCGGAACAAGTAATTATCGGACAGCGCAGTATCTGGGGAATCGGCTAGTGGGGTAGGACTTCCCATTTGAGCGTTTCCAGGTAGGTTTTAACGGGTTTGCCAACGTGAAGCTGTAGTCAACGTTGTCATGCTGTAGAATCATAAGGAACCCAAGTTCCTCGTTTTTGAATCATTCCCAACGCATGCAATCGCTTGGAAATGGTTTGGCGGGTAACTCCTAATGCTGGAGCAAGCTCTTCTTGCGTTTGGCACGGATCCTCATCGAGCAATGCCTCCAATTCAGCGTCTTCCAAGGTTTTTGGCCTTCCTTTACGCGGACGGTCGTCAAAATCGAAATCACCGTCTTTGAAGCGACGGAACCAATCACGGCACGTTGTTTCACTTAGAGCAGCATCTCCGTAAACATTTTGGAGCTCTCGATGCGCTTCAGCCGCCGTTCTCGGCGAATGAAAGAAGAAAATCAACACTACCCGCAAATGACGATTATTTGGCACAAAATCAGACATTTTCGCACAACCAAAAGTATGACGCCAAAACAAAATTACTAATGTGTCACAACGGTTTTTTTTACCATATGTCTAAGCTTGGTTCATGACATTTTGGATATGTCAAAATCGACCAGCACTTACTGCTAGAGCCATCTATTGACAAACAGCAGGAACTTACAATTAGTTGCGCACCTAATAATTCGGTTGCTTTCGAATATGTATTTAAGGTGAATCGAAATTAAACGGGGCTTTCTTTGAAGAAAGGATGGTAGACGTAGGGCAAGCAATCTTTTATCAATGACTTTTACTAAATCATACATTGAGGCAGGATAACCATGGAATGTAGAATCAAACCATATCGAGCATAATTGTTTGTCAACACTGGAGTAAACGCAATGCAATACATCCACTGCTGTGGTTTCAATGCATTTGTACGCCATCAGAGACAATAGTGTAGGCCCTTTTACTCTTGCTTATACTTGCTTACAACTCTTTAAAGCATGCTAGTCATGAGCGCGAGTTTCATTTTCTGTTCGCAAGCTTAGGTTTCGTGTACTTGGATAAATCCATCTCCTATCTTCTGAATGCCCATTAATTATACATTTTTGACATCCATATTTGCCATTATATTGGGTCATATTATCATAATAGTGATTTTGCAGGTAAATCCCAGGTGCCGTATATAACAAGTCCTCTTAACTTTATTGTTGTATTTGAATTGTGTACTTTTAAATTCATTCCTCGGTAAACATTAATTAAAGCTGAATGACAAAGTTTCAGAAATAAATTGGGTTTTGGCATAACTGGTCCAAACTACAATCCTGTTAGTAAAGTATTTTCTGTTTTGTCCTTTGGTGATATGAAAGTTCGTTAATAATTAAATAGATGGCTAAATTTAATATTCTATATTATGAATTGTTAAATGTGATACATCATTTATGCCCCAAGTAAAAGATATTTTTGACGGATTTGCGATAATATTATTTTCAAAACTTAATTCTTTATAAACATTACCATCATAAGTGTCTTCATAATTTGTTCGATGTATCAAATTATTCTAAAAATAAGTCTTGAAGTTGATCTAGAATAGCTATCTCTATAAAATAACACACGCGTTCATTATCTTTACAATTATTGTCGCACAAAGAATCGTTTAAGGTATATGCTTTGAAGGAAATGGAGCAGTAAGGATATTTTTTCAAATGACCACGTATTATCATAGCATTTTTTTTAGTTTCAATTCAAACAGATTTTATTTTAACAAAAAAAAAATATATAAATGATAATATGTTATGACGATTCCAAAAACAATGATAATTTCAATAATATACGTAGTTGGTGAACAAAATTTTCATTTTCGCGTATGAGAGAACGTTCCTTTTAATTTAGTATAATCAGTTTACAACAATTATTAAAATATTCCACGCATAACCCATTCGTACTCACTCATTACCCATTCTTTGTGTTGAAGTAGCCGATGATATCCTCAGCTTTACAGATTTGTAGAATATCCTGGGATGGTTGCGTTATTCTTTTATTTTATCAAGTAAGCACTTCTCAGTCGCTCATCGTAATTTTATATATAGAGATATATCCTTGGTGCATTGATTTATAACAAGATGGGCTGATAAAAATCCCTGATGCCTATGTGGTAAATTAGAATACGAAACAAAGAATAAGTACTAACTTTTAATATGAATTTTGAATAAGAAATTTAATTATCTGTGTGGTCTACTATCGCTGACGATTCGCAAGCGAAAGGGACCATTTCCATATCGCTTCCCAGATGGTTATCGCCAGGAATAGTAGCCTAGGTAGGGATTGACTCTAGCGGACTCTCAAGGCGAATACAACAAATAACCAGGATATTTTGCCGTTAATATAAATTTCTGTTACAGTATTTTTCCGAAATGTTTCTTAAATAAATATAAACTATTTCTAAAATAGTTCGGTTCAATGCAGTGTATATAAATCTGTGTTAAAATATCGGATAGAAGAGTATCAGTAATATTATGAAGTAAAGCTAAAGTTAATATACAAAGTAAGCTTTCACAAATGGTTATCGGTGCTCCTGGGTACAGTAGTCATTCATCATCTTCGGTGTAAACATTTTCGTCTTCCTTGAGTTCATTTTCATCTTTATACTGGAATACATGGTGATCTTAAAATTTGAATCTATAGTTTCCGGTATAGAAGCGAAATTAATTTAAATACAAATAAAATATATCGGGAGAATAAAATTTTTTTCTTGAAGCACGATGATATGAATGGCTTGAAACACAAACTCTTCTTATACTTTTACTAATTAATTTTTGAACATAAAATCTTGTAATTTTTGTTACTAGCTGTTTAACCAATGAGTTCCAATGACTATTATGATGCCGCAATAACGTATTCAATAAAATCTTATGTAAATACTACAACTTGGTGGAGATTCAGTAATTCGACAGTATTAGATTTTAGAAAAAAATATCAATTATGTTCTCTTCAAAAGAATGTAAAGACGTATCAGAGCAATCAGTGTCATTTTCTTCTAAATTCAAGGTTGCAGGGTAGATGCTGTTTTCTGCAAATGAAAGAAACCTTTTTTAATTAACTATCTATGACGAAATATTAAATTGCTATTTTTACCGAGCATTGGAACACAATGAAAGTCAAGTACGAAGTTTAAGTATCTTTAATCCTACATTCATGTTATTGAATTGTGTAGTAGAAGCCATTGCAGCATCAACAAAAAGAGAAAATATGCGTGAGGAGAGTAAAAGACAGCAATTTGCGTTAATTCACTGGAAGAATAAAAAGATAAGTATTGCAGACAGTGGAAATATCGTTCCATCGCAAGAAAATGAAACGCACGTAAGAGTACTGTATGGTAAAATACCGAAAGAAAGTTACGATGCGACCATATTTAAAAAGAGCTGTAGGTTCTTTTCATTCGGAAGATTTTTCCTTAAGGTGGTTTGCCTAGCACGATAATAATAGTATTCCAATTTATATATATAATTTATACTTAAGGTATATTTCTTCCTGTCTTTATAGGTAAGGTCTCAAACAAATATGGAACAGTCCCTCATTTATTGCACGTTGTAAATCATTGTTGCTGGTATAAATTTATTATATGACAAGGAATTACTTGAAAATTTGGAAGTATATCGACGAATGGAAGAGCGACATCGTAAAGAAAAACAATTGTTAAAGAGTGGGCGCCTGCAATGAAAGCACCACAACAGCATTTAAAAGGAAAAAGGAGTTGAAAGCGAAAGAGAGACATGCAACGGGACAATGAAATTTTGAATATGGTTGACATTACAGATGGCACTGATAAAGAGGTATCAAATTAACAAAAAATAAAAAGCTAATGATAGGTTTTTAATCGATATTCATATATCTCAGTTAATATACGAAGATAAAGAAGAAAAATTAGAAGAGACAATAAACCACAATAAAGAACTGAGACAGTACAAGGAAAAAAATGGAGGGACAGTGAATGGTAATAGAAAATCAAGAAATATGAAAAAGAGCCACCGAGAAGAAATTTATGATAGGGCTACGGACGAAAAGAATAGGACTAAGGATTGCGAAAATAATGAAAGATTCAAACGTCCAAGTTCGATCAAGAAAAGAATGGTAATACGATAAAGTAATAGAAAAGGATAGAACCAAATATTGCAAAAAAAAATAAATTTAGCAAAATAGCAATAAGGGATAACAATAAAAATGAAGAAAATGATTAAGATACTTGAAGTATCATAGATAACGCAGGCAAAAGTATTGAAATAATAATGTAGAGAGATAAGTAGAAGAGAATAATGAGGAAAGCGAAGTGCAACGAGCTAAGAATTTACTAATTGAATTTGAACATGAAGGAAATTTAGAAGCATCACAGACAAAGAAAAAAGTCTTATGGATGGTAAAAATGATGCTCATGAAAGAGAAGTTTCGTAAATGCTTCGAAAGATTGTGAGAATGAATTGGACCATTTTTTCGAAGTATTACCACTCAGTGAGTTTTTTTAATATAAATCTTTATTTCATTGACATGATGAATCAGACATTTTTTCACGTACTGTCGAAGTCCTTACAGTTTTTAAAATATTGACTGAACATTTTCAAACGCAGTTAAAGCAGCAAACCAAAATAAATTGTCCTGCGGGAACTGAGGTATTTTTGTGTTTACGCATATTAAAAAATATTAATTTCGACAGGTTTGCTTTGATGTACGATTGTATGCATTGCCTGTCCACGAGTTCGATGTGATTTTTTGATAGATCAAAAACAATGAAGACTTTAGCAAGGCACGCCTGCCACTGCAGAAAATGTTTATTATGTATATGTTTTAACATATATTTATGTTATTTTATGTAGAACAATGTTTCATTTGGTTAGAACTGTGTTACTTGCAAACTGTCAAAAGACTACACGAGACTCGTGGACCGACTGTACTACGCGATTGCATTTTATGCACGTACTAAGAACTTTAATTTCGGACATATGTTATTTTTCAAACAAAAGTACTATTGTAGATATCTGTAAATATTACTGTTCATATATATAATTTTGTTGAAGAGAGCAACTCACAAGGAACATCACTTTAGTGTCCCCCTCCGATTTTGATGAAACTCAACTATGTTGTAGCGCTTGAAAAATTAAGAGACACGTAGTTTTTTTATCAGCGGAAAAACGGTTTTAGGGTGTGAAATCAACCCCCAAAGTTCGGCATGTCGAGGGGTGATAATGCAGTTTCACCTAGAAGAAGTCGACCGATTTCAATGAAACAAAAACTAAAATGTTTCTCATCGCGAGTAATGAAAAGTACACATAGTCATTAAAGAGAAATTTCACATATAGATTAATGAAAACGGGTACTATAGTGTAGTGGCTAGCGTACTCGCCTCTAGACGGAAGCCTTGAGGGTGGGGGGGACAATTAAGTGAATTGATATTCAAATAGTGGGTTTAAGGGGGTAAACGACATGCTCGAGTTTGTCTTTAAATTTATAACAAATTTAAATATCAGTTAATTTAATTATCCCCCCACTCTCTAGGCTTCTGCGTAGAGGCAAGTACGCTATCCACTACACCAAGCGCTACAACATAGTTGAGTTTCATCAAAATCGGAGGGGGACACTAAAGTAATGTTCCTTGTCAGTTATCTGTAGTCATGAGCGAGCAAGTGTTCCATGGACGCTCTGTTGGACAGAATTGTTCTTGACGACGTTATTCGATTTTCATAAATACACTGTCACTGACATCTTAGTACCTTGTCAAATAAAGGCACGTTCTTGGTCATTTGTATCTTCCGCAATATTCCATTTTGCTCATCGAATACTGCGTCAATAAACTTCACTTTTTCTCTAATTTCTAACCTAATTAGTTGACTACCTACAATTAGTTTGGAATTCTTTCCGTAACATTGCAACCTGATTTTAAAACTGTAATAATCTATGGTTTGAAGTCAGACAATGGTGCTTCGAAGTGGGATCATTCCTCAGTACGTGCCACGTGAATTGTTTGCAAACAATTTGTGTGGATGACGGTAGGGGACAGAGGCTTCGAAGGGACACTCTCGTCTCGGACGCGTTGAGAGATACTGTTTTTGCTGTGTGAGATTTTCATCGGGTTTTGTTCAAAATAAAATATTCTTCGACTGTCTCGCCGAAAACTATTTACTACAGGTTCTATTACAGTGTGCGGGAATTTCAAACGAATCTAATTTGATGGACTTTTCGCGAGTTTTGGGAGTGGGATGGGTAATAAAATATGAAATTAATCAAATAAATGTATATATTATATATTTATAAGCTAAATCAATTAGACTTATTTACAGCACGCTGAAAAGAAATTGGTTTCAGTATAGAGGCAGTTCAGATATAGAGGCAGAAAATGATATCATTAATTTGACTTTAGTATAAAAATATGTCGGATTCCAATAGCATAGTGATATACTGGTTTATTTAGTACACGGAGGGAACTTTCTACCAAAAATTGGAATGGTTTTATGCCAATGGAGGAACAAACTAGAATTTTAGCAAAAATTAATATGTTTAGGGCAAAAACAGATTTTAACGCTTCAAAATTTAAATTGGCGACATTAATTTCGGGTATGGTCTTTACTAGAAATTGGTTAATTTTCCACCAAAATTTGGTTGGAAATTTTGTTTGTGTATGAAGACTTCATGTTTATTCCATTGGTTCGCAAAATTCAAACGATGCTTCTCAGAGACATAATCTCATACATTGAATGAACCATGTTTTCACTGGTCCTGGTTTAGGTGTATTCATTGATAAAATTGAGCTGTGTCGTATTAAGCGGTGGAATAAAACTCCTAAAAAATCGATTAGGCGTTTGATGAGACGCCTCGTCGGTGATGCAGCTTTATACAAATCGTCGGCAACTGGAAAGCAAAACCGTACAGCAATCCCAGTCAACATAAGAAATGCCATATTTTGTATGTTTTATATATCATTTTTCTCGCGCATTATATTATCTACTAATGAATTTAATGGAACCAAAGGTTTACTGAAAATAAACATAACAAATGTAAAATAATAAAGTAGATGTCCCCATTGGCCACCGCGCGCCCTCTTCCGAACACTGTTGCGAATTATTAATTACGCATAAAGCTGTTACAGAATACGCAGTTGTTATTAAACTAAAGAAATAAAGTGAATAGTTGCGTGCATAAGGATTACAACGTGAATGGTAAGTACATTAATTAAGCCTCTGTTTTTTTCCCATTTTCGATAGCACGTCTCGATCCGAGTCTATTCTTAAAAGTGAGGATAAGAAACGTCGACCGGTTTAAATGTCCGCATTTTGTTGTAGAATCTGTCTACAACAAATTTTTCACACTCTAAATGATTTTTTACCGTCTAATTTGCCGTTAGATATGGAAAAAAATAGTCGGGTGTCATGATTTTCTTTTTATATTTCGATGTTTCGAGAATGGGTGCAGCAAACGCTCGCTTGTGTCTAAGCTGTCAATGAAAAAGTTAGCTCAGTGTCTGCTATTAAACCAGTGTCCTGCATGCTGTGAAAACAGTGTTCGTTAATTGGGGCATGACTGTTCGGTATTGGGGACAACTGCGACAGTAGGGGATACGCCTGCCCTACACTGGCAGGCGTATCTATATTTTTTTTATCTCCGAAAATAAATGCAGTATTCGATTAACTCAATGATGTTTCAGCATCGATACAAAGCTATAGAAAAAGTTAACGAATTTACTTTCTTTGTCGCTGAAAATGCCAGATTCCAGCCGGGTCGTCTTATAAGGTTCGAGAATGGGGACATTCGCCTTATATATATAATTGGATTTCAACCTCAGTTCCATATCCAGCGGAAGCTTGCGAATTAAAAACCGGAGATGGACCTTTATTTAAAAAAGATTTATTATATAAAATATAACAACTTAAAAAATGATTGAACACGACAAGTTTAAATAATGAAAAATAAAATATCGGTTCAATCGTCTTCCATGCTTCAACTTCATCTGAGGATTCTATGATGCCGCACAAGCTGACATATTTATCTTGAATTGTTCATTTAATTCCCCACAGAGTAAATCATTATTTTTGCACTAATTCGCCATTTTTATTCACATTGAATAAGGAGAAACACGGAAATTAAGGAAAATGTACCTTCATCAACAGAGTAGATACATCCGCACTTTTAATTTAATGTGTGCTATTCTCAAAGCAGCAGAGAATGTAATTTTTTGTACTAAATAAACTACTTAGTACACAAAAATAAATAACAGAATCATATTATTTTATTATTAGTATGGGAAATGGTGTGATTGTGAGTCGAGTATAGTATAAGTGTGGGAAACAGGCTGGCAGCAGCGTGACGAATGTTATACAAAATATGTATGTACCCAAGTATTATATGTATTATCCAATCTTAAAGACTTTTGCAATGCTTAAAAATTTTGATTTACTTCTTCTAATACTTGAACAGTACAAAAACTTGAGTATAGCCTGAGTATGGAAAGTAATATGTTAACGTGCCAAATGACCTTATTATTGGTCCAATACGAGATATAAGCAATACTGAAATATTTACTAGCTCACATGCTTGTAATTTACTTCTTCACAATTCTACTTCACATAATCAATCCATACAATCATTTGTGCGTGGGTATGGACCTGTAAAACATTTTATTTGCTTAGTTAATTGACAAATGCATTTATGACATCCAAATGACGATTATACACAGTCAGTGTAGTGGTAGTTGAAGGTTCGGTAGGCTTCATCCTATTAATTATAATTATAAACGCTTACTACCTTCGACGAACGATCGCATGCTATCGGTAAAGTAGCAATGGGAAGTCAGATGCGCTTCACTCCACTGGCGAATATTTATAAGCAATGTGCGCCGTCGGGAGGATGCTCACTATAGCCTGTTTAGGGTCCAACCTTTCGGAAATTTACCTGGGATCGGTCAGTTCCTTGCACCCTATGTCGTTGACGGCTATGAGACTGTTCGTACAGATCGATTTGCTACTGACGGTGGATAGAATTTAAATCCATAATTTGAAATTATTATAAAAACGAATAGGCCGATCCTTTACTTACCATGCTGTGCACTTGATTAGGAATTAGGAATTTATGTGATTTTTAAATGAGGTTAGGCGTTGGTTTAGGGCTTAAAAGAGGATTGATAAAAAAGAATTATACGACAGGTTGAGTTCGGGCAGGAACAGATTTAATTCTATATTTCAATTTAAATTTAAAATAAAAACAACTTACGTTTAATAAAACAGATCGTCAATACGATATTCAATTGTTGAATCCGAATTCGGAATCGGCGACGAAAGACTTAGAAAGACTTTAAGGAATTGGAAATTGAATATAGAATCCGAACTTAGATCTTTCCTTGAGTTGAAATTTTGGAGAGCGATTAACTTTTACATCTGACTGAAACCTTTTGACTTCCGACTCCTGAGTTGACTCTATGATTGCTGACCCGAAACTCTCTCGGGATCGAACTGATCTTCTTTTGTTATAATTTCGCGAAGATGTAATAACTTTTAATTGACCTGTGACTAACTGTTAGGCCCGGGTCACTAGGTGGGGTTTACCCTCTGTTTTTTGACCTTCTGTTCGTCTTTTGTAACCCCTTCCTTATACAAGCTTTTCGGGTCACACACAAGACGCGTGACCACTGTTTAGTTTATACTATAATTTCTATAGGATGCATATATTGTTTGGGATGATGTACACGGGTTTTTTGTTATTACTTAGGAGACTTTATTCACGTTACACCCTCCTGGGCTACATCTTGGTTTAACACTAGTTTTTCTCACGAGAGGCGCTCGACTCGCCGACACTCGTACACTAATCTTAATGAACCTGGTGGCAATCGATTCACAACCCTTGACCCCTATAATGAATGTATAAATAACTTCTTCTAACACATAGCCGTTCATAAGATATTTGAGGTGCAACACAGGTACAATAGATGCTGCAAGGAAAGAGTCTCGGCAGGCCGTGCCTTGTACGGCGGGTTGCCTGTACTTGGCGCGAGACTCAACCGAGTCTCTTAACCCTTTGCACTCCGGACTATTTTTGAGGTGAGGTTTCAGTAACTCCGGGTCATTTTGACCATGAGCTATCGCTTGCTACGAAAGTATTTACAATGTTGCCTCTAAATGCTGGCGCGGCGTGTCGCACCAGCCGCGACAACGGAGCTATTGGCTTCTACTTCGATGTCGCCTCAGCAGCGACAACGGAGTGCTAAGGGTTAATACTGCACCAGGCCTTGCTTTTGATTCTATGCTCAAGCGCACTGGCGTTGAACTTGAGTTGTTAACCAACGTAGAGATGTTATTCATTGAGAGAGGTATCCGAGGTGGCCTAGCTCAATGTTCAAACAGATATGCCAAAGCGAACAACAGACTTATGGGCGCAGAGTCCGATTCAAGTAAAGAAAAATTATATCTTATGTACTACAAAGTAAATAACTTGTACGGTGCAGCTATGAGCCAATTTTTGCCATTCGACTCCTTTGAGTGGCAGGAAAATTTTGAAAAACTACATATTTGTAATAATCCAGATAATTCTATTACGGGCTATATACTCGAAATTGATATTGAATATCCAATTGAACTTATCCAATGTTCAGAGCAATATACCCCTCCAGGATCTAACAAATCAAAATTGATGACAAGACTCCTCCCAAAAGAAAGACATAATTCATTATCAAAATTTGAAACAGTGTTTGAGATTAGGTATGAAGTTAACAAAAATTCACCGTGTTCTAAAATGTAGGCAGTCCCCATGACTCAAGAAGTACATAGATTTAAATACTGAAATGAGAAAAAAGTCGGATAATGATTTTGAAAAAAATTTCTTTAAACTTATGAATAATGCGGTTTTTGGCAAGACAATGGAAAATGTAAGGAAACAAAAAGATGTTAGACTCATTACGAAACGGGATGGAAGGTATGGAGCAAAAGCTGTTATAGCGAAACTAAATGTTCTGGTTTCGATGAAGTTATATGGTTATAATCGAGCTGAATCGTGTTAAAATTAAGTTTAATAAGCCAATATTACGGGGTATCAAAATAAGTCTGCCAACTTCCGTTTGACGTGTTCGGCACGTCGCTTCGTTCGTCGCTTCGCGGCTCGCGGTCCTCCTGGAGTCGTAGGAGGTGACGTATCGTGATAGTATCTCTTCTCGGGGCGGGAGTCACATCCGCACCACGTTGCGCGGCTGCAGATCACCACTGCAACCCCCTGATGCATCTAGAATCCTGGATCATCTCGCGGCGTCTTGCTGCGTCGGCAGCCTCTTCCAGGGGTGCTCTACGGTCGTGCTGGTACTCCTCCTATTGGTTACGACACACAAGTGTCGCTGGGCCTCTCTGCCGTAGTCAGGACCGTTGTTGGTGTTCCACGGGCCTCGTAGGCTTTCCATGTTCGTGTCGGCTCCCTCGCGGGATCGACCTCTTCTTTTAAAATGCAAAATATAAACCCCGAAGAGAATTAATACATGTTATTAATTCTAAGTTCAGTCCACGCTCGACGCCAATGTTATATTGCCTTGCGGACCACACGGTGTAGCACTTTCTACCGCCTATTCCTTATCTCTTTTTTGACGTGCATAAAATGTCACGTCACAATATATTGTGACATGGTGGGTTGCACCCGTCGGGTCCTCGGCGGAAATCACGCCGAAACGCGAAAGTGGCGTAAGGCCACGACAAAATTCCAGGCAGGATTCATTGACCGCAAGGGCCTATTAACGCTTATAACAGGATATGTTATTATTTCTTTTGTTTTGCCGTGTACTCCGCCGGAGTTCATGTAGATCGCTTGCTCGTCAGGCCCGAGAAGACACGGAGAGAGAGAGAAGGAAGAGCCAGCTGCAGTTTCAGGAGGAAGAAGTTGCGACGCGCGAGAATCGACACTCGCGCTCTGTTTGGAGAGCAACTCTGCTAGCCCAGGAGGCGCGCGCAACGTGGGACAGCTGTGACGTCACGCGGCAGCAAGGCGTCCTGTCTAGCTCAGTATCAACCACACACTTGTGAACCTGGCCGGCGCACTTTGACTTTTTGAATTTTCTCTTTTGCAGATCGTTTATAGGTCGTTTGTAGGTATTTGTAGAATTAATTAAAACGTTTTTCGGTTAACGGTTTAATAAAAATATCAAAAATAAAAACTTACATTGTTTGCCGTAATTTTTTTATTTTTTACCTATCTTTGTTTTTCACATGGTCAATCGATGCAGAATCGTTTTTAGGTCACAGATAATTCAATTAGTATGTTTCTCGGATCATTATTTCAATAAAATGAGCGAAAAACGTATTTGGTACATTTTACGCGTGACGGTCGTATGACTACGGGAAGTTGACCGCAAAAATAGGTTGAATCACCTACCATCAAATCCGATTCATCCGCCCAGAGTACGAGCTCTTTATAGAACAAACTGTACATCCTACACGTGGTGAAACATAAGGATTCACCACCATGCACTAAAAATGACACCAGTGCACAACGTGGGGCAAAGGAGAAGGTAACAATACACATCCCGATCCTGCATTATTGTATTTTGTTTATGCCAATGCTCTCGGAAGATTTCGTTATTATTTAGTGGAGGTCGAGGTGCTTGAATCTGCGGTGGGGAGGTAGTCTCGTTGTACCGAGTTGCCCGGCAGAGTAGAAGAGTAGAGGAACCGACGGAGACGTCTCCACGGACCGGCAGAAAGCCGGCTGAAATACCGGCGCCCCGCTGGAGATGGGCAAAAGACTGTAGAGCGGACGGAGTTAAGGTTTCGATAAAGTTAAAGGCAGGGGAGGAACTTCCTGCCTGAGTTAAGGAAGTGGTGCCCAGCTGTTGCCCGATGCCCTAGGGAAGCGGCCGTGGAGGATCTCCCGATTTGTTACGTATCGATTCGCTAAGGAACGCTCTCGATTTGGTTTAAAGGGACGACTCGAAGGAAAGGAAGAGTTATCGGCTATAAGGATCTCGGCCAATCAGAATGATTATTTCTCGAATCTGGCTATTGTCAAATTAGTCTGTCTCGGGACACCGACCGAGGTGTCACGAATCGGCTCGCACTCCCGTGCTATCTGTTGATAGTTTTTCTAGCTGTTTTTCGATACGGTATAGAGAATTCTCGTTTGTGTAGTTCTCGTGTTGCTTTCGCGATATCCGGGAAATTCTATGGATATTCATATGCCCTAATGCAGTGCCTTGAGTGTCCTCTGGATACAATTCTCGGCCATCACGGATTAGCTGCACGAGTTCCGGTGAGGATCCCCAATTTATTAATTGATGAAGGGATTTCGGTTTGATACATCCGATTCGTTCTGTTACGTTCTCGATCCGCTTCTCTCTTATCGCGCAATATTTGCCTGACGCTTACTCCGACCCTCTCTACCTTAACCTAGCAGCCGTGCATTTCCCTAACCGTCCGCTCCCATTCGTGCATCCAGTTGCGTTTGCTGATTTTATGTGATCCCAAAGATCAGCACCTACAGTTGCGTTTCTCAATTTTACGCGTCCCCAAAAATCGACAGGACCCGTTATCGTCTTTCTCATAGGTTCCGTCAGAGCTCTCGTTTGGTGGAATTGGGCCTGTTCCACCCCAACTCTCAGTTCATACCGGATCGTCAATTTCTGGTAAAATAAGAATTAGCTGGCGCTCGAGGTGAAGGGTGGACGTCCGAAGGTAACGTAGGTTGGTTCTCGAAGATAGTTCGTTCTCGAATTTTGCTTAACGGTGTCGAGTTAAGAAAAAATAATACGTTGCAACACATTTGTGCACGTTTCAACATAGACTCGGCCATAAACGGTAGCATTGTCTCTCTCTTAATTTGATCGAAGGCCATAACAATTTTGTCACGCAATTCGGCTTCGCTGGTATTGTCTGTTGTGTGTACAATACTTTTCACATAGTCCCATAGAAAAAAGTCCAGTGGTGTGAAATCGGGTGATCTAGCTGGTCAAGGCACCGGTCCTCCACGCCCAACCCACTCTTATCCATACTTAGTATTTAAATGAGCACGCACAGCACGTTCAAAATGTGCCAGAGCACCATCACATTGGAACCACATTTGTGCACGCGCGTGCAGTGGCACGTCTTCCAACAAATGTTGTAAATTGTCTTGCAAGAACTGTAAATTTGAACGCCCTGTTAAACGGACTGGCAGAAAGTATGGACCAATTAGTACATTACCAATTATACCAGCCCAAACACTGATGCTCCACCAAGTTTGAAAATGCGTTTCGCGCATGAAGATTTACTCTCTACCAAATAAGAGTATTACGCGTATTCATTATGCCACCACGCGTAAATTGATCTTCATCTGTCCACAAAATATGGGTCAAGAACTGATCATTCCTTGCACTTACCTGCAGAAGCCAATTGCAGAAATGACTTCTTGATTGAAAATCTGATGCAACTAGAGCTTGAACACGCTGGACATGATAAGGATGTTGATGGTTTTTCTTTAATACGTTCCAAATTTGTGAGTGACTTATTCCAAATTGTACAGCAGCTTTTCGAGTGCTAGTTTTCGGCTGGTTGTAAAAATGTTGCAGAATTGCTTCTTCTACGCGAGGAGTTCTCTGACTCCGTGGTCGTCCCTTATCTTGGCCAACGGATTTAAAATTCCCATATTCCCTAAGGTTTCGCTCACCTCGTGCAATTTACCTCACTTCTATCGGGACGTCGGCGAGTAGGAAATCGCGTTTGATATAAATTGGCAGCAGCAGAGGCATTACCGTTGCATACTCCTAATTCTATAATCATATCAACATACTCGTTATTTGAATATTTGACCATTGTAATGAAGGTAGTTCTTTAATGAAAATTTTGTTACGACTATGAAATCTGGTAAAAATACCGACAGGAAATGTAATAAACATTGCTGCAAAGTTCATTTTTGGCCAGCCTGTTTAACGGAGCGCTTATACTTGAAGTTCTTGTAAAACGTAAATGATAACGCAAAGTATAAACACAAACTCAAAGCCAAGGTGGGTGCTTGCGACTACGGAAGAACTGACATGGTCCGTACGTTGAAAAATAACTGGATAGGCTGCGCGCGCAACGAACTGTGCCTGCAATTATTTTGAAAATGACGCTCTAATTACAAAAAAAACTATTCTTAAAAATTTTCTTATTTTCTGCAAAGGTATCACCTGCTTTTCGGTTGTACCACCATTTTTTGAACACCCTATATATTCTTGACTGTCTCGAAATAAACAAATGATCAAAATAATTTCGTGTGTTGGAAGTCGCTGCTTATATTATCGGAAGGAGTACGTTGCTTTTGGTGAGCATAACAATTTTCCTTAATCTGATGTGGTAACGCTGAATTTTGTTCAATATTTTTATTTGATTTAATAGGATTAGTAGTTACGCTAATTGCCAGCAAGCTGTTGTATATATTTCTTCTATCTGGCGCCGGGCAGTTAGTAGCGCGTGGAAGTAGCTCGACTAATTTGTCGTTGTTGATATTCTTTTTGGTCTCCAAGCGTCTTTTTGACTGGCTTAGGATACATAAAATGGCAATGGGAATAATCGCTAATATTGTTTTTATTATACATATATATTAATCGCTAATTCCTTAGGAATGTCAATTTCATTATTTCAACCGAATTCTTGTAACATTAGGGATTTTAAATATCTTAATTCTCATGTCGGGTGTACTTCCGAAAAACGCATACCGCCAATCGATCTGAAATTTGGTATAATACCGTATTTTGACCTTCTAATCACGAATATCGTAACGAAAATTGGCGCAAACGCCATTGTGAGCATGAAAAGCGACGGAGAACCTCTTTTCGTTCGGTGTGCATAATCGCGCATTGCTAACCTATATAGACTATTTTAGCTTTCCCCAGAAAGGGTATGTGTTTGTGTACAGCGGAGATTAGAAACTGTGGGGCGTCACTCCCACATTTTTAACAACTCAAAACCCTCACTTCAGTCGAACTCCGTGAATATTCTCCGCTATAGTAGTTGTGTTACGGTGAAAGACCGAAATTGGAGAATATCGACTTTAACGATGAATGTCAACATTCAAATAGTTGTTTGGTGTATGTCCGAAATTTTTGTTAAATATCCTTATTTCTGACTTACACCGGTAAATGTCGATATTTACCATGCACTAATGGTGAATGTTGAACATGTCGGAGATTTATATTTCCTTCTCCGTAATTCAGCCGCTATAAACGTCAGAAGGGTGACGTAACTTTTTGCGTGACAGACGGAATTGTGATGGACTAAGAAACGGGCACGACAGGTTAGAGTAGGTTAGAACTAGAGCGCCACATGTCCCAAGGTTTAATTTTTTTTTTTAAACAGTAATTTCTTATTACTATTATCTTCTTTTCTCATATAGAATGAACTGTGTGTTTTAAAGTCTTAGTCACTCCTCTCAGAAAGAGAGGCATTAAAAATGTGGGAGTGACAACCCCCAGTGCCTAATCTCCGCTGTACACACACACACACACAGACACCCTTTCTGGGGAAAGCTAAAATAGTCTAAATCAGTTAGGAATGTGCGATTATGCACACCAAACAAAAAGAGGTTCTTCTTTGATTTTCATATTGAAAATGGCGTTTGCACCAATTTTCGTTATGATATTCGTGATTAGAAGGTCAAAATACGTTATTATACCAAATTTCAGATTCATCGGCGTTATGCGCTTTTCGGAAGTTTATCCCTTATGCCGATATCAGCGTTGCTGTGAGTGGTCGTTGAAAGATTTAGAGGATAATAAGAATTTTGAGTTTTTTCAGACACAGTTATATATAATATGACCGTGATACTATATGCACTCTTATATGGAGTTCTTGGTGCATTCGTCAAGATAATGTATAATGCATTGGCAGCAATGTATTGGCGGATTGATTATTGAGAGCCCCCTTCTTGGTTCAATCCGGTTTAATAGAAAGGAAAGGCGAAAGAGTGTAGTGAGAGAGTGATAGAGAAGTGAGAGGAAATGTACAAAAAACTAGAGGAGAGGGATAGGACTCATAGGAAGGGGAGGGGAGAGATTGGCCAGTCCTCTCCTTTCTCAACCTTAGCCAACTGAGAATTCGAGATAGTCTTACTCGCTTGAGAACTCAGCCTTTCAGTAGACTTTGATCTGGCAAATGCTTAAAACGGACGTGAAATTCTATAAGTGAACGCGCATCACGTGTTTCAATAACGAGTTCCGATTGATTTATTTGACAACGTGCACCTGCTAACCCACGGAGAAATACTTCACGAAGCGGCAAGAATAGCAGACAAGGTAAAAACGTTCAAACGAATAATGTAATGGGAAATAAATGAGTAATAATGAAAATCAATAGACGAATCCTAATACTGATCGAGAAAGCAACGGACAGAAATGTGTATATATAGCGCGTATGTTTATATCCATATATGTTTCTATATCTTAAATTGTGTAAGATTAAAAAAAAATTAGCACCACCCTGCGAAATGTGAATTAGCGCGAATATAATCTGCGCAAATGCATGAATTGTTCTGCAAACGATAGCGATGTTAATTCACACGTTGGGATTGGGTAAACTAATATATCACTAATTGATTGGAAATAATTTGTTCGATTAGCTGGTCAACTGAACAACAGCTAATTCGTCCGTGAGAATCAATAGCGATTATATTTGTAATTATTAAAACATTTTCATTCGCTACTGAAAGAGATCCGAGATTGCTTTATGCAATAATGCATAGCAGCTGTTATGAGTATACATTCCGTTTTAATTCGTATCGTTTACTACAGGTTTCAACCGCGTGCAAGCTTTTCTCAATTTTACACGTGATCCACGGAATTTTCCTGATAGCCCTGTTGGCTAGGATTTAATGAATAAATGAAATGTGTTTAAAGGATTCTAGCATGTTAGATCTTTTCATGTGATATTTATATGGTGAATGAAATTAATACAAAATTCCAAGGAAAAAAAAGTAGACAGTATGCATGTCTCAAAACAGGTTCTCGAGTATCACACGAGGCTGAATAATATAGAAATCGAATAATTAAAAAATGATAAAAATTTGCCCCATACAATCACTAATGTACACGGAAGTATAAGTTTTATCAATTTTTATATAACATCTATGTATGAAAGAGGATACAATCTATGTCGCCCTCTATTAGTTTGATGCGACGATTATAATTTGGAAAAATAATTTATACCATATTCTGGTTGTATATAGAAGAATCTGCTTATTGTAATTGATTGTTTTCTGGCAGTTTAAAGCTTTTGTAGTCGTACAAAATTGTTTGCTGAGTGAATATGTTTATGGTGCTGGGAAACTGATTTTTCCAATTTCCATGATAACACCAGTGTTAGTATTATGCAAATTTTGTTCTGCAATATTCTTGCTGTATATTTGATAATTTAGACGATATTCAAATAGTTTAATAACCGAAATCTATACTGGTATTTATATGTACTGTTAATGATGAATGTGCGAATGCTACACAGTTCAAGTGTTAATGTTCTTATATATCTCTATTCGCTAATTAGAACTCGATTAAATCACTTGATTTAATTTCCGAAAACTAAGTTATGGTGTATATGCAACAACTAATTGTACTGCACCACAATACTTTTTCACAGTACAAACATTCTCTTACATTCCATTACAAATTATAAACTAAAGTTAGTTTACTGTGGCAACGGAACATATCCTGTTACACGTCTGTCATTATCTGATAAGATTTAATGAAAAATCAGCTTAACGTAATGCAACTGAATTCAACATGATTCCAGTACTTCTTCAGGCAAAGAATGGGTTTGAAATTTCGAATCCTTCCTTAATTGAATTTTTGGCTAACAAATAGCAAGTCATTCGAAGTATTGTTAAAATAATTTTAATAAGTGTTAATTTCTTGATCACGACCCGGCGAATCGCAAGATTGATTTTAATTTTGACGAACTTTATTCAATCGCGTCGAATGCTGTCATTGAAGCACGCGTTACCGATCATCAGGGATTGTCACAATTTATAGAGAAGCTTCACTTAAACCTCAAATGCAAATCCTATGCAGTAGACATGCGAGAAAAGTATAATCGCACCTAGGTATCGCACTATATGTAATTAGTCGAAAGCGAATTTACAAGCCAATATGCGGTACGTTGACCGCCCTCACCCGTGTCTCGCTGTGATTAATAACGTCATGGGCATTATATTACGTAAGAACTATCACGTAAGAACAAGGAATGCGTTATGTAAGGTCACTAGAAATAGTTTTTGAAACGAATGATCCCCATCGGCTGGTCAGCCGTCCCATTGGATAGGCAATCAGAATGCGAAGGAGTTGTAGATATCGAATCCAGAGACTTGTCAGTCGACATAGTGATGTTCAAAATGTATGTTACTCATATGCGTTTACAAATTTATTGAATTAATTTTAAAAATGGATATTTTCGCTTTGGCTGAGCAACCTGCTATGTCCGACCAGGGAATCAGGTTACGCGAGAGATCTCTGTCAGGTTAAATTTCTAACTGGTTACAAACCAGTGCTTCTTGGATAGATCAATATGAGTAACTGTTGAACGTATGTGAATGCAAATACATATTTAGGACTATAACGAGTCTACGAGTTCAATCTGCTTTTTTTTTATACAGTTCGCAAACAACGAAAGCCTTAACAAATGACATGAGAATTTACATAAAATCACGGGAATATGCTAAAATAGAAAAATAAAATATATTTTATTGCAAAATGACACGTATAATTTTTAACAAAAATTGTATGCATAGTCACATGTGGTTTGCTAGAAACTTCATTGTTTTGAATATTTCAAAAACCATATTGAATTGCTAGGCCAAATATAGCTGTGGCGTATAGGACAAACTTTCTTGAGCTATGATCTGTGTATTTATACACGGAAAAAAGTTTATAGTTTCAATTACTAGACTAGCCGTTAATATTTCGATAATTACACATTCTAGCAGCAATGACAATAATTTTAGAAAAATTCACGAAATATAAGTAAAAGTAAGAGTTTCATTTACAATTATCCTATATAATCTTATCCTGGTTATTAAAATTTATTTTTGTCCAAATTATTATAAATTATTCTTTGAGTAATTAAGCCTAGATGTTTTTTTTTTGTTTTTCTTATATTCAGGAAGTTTATTGTATCTTTTTATAATTTATGATATTCATGTGCTAAGTTAATCTAATTCACTATTAAGTGGTCAATGAAAGAAGTATTTATTACTCGCTAATATTCTCTGCTATCCTGGTAGCGAACACCTGTTCGCGCACCTGAGTCACCTGACTGAAGTGTATATCTGCGCACTATGAATCCTTTCGAGATCTTTGCAACTCTAATAGGTCTTAAAATTTCTTTTTCTTCAACCTTTTCAAATCTGACTTTCCTATCCGATACCAACATTATGTTTTTTCATATTCTGTTAATAAATATAGTCTAGACTTTCCAACCACGAAGTATATTTGTACAAGATCATATCGTATCGGGTTTTTTTGTTTTTTGAAACACATCGTGCGGCGATTATAAATATATAAAAATGTACTTATTCAACTTAAGATAAGCCTGAATTTACGAGCGATAACGTATTAATTTTACGTTGCGTGCCAATTTCTATGTTGCAATTTTTCCCGTTTTTCTGTACTTTAAAAAGCGTTTAAATGAACCTGTTTTAACATCCATCGTCAAATAACTTGGCTGCTTTTGTAACTTGGAAATAATGATGAGCGATATATAAGATAATGGATTATTGATAGCCAATTAGTGTTGCAATAATACATTGATTACAAAATAATAAGTCAAAAATTACAATTGAAAAAAAAATAAAAAATAAGTTCTATGATCATAAATATTGTAATAATTAGTGTTAACATACATTAGTATACGATAATGAAATAATTAGTACATTCAGTTTAAAATATGATTTATTAGTATGTGAAAAAAAAACTTAACGTTTCTCAGCATTACACGTATTGAATGCCTAAACATATATCTGTAAACCGTATCAATAATATGTTAAATTATCAGTTTTCGTCGGAGTGATTGACACGATAGCGTGCGTTTTCACAAGCTTCTTACCGAAGTCGCAAATTCCAGATATACTTTTAACGAGTACATCGATCTGCTCCCCGAAACTGTTACTAACGGCGAGTGACGCTATAATAATGGAGGATAAGTGAGAATAAAAAGGAATTTGTACATTTATAAACTCACTAAAGATCATTTAATAAATATATTCGATGATACAGGTTATAACTTGTAGATAAAAACGTGGATCGGTATGTTGTACAATAATTCGAATCAGGGATCAAAACGAATTCTTGTTCGTGTTGAGTCTAGAAGTTACCTAACTTGTTCTCCACAGTGCAATATCGCTCTGAGCTCCATTCTCTCGAGGGGAAAGGACAAAATTAAACTAGAAGACGTAACAAAAATTGGGTGCTCTGTCAAGTAGACTTCCAGACTCTACGACCTTTTTTCAAGTGACCTGCAGCATAGATGGAAGATGAAATTGACAAAGAGTTCTTAACAGTTTGTGTTTACGTTATGTGGTGCCGAATGTCTCAAGGACCTGACCGATAAGTTATTCGAAGAAAGTTCAGAGACTGAACAAGTTTTTAATTCAAAAATAACGACGATACATAAAAACATAAACACGATTCTTGAATATATCACTATGGCAGTCACAATTTTTGAATTTTTTGGACCAACTTCAGAGACATATAAGTTATAATCAAGGGAGCATGCTTCATAAAGCAAAAGCAAAGTATAAAATGCGCTTCACTTGTATCTATTCTCCCCTAATACCGATTCTTGTTTGTAAGGGAACGTAATCCGTAGTAACTACACCTCTATCGGGCATAGATACGTACTAGCGATTTGGGATTTCGCATTTCTAAAGTTCTGTAACTCTGGTATATATAATTCAAAAGTATTCGATAACCAGTGTTTTTTCGGGTAAGAATTGCGTAAGAACCGAATAGTAATAGTCGAATAGTAATAAATAGA
Source organism: Calameuta pygmaea (assembly GCA_031762395.1). Lineage (NCBI taxonomy): Eukaryota > Metazoa > Arthropoda > Insecta > Hymenoptera > Cephidae > Calameuta > Calameuta pygmaea. The sequence continues at coordinate 40,344 of JASANN010000553.1, read as the reverse complement.
ATTTTTAAAAAAGCGTTTTTTTTATTAGAAGCGCCCCTTTTTTTCTATTTGATTTAAATGCATCGTTTTATATATATATATATATATATATATATATATATATATATATATATTAAAGTGAAAATGTTGTAGTTTAAGGAAAGAAACATTTTACAAACATTACAGACCATTGAGTATTTTTTAAAGGTATTTGAAATTATGGTATATTTGTAAGATGAAAAAATCAGTAAATGGTTGGCCTATGGTTGGAAAAAGTATGTATTATGTTAAAAAAAAAGTATAAAAATCCGAACGTTTTTTTTTCCGAATTTTCTCTTCATTAGCAGACTCACTATCGCCTGTTTCGTCCTTAAATAGCACAAACTCCTCTCCACTATCATCAGAGCATGGAGCGTCGAAAGACTGGCTGTCCTCGGCCACGCTCAGTGCTGTTGCCACTGCTTTACAACTTCACAAATTATATCGATTCCGTGCTTCAGCCATGCTGCTGAATGCAAAAGAAATTATTTATTTGTATCAAAGGAATGAAGTAATCATGATTTTATACAAAAACAATACTGTTGCTGCAAGATTAACTAACAATGTAAAAATTATATACAATTATATATATTTCTATGCTAAAACTACAAACTATATTCAAATACTTACATTCCACTTGTTTTTTCTAAAAAACCAAAAATTTTTATGTTACTGCGTACCACCTCCGTGAGGACACTATTGCATATTCGCACCTGGTCACACGCCCGACATTGTTATTCCGAGGGGTTTTGAAGCAAATAATGCCAGGCCATTGCGCAGGTAGTAGCCTACAGTGATGCCATATTTCTCCACGGAGGGGGGGGGGGGGAGAAGACCTTTATAAAATACGTTAACAAAGAGCCAGAAACGAGAAATTTTAGGTGGTGCAAAATCGCACTGGTGTAGTTACTACGGTTAGCTCATTAACGATTATAAGCTTGAAATTAATCGAAAATCAATTATTCGAAATTTAAAATAATCGAGGAATAATCGATCATTGAAAAATTGAATAATCGATTAAAATCGCTCATTACTATTTGTTAAACCAAAGCCGATATTTGAGTGTTCCCTGTTGTAAATGCTTACATCAAGCATAAATATCTCTCATTAAATGATGTATGTGCAAAAAGCGAATGTGAAAAAACTTAGAAAATGTCGAGACTATTTGAGCGAAAGTAACACCCACTTTGCGTAGAAGCCTATCAGGTCCGTTGTCAACCTGTTACTTTAGCAAGACGATTACTCTGACCACGGTGTCTTGAGTTACCTCATAAGTGTAAACTATGACCTTACACGTAGAGACCATCACTAACCCTCTCCGAGCGATGTTATCCTGCTGGCTCACGCTCATCGAATTCACCTGAAAAGGGAATCTCTTACGACGCGATCTCATCGCGCATTTACCTCTTACCTGTTATACATTAATCATTCGATTTACTGTGCAGTACATGTCTGTGTTAAGTTGCACATTTGTGCATGAGTATCTTTATTTACGTACGCTAGACTTCGCTGTATACTTATTGTATCCACGCATCCGCAGGATAACCGAAAGGACAGCCGTGCGCGAGTCTACTCGCCTGATATCTGGAAGGCGTGGAAATCACCCGGATCTTTCGTATGCACGATCGACCAGTGCTCCAAACAAAATAGCGAAGAGGTTCTTCGAGTACGAAAATGCCGAGTGCAGTCTTAAAAGTGCGGGTGGTTGTAATACCTTTTGCATATATTTCTTTTAATTTTAAATATTACCCTTATCAATTACATTATGAAAGAGAATAATTAAAGTAAATCGAGCAGACCTACAGATGTAAGAATGTACTTTTTCGCAGAATGAATCAGGAAAAAGAACAAAAGATTAATATTACGTAAAGCAACGAATGAAAAAAGGAATGCACAATTAAACGACTTTTATAATTAGAAAATATGAAAAGTAGGAGGTTCACATTTAGATGGGAGGTGTGGGCGTTGAGCCAGGTAGAAGGCTGCACCTCTGAATCCCAGGGAATCAACCGAACGAGGAGCTCGCACGACTGCAGGCACAGGTTGAACGTTTCTGAACTTCTTGTCCCTCTGAAATTCCTATGTACATTCGTCGCACGTTCAATTTTCCATCTTTTGATATTTATTTCCAAGCTTCCCTATGTCCTGGGAAATATTACTAGACAGTTTTAAACTTTATTGCAATCGTAAAGTTATTAAATATAAATTTATGCATCATTCAGTGTTTATGATAAATTTGAAACACAGAAATGAAGACACGCAGATTAAGAATGTGTCGAGTTATTCTGCCGCATTGGTTCAAAGCCAGCGGGATCGATGCTCACAAATGTTATTCTATGTGCGTCGCTGCGCCAGAGTGACAAGGTTCCCTGGCCCTATTGAGTAGCCTAATGTACTTGAAGACGCCTGCGTCCTAGACTGCCAAGAGCACAGGAATCAATGACAAAGTTTAGCTCAAGCAAGTTCCTTGGCGATCGACGTGCGCAGAGTCGCTGGTTATTGGTATTGAGTTATCAGGAGATTATGAAGGATGATGGTGACTTGCGCGTCGCTCCTATCCCTACTCTTGCTACTTCTCACAATCAGTTACTCCACCACTCCTATCCTCCTTGCTGCGCGCACATTACATTTTACTCGAATCTCCAGTGGCCATCATTCACACTCGCTGTTCGTCGCTTATACTCAGGATGAAACGACACAGGTGACAAAAGTGTTTTGGCCTCGTAGGATATAATAAATCTCGATTGGATGAGGTCGAGTTGCGTAACTATGACCCGAAAAGGTAGAATGGTGGCGACTGTTCACCCGGGCATTATCAACCGTGGGAAGTGAAATGTATCCCGGTAGTCACTGCTGACTGAGAATCTGTGCTGTAACTTATATCAGTTACATGCATGAATGCTTGTAACATATTGATAGCGTTTTACTACACTCGTTTCTGTGTGGTCACTCAAGCGCCAATCGGTGTCGATTTCTGTGGAAATTATTTTGTCATCTTTCAGCGCCTTCCGAACACTTTATTTTCACATTCATTTCCGTATCAGATAAAATTTCTCGCTTTCAATAATCATTCTACTCCTTATTTACTGTAACATTAGTTTTTAATGTTGTATGTTCGAAAATATTTTATATAGTACTGTACGAAGAAAGATATTATTTCCGCAATAACATGAGAACGCTAGTAAGTATATTGATCCACTTCCGACAAGAAATCTTGTATACAAAACTTCAAATCATCGGTAATTTTAAGTGCTCGATTCTATAAGAAACGTCGGTTAATCGTAATCACTACAAATGGCATTACTAGTAATTTTTAACTTTCTGTTCAAATCATATTTCAATTGATTATTTTCCTAGGTAAGTATTACATACATCCAAGTTTAATTGTGAGTATACTGTAAATTTTCAGTACTTTATGAAGTGTTTATATTATACAGGGTGTTTTATATCTTCAAACATCGAAATATCTCAGAAATACGCATCCTACGGAAAAGATGTCCGTAATAAAAACTTTTTATTTTCGAGGGGGAAAAGTGACTTTGCAAAAATTTACCCCAAACCTCACCCCCTGGGTGTTGGAGGGAGGTAATTTTGAAAATTCAAATAGGAACCTCTATTTTTTATCATAGATTCAGATTCTCTTTTAAAAAATGCGTGAGTTTGGTTTGAAATTTTTTTTTCGATTCGCGATAGATGGCGCTGCAATGGCGAAGAATGAAATTGTTTATTATTTCAAGGATAACGTTTCCAAACGAAAGGTAAATGATGCGTGTTAAATTTATTGAGAAGGACCATTCAATTGTAATCAATTCAATTTTAGGCACAACTCTTAGCTCTACACAGGAATAACGACGTGGACGTAATCGATGCACTTGCTAATCCGAGCTTCGAAAGATTCAACACCTATGCGAAGTGTGTCTGGTGTCATTTGTCCACAAGCAGACCTGATTCGCTCGATCATGTTATCACGAGTTGTTGGCACTTCTTGATAAACGCGACTCTTTAGATAACCCCACAAACAGAAAGCCGGCGCTGTAAGATCTGGCGATCTGGCAGGCCAATTTACCGGACCTCCTCTACCGATCCATCGACCATCAATTTCGCGATTCAGTACTTCTCGCGCGATTGCCGAATAATGTGCTGGACACCAGACACATTTCGCATAAGTGTTGAATCTTTCGAAGCTCGGATTAGCAAGTGCATCGAAGTGGGAGGACACCATTTTGAGCACTTATTGTAAAATGGCAAGGGGACTCAGTGAAATCAAGCACCCTGAAGGGAATAGGCCACTATTACGTCCACGTCGTTATTCCTGTGTAGAGCTAAAAGTTGTGCCTAAACTGGAATTGATTACAATTGAATGATCCTTCTCAATACATTTAACACGTATCATTTACCTTTCATTTGGAAGCGTTATCCTTGAAATAATCAACAATTTCATTCTTCGCCATTGCAGCGCCACCTGTCGTGAATCGAACAAAAATTTTCGAACAAAATTCACGCATTTCTTAAAGGAGAATCTGAATCTGTGATAAAAAATAGCGGTTTCCATTTGAAATTTCAAAGTTACACCCGTCCTACCCCCAGGGGGTGGGGATTGGTGTAAATTTTTGCGAAGTCGCTTTTCCCCCTCGAAAATAAAAAGTTTTTATTACGGACAGTTTTTTCGTAGGATGCGTATATCTTGTGATATTTCGATGTCTCAAGATAAAAAAAACACCCTGTAGATGGATAGTGTTAATAGACACGTTAATGTGTTATTGCCCTGCTAAAAATGTCTAATCAAATTCAATAGAAAGTCAGAGATATCCAATTTAATTACAATTGGATTCAATCCGGGCAATCGGAGGGCATTTGTATTCCGATTGAAAATGATTTGGAATAAACAGGTTATTGTGTTCAATAAGTAGTGATTACCCCATAAATAATCCATTTTTAATTGGAATTGTAAAATGCGTCGGAAGAGGAACGTGAACTCCGTTAACTGATTTAGATTTAATGATGACGGCAACCAATTTGGAATAAGAATCTGAATGTGCTGATGTATTCTGTTTTCTTCCGATGAACTATTTTCAATCGGTCAGTCGTCGTTAATCACTTAGTCTTTTCAAGCAACGTAAGTCAAGTGGGTTAATTAAGTGCTCCAGATAGAAAGTTTGTGTCACAGTTCTTATAAAGGCAGATATATATTTTTTTATCATAGTTTTAATTAAGTTCGTACTACGCATTGGTGATGTCATTCAATTAATAATGACATATCCGCTTGCTGGACACAGAGATTATAATTTGTGCCGACATTTTAGTGGTATGCAAAAAAAGGATACTGAGGTAATTTACGACCCCAACGAAATGATTTAATTATTCCTAAATTTAGCTATCGATAGCAAATATTTTTATTACTAGCAATTGGATTCATTCAATAAATTTGAATAACATGATAATGAATTACGTGCAAATGCGTGGGATCAATACTTTCGAAAAATTATTTTATAAACAAGTTTTTAAATTTATTTTTAACCTTTCGGCAGGACATGGAGGAAATGGTAGTTAATAATAGATTGGAATCTTAAATAATAAGACGTACCCGAGTCTACCATGGGGAAAAAATATATTTACAAATGACGCATTCAGCTTGAGAAGCATTTGAAATTCTTTAATCCGAATTAGGGGCTGCTCTGGTATTATTTAGATATAAGAGGTATTTCTCAAATTCTTCAAGTTATGGATGCGAATATTGAGTCAGAAGTGCCATTACAGGACACTGTAGAATCTTCAAGAGGCATACATGTAGAAAAGTATGTGACAATCTCTCTCACAAAAATATTATAATTATTGGCATATAATATGTTGAGCTCAACTTTTTTGAGAAATGTATATTTCTTCAACAGCGTTTTTGCTCCGCTCGGCAAGGAGCGAAAACGGGCAATTCTCGATTGGGGAAACATGGAAGATTGAAAAGTTGAATAGGAGTGAGGCGACATTTGCCTACAAATCTAGCGACCAGCTACCCATCGCAACGACGTTCGCTTGTTTGAAATCGCTTGTTGCTATGTCCGAGGCGTAGCCAAAATCATAGAAATTTAGTAAGCGCTCGATTTTAAAAACAATTTTCTCCTTCTTAATTGGAGGATCCAATGAGATGTTGCAAAAATGCAATTGAATACCGCTGTAATATTTTTTATTCGATGAATTATGCCAGTCATTTTAAGTGTGCATTCTCAAGAAGTTTCAATGTAATATTCATATAACTTAAATCGTGGTTGTGGTTATTTCGGGGGGGCTTCGCCTCCCCGAACCCCCACACCGGGTTCTTCGCCCCTGGACCCGGCGGAGACTTCGTCCCCTGCACCCCTGCCGGGGGCTTTGCTCCCTGAACCCTCTTCCACCTCTGTCAACGCGTTGCCCGAGTTACCAAATTAATCTGCTGGTTTGCACCGACCTGAGAATCACCTACTACGCGGAAACTCGCGTTCGCTCCGCTGTTGAAGAAAATTGTATGTGAACCTCGGCTTCGCCTCGGGGACCTCAACTTTATACGCGGCGCGGAAACGTCCATTTTCGCTCTCTGTGCACAATATACTATTATTGTCTTACAATACGGTAATAAACACAGCTGTGTTGTATCGTTGAAGATTTCAGTCAATTATCATTTTTCATGATAATTTTTCCGAAAAAATGTATCATGAAGGTTGTTAGACTGTCCTTAAATAGGTGGCAGGTTGTATCGATATTATTGTTGGGATAATGTGTAGTACTGTATATATAGTACAGTATACGTATATTATGATTCATTTTATTTCAAAAATTACAAAGTAAGTTTTTAATATTAATATTTAAAGGAAGTTTCACTATATTTATAGTATACAAAAATATACGGTAGAGTACGGTCATTCATAGCTACAGAAAAGTCAAACCTCCTATACAATTTATAAAAGTGATTACCATTCTCTTTTCTCCGGGTACAAGATCCGCACATTTTTAATGGAGTCGACGTTGATTTTTCCATCAAGGAACAGGCCAATGCTGCAATTGCCATTACCATCTACGCATTGTGTTAAGATAGTATGGTATATGTTTGGGCTGTTTACCAAATATTTAATATTCACGACTTCCCATATTTCAGGTTTCAGTTTTTGCCGCTAGGGGCGCACCGGGAGCATGGCGCTGCTAGTAGCCGAGAGTAAGATTAGTAATAAAATCTGTGTTTGTGTTATTGACTCATGTTTTGATTTGTCACGCAACCAAAAAAGAGAAAAAGTACGTGCCCAGCACCCGGCTTACAAGAGCCACAGAAACAGTATAGTTCGGTTGAAGCTAGGCTTATACATATAGTTGGCACTCTCGGGGCCTGTAGTATTCAAATTTTGACAGGATCCTTTCGGATCCGCCAATGGCCAAACATAAAAAACCGGTGCTACGAAGGAAATAAGTATAAATTTAGCAATGACACACAGTTTAACGCCACAAGACCTCTTCCGAACGCACATGGCTCCATGACGTACCAAAAAATCGCAGAATTCCATGTTTTGTGACGTGCATCCCAAAATGCCATGTCACAGGTTATAGAATACAGATTTTACACAGAAAGCATATCTCGTCAAAATCTACATGTCGATGAAATTAATAAAGAATATGTAACAGTCAATGACCTGCACACAGAACTACATGTATTCGGGAATGTATGTATTGTAACTTATTTCTTTTTCTTAAATCGACACCGATAAGTAAAAATCCGAGATCGAACTATCTTCGAGAAGCAACCTACGTTACCTTCGGCCGTCCACCCTGCGTTCATGCATCCGCATGCCAATCCAATTCTTATTTCACCAGGAATTGACGAGCCGGTGTGAACTGGGAGTTGGGGTGGAACAGGCCCAACTCCACCAACCGAGAGCTCCGACGGAACCTATCAGAAAGGCAGAAAGGAATCGACACTGTCGATTTTTGGGGACGCGTAAAATTGAGAAACGCAACCGTAGGTGCTGATCTTTGGGATCGCGTAAAATCAGCAAATGCAACTGGATGCACGAACCGGAGCGAACAGTTACGGAATTGCACGGCTGCTCAGACTGCTAGGTTGAGGTACAGACCGAGTAAATAGTGCCGGAAATAGAGAGCAAATAATCGAGAAAGTAAGGGAACGAATCGGGGCTGTAAAATCGAAATTCCTTCACCAATTAATAAATTGAGAGTCCTCACCGGAACTGGGGCAGCCAATCCGTGAAGGCCGCGAACTATATCCAAAGGGCACTCAAGTGGACACTGTACTAGGGCACAGCACTACACCTTCGGAACACTCACAAGAAATCCATAGAATTTCCAGGATATCGCGAGAACAAGGCGAGAACTACATAAACGAGAATTCTTTATACCGGATCGAATCACAGCTAGAAAAACTATCAACAGATAGCACGGGAGCGCGAGCCGATTCGTGACATCTCGGCCGGTGTCCCGAGACAGACTGATTTGACACAGCCAAATTCGAGAACTAATCATTCTGATTGGTCGAGATTCTTATAGCCGTTAACTCTTCCTTTCCTTCGAGTCGTCCCTTTTAACCAAATCGAGAGCGTTCCTTAGCGAATCGGTAACTACTTTTTGGAGATCCTCTACGGCCGCTTCCCCAGAGCATCGGGCGACAGCTGAGCACCACTTCCTCAACTCGGGCAGTGATTCAAGATTCCAACAACAAACTAATTAAAGACCTTGTCACTAAGAAATATATTAATGAAACATATACTGAACAGATGGCGCTGACTGCTTTGCTTTCTTTACCTATTTGTACTCTGAATGATGTTGGAAATTTACGAATACACAACACAATCAAATATACTTTGTACGTGAAGCTATCGTTCACGTCGAATTTTCAGTTAAAATAAGGCTGCTTTCACAATAGTATAGAATTATAAGTCTTTTGCCTGGACGAAAAGCATAACATGTATGTGGAGCGCGCGGATGGGGGTTGTGAGAGTGAGAATGAAAAAGAGAGAATTATTGACTGTGTTGCTGCCGTTTTCGCTGCCTTTGAGGACTAATTCTATTGAGCGTATCGCTTACTTTTCTTTTATTTGGCGAGATCTATCGCTTTTCTTTAATATCTTCTGTCTATTTTTGAAGATTATAGATACGTGCACGGATAAACTGTCCGCTTAGCCGGTAGCTAATTTCCTTTCTCGTTATTGGGCGAATGCCTTTCCGCCTATTATAGTATAAAGGACGATAGTGCCGTTATAGTTTGTATTGCTGAGTTTTCTGATTTTGCGCTTTCCTTTTATGAGTTGAGATGTTTGTAGTAGTAGCAGTATCGTGTTATTTATTGACAATTACATACACGTAAAGCAATAGCTAAAGCTTGACAGCAATTATATTTTTTTTTTTTACATTTTTTGTTACGTAATTGCCAATGAGCCATCGACCGAAGTCCTTCAGCTCATGTGTATCATGGGTCTGGTCATAATTATTGTATAGATCAACGATATTGTATAGTGCTTCATATGTTGTATGGATGGGAAACTTGTGTTTTGGTAGGTTGTTCGAAGTTCGTTGTATGCAGAGCTGTTGAATACTGTCCAGATATAGTATTGCAAATTGTTTAGTGAGGTTGGCTAGTCTATTGGTAATTGGCGTAATGCCTGTTTTTTCGTATAGAAGGGTGTTTCGAGGATTATATAGGGGTTTATAGGCTTACGTATCCGTGTGAGTCGGCGAAGTGCGCTTATTTCTGTCGTGCGAATTTTTTTCAGAGCGGTTTCCTTGCAGTTGCCAAAAATCGGGTGTCAATACTCAATCAGCGGTTGACATATTCTTTTGTATATTCTCGATATATGTTTCAGTCGGATATTTTGGTTTTTGAAAATAATGTTGCGAAAGTGGGATGCTCTGGTTGCTAGCTTGCTCTTGGTTTGTTGTAGGTGAAAATTGAAGTTTAGTTTTTGGTCTATGTGAACCCCAAGGTATTTCACTCTGTCTGCGGGTTCTATTTGAGTGTTTTGCAATTTAATTTTTGGTGAAAGAGGGGTTATTCTATGGTTAAAAATGATTGATTGGGATTTATGAGGATTCGGTTTTAGACGCCATTTGTTAAACCATTTGTTTACTTTATGTACCGAGCTTTGTAGAGTGTCTATTGTTTCGGTTAGATTTTTTTATGTGTTACTAACGCTGTGTCGTCAGCAAATTGTAGAGTGTAATCACTGGGATCTATGTGTTTTTTGTCGGATTTTTGTAATTAACGAATTTTCTGGCATCTTCGCCTAATGTAGACGTGGGAATCTACTTGCCACAGCATTTGACCCCGGGTTGACCGGCTTGGTTGTTCGACGACCAGATTCTCCCGTTGCCTATTTATAATATTTTGCCGATTATTATAAGATATCTCTTACAATAATATCACTAAAATTTTGAGACTGTTAATTACTTTTGTGATTTCCGCACCCGTTCAGTTCCATTAAATTTCGTGGCGTACTCCCACCGGCCATTATTCTAAATATCTGGAACCCTTACTGTTTCTTCTATATTCCTTTTTCGAACTGTTAGAAGTTAACTTGAATTCTCTTTTTTTTGTGCTAAGACTGTTCTTCAATTTTTCTGAAGTGCGATTCCTAGCTTAGTTTTCCTCGTTTTTGTATGCGATATCTTCTACTACTATTTTGTGAATCATTTTTGGTATATCGTATTTTATTATAGTTCCCGAAAATTATTCTCTTCTTACTTATATTGCTTATGGAATATTTGAGCCTTTTGCGTATTGCGAACGTCCCTCTGACATGTCGCGTCCGAGTCGCCCTCCTAAGCAACCTTGGCTGTTGACTTTCCTCGACGCCGTGCCTTCCGCAGGTCTTCACCATTATACTATCCGTCTCGAAAACGTTGTAAGATTGCAACGGTAATTAAATACTGGTTATAATATTTCATTTTCTTGAGTGTGATATTTTACGTGCCATATCTTGTTCTAATTTATTGTGATCTTTTTTATTGATTGTGCCAACTTGTCAGTATTCGCGATTTTGATTATTATCATTTGATCGAGTTCACGCCAATTTATAATTTCGTTCGATTGACTCTTTCCCGTTAACCGTGTCGATTGCGGTTATAGTTTCGCGCGTGCGAGAATTAGAATCGCGTAGTTCGTTCCGCTGTCGTTCCTTGCGTTCCGACTGCTGTTAGCTTATTGCGATATTGTTAGTTTATTTAAATGAATGAGACTATTCCAACTTTAGTTAGATTCTTCCGACTTCAATAGCTTATTCCGACCGTATTATTTTCCGCTAATATAGTTCTTAAGAAATATTGACCCCGCATCTTATTCACGTGAACGCTAACGTTCTACCGTCTTTCTGTGTCGGGACTTTCCGAGAAATAGGACCCGTCTACGGTTTCCTATATTAGATTAGGTTATTCTAATTTCTTTTGCATTGTATAGCTTCTGTTTCTGATGACGATTACTCTAAATTAATTTTAAAACTAGGACCGTTGGCTTTTGCTCTCACCCTTACTAATGCCTAAGCTATTGCTTTTGTAATCTTTTCTATTGAGCTTATGAACCATTTGGATTTCTGTATTGCTTAATGCAGCTCCGGTGCGTTAACTAATTACTTTGGATTATTTTATCATAGTGTTTCTTATCGCTTTTCCATAAAAACCTTGACTGCATTTCCTCTTCCTTAACTCTTGAAGTTCTGTGTAGCCTTTAGGTTTAGTTACATTTTGTGTCTTTTCTCGGCCGTGGTGCCCCTATCAATTTAGTTTGGTCCTTAGTTAGTCACATTTGGATACCTTTTTCTTGGCCATGGTGCCCCTATCTGTTACGTTTGGCCGTGTGGCCCTTAGAGTTAGTTCGCCTAGTGGCAACTTTAGGTTTCGTTTGCCTGGTGGCAATCGGTTACCCGGAACAGACTATCTTTCGTGACTCTTATAGTATTGGTAACAAACCTAGAGCTCGTGGTATTCCTATGCGCCCAATGTTTCTAATTTTGCCTAAACCACCTATGCTTCCGAATTCGAATTTTGTTGAGTTACGTTTTGTTGACGAAAAAGTAACGTCACAATACATACCTCCCCCAGAAAATACAGAAGCAGATTATGCATCTCTAATTAAGAACGTAGATAGGACAGAGTGGTAGATAGCAGACTACGCATTTAAAAGAATAACCAAAGAACTTGGTGAATCCACCATTGACTTATTTGCTTCACTGCTGAACGTCAAATGTCCAGCCTATTGCGCATGGGAGAGAGGGCCAAATGCGTTTACGATTGACGCACTTTCGATCAGTTGGGCGAATAAAAATTCTTCGCTCTTTCACCTTTCGCTCTATTAGCTCGAGTATTTAATAAAATTATTAATGATCAAGCTACTGGCATTGCAATGGATCCATTGTGGCCAACGCAGCCTTGTTTCCGTTCTTTAATCCTCTTCGTATATCAGAACACAACCTTTTCAAACCTAGTGTTAATTTGCTCATTTCGCCCTTCAGGAATCATCATCGTCCGCTTGCAGAGAACCTTATCCTGATTGCGACAAAATTATTTGGGCAGCTTATTTGAGAAGAAACATTTCAGCCTCGTCAGTCGACATTCTTATTACATCCTTAGAAGAGTCCAGTTGCAAGCAATACAACTCTCTATTAAAAGAACGGTGATATTTTTGTAACGAAAGACATCAAGACCCACTTGATACGAATCCATTTTCAGTATTGGAATTCTCGATATATAAGTTTGAAGACGGAGGAAGCTACGGAAAACTTAATTCAGCAATAGCAGCAATAGCAATGATATCTCCAGAAAATTTCTCAAGAAACGTAGTTATATCTGGAATTTTAAAAGGCGTATTTAGATTGAGGCCTACCAGATCAAGATGTGAGTGAACATGGGACACAAATCCCGTACCTTAGAAAAACTTGCTCTGCTATATCCGTTAGAATATTTATATTTGCTAGGTTTTATCAAAAACCAATATCACAACAAGCCTCGACTTGTGCGTCAGCTATTTTTCTCTCAAACTAGTATATAGTTTTTATATGAAAAAGTTGTTCTAACTTTATATTTTCTGGAGGTGATTATAAGTAACAAAAAATATAAACACTGGTGGCAAAATTTTTTGTGATATTCTAACGACCTACAACTGTAATCCCGAGGACGAGATACGATGTATAATTAAGCGATCAAACGAACTTACCTGTACGTAAAGTTCGATCGTAATTATACGAGGGGCTCGTCCGAGATGATTACAGTCCCGCCTCTGATTAAATTATTTCTCCACAAAGAAATAAAACCAATTATTTGAACCCTATTTTCAGACAAACAATTTTTTCTCAGTTCACTTTAAACGACATGACGAGAACCAAGCGAGGGCGCAACTTCTGCGTGAGAGCGTGAAATCGCTCAAATTTGAGCTCTAAATTCGTGGTTATGAACAAGTCGAAGTAGTGGTACTACAACTGTAATTTCGAGGACGAGACACGATGTATGATTACGGTCGAAATTCACGTACAGGTAAGTTCCTTTGATTGTTTAATAATGCACTAATATGACGCATGTACGCTTTACCAAATCTACAGAAGCCTACCTTGTCATATAGACTTCTAGTATCATCCATTGGCAATGCGACACACAAGATGAGCGCCTTCATTCACAAAATCTTTCAGTCAGTGTCCATAAAATTTCCCTCATATATCAAAGATAGTTTGAGCTTTGTAGAACACTTCAAACACATAGATCTCCTTACAGACCATAGATTAATTTCTTTAAACGTTACATCTCAATTCACTAAGATTCTCATAGAACTGATAGTAGAGAGCCTGAAAAAGAGAGAAGAATCAATTAAAGCTCACACTAAAATTCGTGCGTGTAACATAATTAGATATGTGGAATTTATAATGAGGAATCTCTTACAAATAGTAATGAAGAGCCAAACATTTTTCTACCTGATAATAGCGAAACCTCAAAAACTGTACTGTCTAATTATGCCACGAAAGAGAAGCTGCACACGTGGGCAGTCAAAAATGCAGGAACCTTAAGACTTACCGTGATTTCTAAGTTACTTGTGATTCTGAGAAGTAAGTGATAGGTTACCTTACCAAAAACCGTGCAAGCTTTACTAGGAACAGTTCACTTGAGAAATGTGTAACCTACGTTGAGCAATCGGGATACTATGGGCGAGTATCTTTATTTAGAAATTTAGGAAGGGTTGGCCAAAAGAATTTGTTCAGATATTTATACTGAAGATACTGTGCGAATTTTTGTACATATCGACGGTGTACAAATTTATAACAACTCTCGGAAACAGTATCGGCCGATGGTTACACTGTATGACAAAAAGTATGAAAGCAATCCTTTCGTTGTAGCTAAGTATACTTACAAGGAACATCACTTTAGTGTCCCCCTCCGATTTTGATGAAACTCAACTTTGTTGTAGCGCTTGAAAAACTGAGAGACACTTCTTTTTTTTATCGGCGGAAAAACGGTTTTACGGGGTGAAATCAACCCCCAAAGTTCGGCATGTCGAGGGGTGATAATGCAGTTTCATCTAAAAGGGATCGACCGATTTCAATGAAAAAAAAAACTAAAATGTATCTCATCACGAGTAATGAAAAATACACCTAGTCATTAAAAAGAAATTGTCTTTTGTGAGGTTAAACCACCCCTCGATTATTCATTTTTTCACCCTATTTAAAAAACTTACAAATGGAATTTCATGAAATACGTACCATTTGAAATAGGAAATAAAATTCCAGTTTATATGTTTTTGCTCTTTTGCGGGAAAACACGTTTAAGGGGGTAAACTACCCCCTGCATACCGATCCATGAATTTCCATATAGGACCACTTCTCGCAGAATTCAAAAGTGTAAATTAATTTAAAATGTTCTCGTTAGTGAAAATCAATAAGCAGTAAGTGAAAATTAACGTATTACCCGTAATTAAGGGAGTAAACTACCCCCTGCCCAGACGCTGTTCGCAAAGCAACGCCAACCGGAAAAAATATATCCCGATGATAATACCAAAAGGTACAACGGGAGAAATTCAACTGCTTGATGTATTTGGATTTCGCATATGGAAAAATTTTGTACGACAACACTTTTCAGATAGTCCATTCTTATTCAATTCTAATATTAATTTACACTTAAGGAATAATGTAATTAAATTACAATCTCTTACACATAATCAACTGTCATCTCCGAGGTATATGAACCTTTTCTAATATGCATGGTTCAAAAGCAATTACATAACCAAAAAACCAGAAGAGTTTGAAAATCCTGTGGATTTCAGTTTCGGTCAATCTTCTGAAGCACAGTGTGAAATACCCAGGCGTAACAATGTTGCTATTATACGATGCGCATGGTGCAAAAAATCTTTATGTTTTCAGAATTTTTTCAATGACTTTCATTTCTGTACGAATTTCGAACCATGATTGCTATAAATTATAATAGCAATATGTACATAGTTAATAAGAATACTTTTGTAAAAATTTTTAGCAATCAAGAAACAAAATAGAACTTGCATTAAAACAATTAATCATGAAAAAGAATTGTAAAACAATTTGTACTATAAATTGGTTTTTGCACTCACTAATGACGGGCAGCATGTTAAAATATTCTTTTGTTTACCAAGAAGTATTCATATTGGTGCGTAAATGGTAAGCATTACCCCTTAACAATATTTTTTGTGATATGGAAATTCATGCATCGGTATGCAGAGGGTAGGTATGCAGGGGGTAGTTTACCTCCTTAAACGTGTTTTCCCGCAAAAGAGCAAAAACATGTAAACTGTAATTTTACTTCCTCTTTCAAATGGTACGTGTTTCATGAAATTCCATTTATAAGTTTTTTAAATAGGGCGACAAAATGAATAATCGAGGGGTGGTTTACCCCCACAAGAGACAATTTCTTTTTAATGGCTAGGTGTATTTTTTCATTACTCGTGATGAGAAACATTTTAGTTTTTGTTTCACTGAAATCGATCGACCCCTTTTAGGTGAAACGGCATTATCAACCCTCGACATGCCGAACTTTGGGGGTTGACTTTATCCCCTGAAACCGTTTTTCCACCGATAAAAAAAATACGTGTCTCTTAGTTTTAAAATGAAAGGAAAAGTTGTTTTACTAACTGTGAAAAACAAAAAGTATGCAGTATCCCTACTTGCACATTTAAACAATGTTTGCTATACTCAGTATTATTATTCATCAACTAAAAGTGATGGCAAAGTAAAATATTTTTGAAAGGAAATATATTGTAGGTGGAATGTAATGCGGTTTGTAGATATTTTAGACTTTGTTGGAAAGTTGCTTTTAACGATACGTGTAACGACAACCTCTATGGTTAGGCAATCATCTTTTGTTTATGTTCACTTCCCGCTTCTCGTACAAACTTGGAAGACTTCGTTCGAGTTCAGGCTCTACGTGGAAACCCCTCCCCTTCTACGCCGCTAAAACTGCTCTTTGTTACTAGTGGTGATCGGCACAGTGAATAGTTAACATCGCAGCACGTGTTCAGAATTCGGAATTAGAGAACTGCGTACAACGTGTAAAAAATAAAATACAAAGTGTAATTATAATTTTCATAAAAGTGAGTGTTCATCCTAGACTTTTGACAGTCATGACATGAGGAATATTATTTTTTAAAAAGACTATGTTAAAAGATTCATCATGTGCGTGCTGTATAAAAAATGATGTTTTAGTTCGTTTAGATTCTTTTTACTTATTTAAAGTTATGAAGGACTACTTAAAACATGATACAACATATCTCGTAGTAGTGTTCAATGAAAATGTAGGCAAGAAGAAATCAGTGGATTTAATTCCCCGAAAATGGACTTCCTATCGCAATGGAAAATGATATTACGTATATATCCTGAATCAAAGGATTATTTAAAAGTTTATCAATGGCTCTAGGAATTAAAAGAACCTGAGTCCGAATGGATCACAGACGGATTCAAAATTATAAAAAAAGTGCTACTATTATTTTTACTAATGAGAAAATGTATGCAGCAGCAAAATAAGTATTTTTCATTTAATTATTACATATAGGTAACTACGCACAAGGCGTATGACGTATGGAAAGGTCTTTGAAAAAATGCAAACGTTGAGAGTACAGACGATGATATCAGTCTCACGGAGACTTTTTCGACTATGTTGTCTAAAACCACGAGAAAAGCGTATTTCAAAAAACAGTTTATAAATGAGATTGAATTCTCTGAAGAAACAGGTACTAATAATATATTACTTCTTGTCTAATTCTATTCATTACTGTTATAATCGTTGTTATAAAGAATGGTAACATAGTATCATTTAAATCCTGAATTGAATAAAAAGCAGTGCACAGTTTATTTTTGTAGATAACATAACGGTAAATCGTCATAATAAAAGACCGAGGCTGTACAGTGTACGTGGTGAGTGAAGCTGAAGAGAATGAAATTAATGTTAAAGTAAATTGAATAATTAGATAAAAATTTTATTTTTTAATACAATATTACTTTAATTTTATTCAATGTAATCATTTCAATCGATTTTACAGAAAATGTCCCTCCTTCGAACAATCAACATGAGCAACCTAATTTGCGCCGAGTGACCACTGAGGTTGATGTTCCTGGTAACGTAGTCACTGTATGATGTAAAAAAGTTATTCTAACACTCGTGTTATATGACAATTAATCATTACATGTTTCCAAATACCTGGCAAAGTTATATTCATATAAAAATGGCAGATTTAGATAAAAAACTTGTCATTGAAATTAGGTCTAAGCAAAGTATTTTGTATGATCTGGACAAAAAATGAATGAGGTCAAAAATACAATAATAGTATCAATCGGAGGCCACTTACAAAGGCAGAATATCTTTAGCGCGCGACATAAATTAGGCATATCTTTGCCGAGAAACAGCCTCGATGATTATTTAGTCTTCAAAGCTGGTATATCTAACGATAAAGGGAAGAAACAATCACTTGCAAATGAACATTTCTTATTTACAATTTTTAGTTTTTAGGAAAGATGTGAACACAAAATGAGTATTACGACGATAGAAATGTTGAGATACAATTTTTATAGTTATGAATCATTTTACCCTTTTCATGAATAATTTTTTACTATAACTTTACTCTTGATACACTATTTCAACAACTTAATCCTTTAATCCGTTATTAAACACATGTTTTCAATAATGTTCAGCAAAAATCACTATTCGATATTGGGAAATTGTTAAATGCAGTTATGACGAAAGCAGTCCAAATATATTACAGTGGATGTGGACCAAAGGTGAAAGGTCAAGGAAAACTAAATTTCAGAGCGGAAAATGTATTTGCGTACATGAAAGGTACTCGTTCACAAATATTCTATTAATGAATTGTTATATTAAACCAACTGGATGAAGGACAAAGTTTCCTTTTGTTTCAGATGTTCTTGAGGAACATTATATTAATGCTACGCAACCACTTCAAATTATATCAAGATTGAGCCGTTGGCTTGCAGGTGCAGGGGATCGAGAGGGCGTACGGCGTGCACGTAACACAGAATCAGAAATAAAAAATGTAGAAGAAACTAAGACTTCTATTTAATTAATACATGTTTATTTTCATACAAAACATTATTAGCCATATAGTTTGTTTAATTATCTATAGTAATAATAAAAAATTACAGCTTGGAATTACGTTGTTTCTCCTTTGTTTTAACGAATAGTGGTTAGGATCTGAAGCTGAATAAAAAATGTTCACCAGTACTGCCTAAGAAAAAGCAACATACATATATTGTAGAATATGTATAGTATAGTATATAGAATATATAAAATATACGTGTATTATACATATAGACAGCATTGACTGAGCATTGCATGTCAATATACAAGTGTCAAGAACCAATATTGTCACTGTAAAAAAATTAGCATTGGTCTAACGCTCGGCGCCAGCATCATAACCGACGTTATCAATCAATCGTGGAACCCAGGTGACGATGCAAACCAAATTCCAGTATTGCGCCAGCACTGACGTGCAGCGTCGTAAGACCAAATGGCAGTGCTGGACCGTCCTTGGACAGATCGTACAACCTTACATGGGTATTCCAAGTCGTAGTGGCTAGTCTGCCCAAGACCTGTCTCTATTTCAGTGTGCCTACCGAATCCGCGAATCCTCTCGCGGCGCGGTTCGCGATCCTAACAGGTCTCTTTGGAGACGAGCTTTTTCTTGATAGGGAATTTGTGCGCTCTGACGTCGGTAGCCGCCCTAGGCATCCGTGTGTCCGCTTCACTCCTGCTCGGCTATCTTTAGGCGTAAGATGTTCTCTAAGTAAGACCACTTTCGCGGTACTTATAGAAAACTGGCTGTCTCATAAATCGATTAACAATTCCAATTAGTGACGACCGTGTCTCTTCCGCCTACATCCATGGTACCGCGTCCCGAATAAATGTCCAATATTAAAGCTAGCGACTATCATCATATTTTTTCTTCTTATTATTGTTTAGTTACTGTTGTTGTCGCGCTATTGTGAAAACAATTCCAAAGTGAAACATGCGTTTCACTGAAGAAGAAGGGGTCAGGCTACTTGTATTATACAAGCAAGTAGGAAAGAATGCAAGTGAGATGCTCGGCAGTATCTTATTATTCTTTCCTGGTGAGTCCTGCTTCCCCTAGAATGCATTTTCAATTTCCCTCAACTTACGTCAACGTTCTAACCATCCGTTTCATCCTTCCAGATAATAATTAAAATTGCATCAAGTGAGCCTGGTTCACGAAATATCCTCCACCGTACTTGAAGAAAAATTAACTCAAATAAACTCAACATTCTCAGTCGTCAATTTGAGATTGAACAGATGGAGCTGAAAGTATCCTGACACTCCAGCCGAAAGCCCCATTATTTTTTTCTGAGCAATTCCTGAAGAGTCCTGCTTCTTATTAAATACATTTTCAACTTCTCCCAATCTACATAAACTATTTTTAATTCAATAATATTTATTCATCTATCATTGAACCAATATTCGATTTTGTCTTTTCCAGATCCTGAGATGTTAATACACGGATGGATCGACTTCCATTATGAAATTGTGATTTCGTGTAATTATTTATTATTTGAAATTATATTAACAGTGTCAAAATACATGGATGACTTATGGAATTTTGCAATAAGTAAACGAATCTTTCCCCTCTTTATGACCCTGGTGCGGGTCCTACAGATTAGGTTTGCATTCCTGAGATTCCGCCGTTTTATTCTAGCCGTGATAGAAGTCAAAGTTCGCGCTTCACAATGAGTGATCTAAAAACGGAAGAAAACGTGCTTCTTATTGAATGCTACTTTTCTAGAAGAAAATTATACCGTGCAGAGGATTTAGAGTCCGTTTTAGAGGATTTATTAAGTATTTTGTCGAACATCTCAATGCGTCCGTTCGAAAAGCTGCCCAAACATTGAATATATCGAAGACAACGTTGCACAGAATCCTTAAAATTTTTTTGAAGATGCATCCGTTCAAAATAACGACACATCAGTTATTAACACAAAATTCTATGGCCAGATGGGTGGAATTCTGTGAAAATATTACACAGATGTTCGAGAACGAAAAATTGAATGCAATTATTTTCTTAGACGAGGCACATTTCTGGTTGAACGGATATGTGAATAAACAGAATTATCGTTTCTGGGAACAAGAAAATCCTAACGTGACCACTGCAAAGCCTCTCCACCCAGAGAAAGTTAAAGTATAGGCAGCAATTACCCTAAAGGGAATTTCCCTGGATGTCCTGGATTCTACTGCCACGGGAGAAAGTTACAAGCAAATGTTGAAGATAAAATTCTTTCCTCACGCAAACAAAAGAGGCCTAGTGAAAAATTTCCATTTCATGCAGGACGGTGCAACACCACATCGCACAGAGGAAGTATTCGAGGCAATTCATAAAGTAGATGGAAATCGTTTAATGGATTTGGGGTATTTGAAATTTGCTCACCGGGGGGGGGGGGGGGGGGTGGATTGGTCTCCCAATTCAACACACTTAAATTAGTGCGATGTTTTCTTGTGGGGTTACATCAAGGACTACTGCTATGTAGGAAACCCCAAATCAAAGGAGGAACTAATCACAGCAATAAAAAAAGTGGGTAATGGTATTAGAACGGACATATTAGAGCATGTTTTCTACAATTTCCGCAAAAGAATTGGCTATTGTGCCAATTCTAACGGTGCTCAGTTCGAAAATATTTACCATTAGGAATCCCTGTTTTTGACACTTTTTGAAAAATTACTTCATATCTTATTCAAATTTTTTCCGAATCAATTTATATGTAAATAAAAGTGCAGAATCTGCTCTGAAAGATGTAGTATTATTTGTCCCATTCCATGCCTGCATTAAAAAATAAGAGTCGTTTACTTATTGCAGCATTCCATGGGACACCCTGTATTGTAACGAAAAATCTAAGAAAGAAATTTAGATAAGGTGGAAAGGTACTCTAAATTACGGCACGATCTTTCGTTTGAAAATGATCAGATACTCTTTGCGAATTTCCCGATACTACGCAATACGAAATAAACTAGACTTAGCAAAATGCCGGATGGGCGCCAAAGGCACCGTAGCGTCACGATACATAAAGAAACTCCCCGGAAAGTTAGAAAAGAGGTCCGACTAGCAGGGACGGAACGAAGAAGTATGGTAGGGGGGGCTGGGTCGATGCAGATGTTAATTAAGGGAGATATAGAAGAAAAGATATTGAGACAAATCAGATTAAGAACCCACGATATTCGATAACAGAAAACATAAGAAATTGCCCTTTCATTCTGGAACTTTAAATAAAACAGATTAACAAATAGCAATTTCGAGAACCAGTATAAATATTACGCAAGATAAGGTCTACTCCGGGACACGTGAAACAAAATAAATGCAAAATCTAATGCCACGCGATAGAAAGTTCTCTACGGGAACACTATTGGTAAGAGAAAAGATAGTAACTGCAAAAGATACGCAAAATACGAAGGAACGCGAATACAGAAAATATAGGACTTACAATTAGACTAACGGAAAGATAATACGCAAACTTACGAGACACGTGTAACACGGATTCGTTTAACAATTCTCCAAGATCACCGAGGCATAAGGTTAAATTCAATATTAGATTTCGAAAATCCAGCAATTATTAACGGCAGGCAGCGAATCCTTCCTGCCTGGTGAAACGCAAACATCTCCTAGTCCGAAATCGGGGGGAAAGACATGGAATAGATCTGAACGTGCCAATGCACGGAAACCAAAACAGAAAAGATTTCGTCCTTTTGACAAAAGGGCTTACCTAAGCGTCACATTTCGATACCACATGCGAGATAATTACTTAGCGGAACCGACTATATAGTAGCACC
The DNA here is from genome assembly GCA_031762395.1 of Calameuta pygmaea. Classification (NCBI taxonomy): domain Eukaryota; kingdom Metazoa; phylum Arthropoda; class Insecta; order Hymenoptera; family Cephidae; genus Calameuta; species Calameuta pygmaea. Next base: position 18,018 of record JASANN010000553.1, on the reverse strand, counting down.
CTTCTCGGTCAATCATCGTCGCGGAAGAATTACTCACTAGTATTGCTACGCGCAAATATGGAAGCATGCCACTGGATTCAAAACAAAAACTTTCGAAATAATTAAAAAATTAATTTCAAAACGATATATCACCAATAACCCCTCACGAGAAGGACGCCATAAACTCTATAATTAATTGCCGGAGCCTTTCTGTTATCGAAAATTTGCGATACGCGAAAAAACGGTAAGAACTTAAATAGGCAAATCCCGTTCGTGGTCGATCTTCTAAACTATCACAAGCTCGCTGCTGTAGGTTCGGGGTGTCCAGGTTGCTCTGGTGGTGATCTTCGTCCGGGCCAGGTCGGGACGGCTAGGCGACGGAGGTTCATGAGGTCTCGCGCCGGGTTAGCTCTTGCTCCGACACCGCAGATGTTCCCCTTTCAGGACTCGCTATCGGCGGTAATGTGAAGAATGAGGTGGTCCGTGGCGGTGCCTTTCTCGATGCCGACCCCTTACTCAATTCGGAAGTCGGCGGCGGTGGGGTGGAGGCGTCCAGTAATCTTGAATCGTCCTCCACTATCCCAAATGCAGCCTCATGAAGATCCTCCTCCAGCGACGTGAAAATGTTAGATGTTGTGGCCGAATTCATAACGCATGAAATTGTTGTACAATAGAAATTAGCCTAATGTTCGATAATACCAAAAATTATGACCTTGGAATTCTTGGACGGTAATTTGTGTAACGCGATATTAAGCAAAGGAAATACGTCCCGCATGATAAACACGAAAGTTAATCAATTCCAAACTTATGACGTGAAGTAACGTCACAGTATATAATGTGTGGATGAATTCGTGTAGCGTGAATGTGTATGGCCTCGTCCTTGCGTTTGCTAGCTAAGCATTTGATTTTGATTCTCTAAAAGATCTATGTTGTACATTTATTTGATATCTGATTTTCTGCTTAATATATTTGTGATATACTCAAGTTGATACTATTTACCTTATAATTATATTACATAAAATGACGTGGTTAAGCATAATTGATTAACCCTTACGCTACTCTAGACTTTTTTTACGCGCGGTTGCTTTATACTAATGACTATATGTAATATATTTATGCAGCGTCTGGCGTAAATATAATGATATAATACAAACGCGCAATACAGTGGTGTGTCTCGATTCCGATTACGCAGCCTGAGGGTTAATGATTATGTGCAAAGTAAATTAGTTTTTCGTAATTAAATTATTTTTATTAAATTTATGCAACTATTTGAGTCCACATGATTTTATTTATTTATTAAAGTATTTTCCATAATCTTTATTGATACGCTAAATTGTGTTGCACGAATAGTAAATACATGGAAATTTTGAACTATATTTCACATCAAAGTTCAACAGTAAATCCTCTTTGTAATAGTATTTTTAACTCGTTCAGCCTTAACACTTGCATAATTTCGTTTCATGTATTCTTCAAATTTGAAATTGACTTAACAAATATTTAAAGAGAAGGTTTTTCCTACAGCAATTTCCCAAAAACATGCTATCTCTTGTACTACATCCAACCATTCTAAAATGTGCCATTTATATGTCTTGATTCATCGGCGTTAAATCTGTCTAGAAGTTGATTTACCAAATATCGGTCATTTTTCCGCTATTCTATTCGTATCTTCCAGCTTTCTGCCATAAATATATCCCAATTTCGATCCTGAGAATTATTAGGTCATACCTTATTATAACGTGTAATGCATTAGAAATATTGTACATTAGTGGGAGTAAACATTATTTTGAATCATAAGACTTATCAAGAATTTGTTCAAATATCGACTTATTTATTTTATCCAATAATTGTCTGAAAGATAAATTATATTTAACATTAACCCATTTACGTCACACAGAAAAGTGGATAATAATAATAATTGCCGAGCAAAATGCGCGCACATATGCGCTAATGATGCAAATGGGTTAATATGAGATAAATGTAGAATCATTTGAATTACACTTTACGTGATATCACTACTAATAATTTTACTTCGATTATTATCATTGTTATAATCATATGTATCTATAATAAAATAAATAAAAGTATTTATTCTTACTAGAAATATAAGAATGGGTTGATGTAAATATAGTATATCAAAGCACGTAATGCGAATAAGTGGTGTAGATCCATTATAATTTCATACAAGAATGGAATTCACGGATCAGGCTCATTGTAGAAACGCGTGGAATATCTAAACATTACGAACGAATTGTTCTGGGAATTAGTAAGGATTTAAATTTAATTTTAATGAAAATTAAAACAGTCCCTGTAATTGGACCGATTATATTATACAAGGATTGACGTATGGATTCAAACCGATAAACTGCTAAGAACATTAATTTACAATAATAAAATCTTTGATGGTCCTATGCAATGTTTTCTTCTACTGCCATAATATTATTTAAACTTAGGTTCATGCGGTATGTATTTTTCAAATTTCGTAAAAGTCCTCCTGTTCAGTTTGTAACAGAAGAACTCTCCAAAGTCCGGGAGAGTACACTAATCTGGCATCCCCCCTCTCGTATTAAATTTACAATCAAAGCACCTGTGTGTCCAGGCGTTAAGAGGACTCATCCCTTTCGCCCATCAGCCGCTGAACAAGACACAGGTACTTTTCGTTCGCTTATCATTTACCAGTAAGAGTTATTCCTAACGATCATTTGTATATTTGTCAACAGGCGTTAGGGCTCTTTTATTTATTGCATTTCTTCCTCGATCAATCCTGAAGACTTCCATCATCACAATCAATTATAATAATTTAATGGATTAATTGCTGGCGTGCTCGACCAACCATCAACCAAGACTCGTGGTAATAAGACGCTCAACCACGTAGAGATTCACCTTAGATATCCGGACTCCCAAAAATACAACTATACGAACATCAGCTAATGTACATATATGGTATGGGTCATGTGTCTGGAATAGGCTATGTGCGAGTATTTTTATATGTAATTTACGCATTATGGTTATTAGCACTGCGAGACAAGTCGTTTATAATATAAATGATAATATACTTTACATCTCTCTCTGGTTCCTTGTGTATACTGTTTTATGTAATTTTCTTTAAAATATATTAAGGTAGAAGATATAAGTATAAAATAATTACAAATTCTTATAATGCAAAAGCTTTGTAGCGTGTAAGAAAGAAGCTATTCAATGAGGCAGACACTGTCACGCTCTTTATTATTCAAGTCTTACAACAGTTAACGTTTGGTCAAACTCATTGAGCTGACATCGTTCATGAACAGCAAGTAATATATACCTTATGCATTAAGTAATCTGACTCTCGGATCTTTTTCACGCATGTCTATTTTTCCATCCATTTCTTCCTTATAATCAAATATTTTTTAAACTTATTAACCATATAAGTTAATATGACATAGTAGGCAATTATATACTGCGATTTAGTAATATGGATTGTATAATCAGTAGTGTTCTCTTCGTAAAATAATTTATGTAATTAACCTTTTTTTACATAGCAAACAAGAATACTATATTGCACCAAGATGATTACCTATTTCGTTTGTTTCTATGTTTCAGGACGAAATGGAAAGATTTTGGTTTATCGTTTGGATGCTGGTTGCCTGTCTACTCAAGAGTGCATTACCCCTGTACAGAGATAGAAACAACAGTGAGTACAAATTTGAAATTAAATGCTCAATTTTACCTTGAAGAGGTATCTGCCGATGAATATTTGTATGAACAATGAAATTATCCTTGTGACAAACATTCCGGCAGAATTTTCGCGTGAAAACTAGCAGAAAGCTCGTTCAAGAGTGGCAGAAATTCGCCCAACCCCGCTATCTTTCTATCGCGACTCCACCAACTGTGATCTGACTGGTTTTAACCAAAAATGTGTTTGAATTTTTTTTCTGGGAGTCTTAGATACATGACCATGATTAGAACGTCACTATTCACAAAAATACATCAAACACGCAATTGACATAATGGCATAGAAGTGTAATTAAAACAAAATTTAGAATAATGATGGGTTGCGGTATTAAAAATCTATTTCGTGTTACCTGGATAGGAATTCGAACCTGCGATTGTTGAGATGCATGAAATGAGGAATGTGAATCTTATTGTGATCTTCCTTCGAATAATAAATATTGATAGTAGTTTTATCGAATTTCTTTAAAAACATAATACAATAAATATCACAATTTATTGATGTTAAAAATCTTGTTGTAATCCATTTTTTTTTTTTAGAATAGAAAACAAAACTTTTATTATGAAGTAAATACAAAAATGATTGATTATCTTATATTCATCCACATATTTATTTAATATAAATAATTTAATTTTTCGAAACCACGTAATCTGAGATAACCCATCTGTAAAGTGGAATGGCAATATAAATTGTTGAACAGATCAATTTTTTCATTGAATTCTGCCCCTTATTTTTTTAATGCACGGCGTTTTCTCTGTTCGTTGTAATTAGTTACCGACATGATTAGAAAATTATAATACGAACAATAACATTGTAAGTTAGACTTACAAGCAACCTTTGGTCCGCCTCCGATTTTCTTTGTTTTCACATATGTTGTAGACTCGAAAAATTAACTGACACGTATTTTTTCTTATGAGCACCAATTAGGTTTTTGGAGTGAAAACCGCCCCCGAAAATTGTGTTACTAAACACCCATTCAATTATTTCACATATAACAGCGGTATCTTTTACAATAAAACCAACTGGAAAAAATTCCTCACAATGAGAGATAAAAAATGTGATTTTCTCAAATTTGTCGAATAATTTTTATGGAGGTGAACTACCCCAAAGTTACTTTTCATTTAATAAAAAATTTCCAAACAGGAGTAAATTCGAACCAAAAAATTCGGAAAAAATATATTTTGCTCGCGATAATTAAATAAAGTTTACGTATTTTTTCATTTTTACGAAAAATTATTTTCTAGAGGGTAAGCACCCTGAAGTACATTTTATCATGTTTTTCTTAAATAAAATAGTTTTTGCGAACAAAACTAACTAGAAAAATTTCCTCACAGTGAGACATGAAAAAGGAGATTTTCTCAGATTTGTCAAAAAATTATTATGGAAGTGAACCACCCCAAAATTATTTTGGATTATACAAAACCAACATAAGTGCAGTTTACTGTTGGTATGTTTTCATAAAATAAAGGAACTTATATCACATAAATTTAAATCATCAGAAGTACGGCTTACATTAGGAAAGTGTAAAGTTACCAAGTAATTATTATGACAAATAGTTTTATAAGACCAGCAAACATTATCGGATTTTATTATTCATTATATGTGGTATTGTAATGATGCTCTCCGAAGAAATGCTTAAAACACAAGGATTTTTTGCACCAGGAACATCTAATAACGCCAACATTTTCACATCCTTGAACTTTACACAATGTGCTGAAAAATGTCTTGAATATACTTAAGGGTGAAAATAATTTTTCGCAAAAATGCAAAAACACGTAAATTTGAAAGATACCGCTGTTATATGTGAAATAATTAAATGGGTGTTTAATATCACAATTTTCGGGGACGGTTTTCACTCTCAAAAATCCAATTCGGACCGATAAGAAAAAATACGTGTCGCTTAGTTTATCGAGTACTACAACATATGTGGAAACGAAGAAAATCGAAGGCGGACACCTACCAAAAGTTCCTTGTCAGTATACATATGTCATTTTTGAGTACAATACAATTGATTTATAATATAAAACGGTTAGGTTTTCACCAGAAACTTTCCAATTTGAAGTGGAAAATGGTAGAGCGTAAATTAACATACGAATAACAAATAAGTCATTGCTGAACAGGTATTTAGAATCATTGTCATAAATATGGTGATATACTCAATACGTACCAGTGCTGTATTTGTCACCTGTTTTTTTTTTCTTATCTGCAGTCAATAGACGACAGGCTTCTACTAGATGAAAGACCAAAGGTTTCCGACATTAATTGATAATTATGATTTGCCTTAACCCTATCTTATCCTGGCATGATATTAAAAAATTTGAACTCATGCGTGCTGCGTTCGTCACCCGTTTTACTCTCTTCGCTGTTGTAGACAGGAGAGAGGCTTCTGCTGGATGGACAACGAGTGATCCGCAACTTCTATCGACATTTATTTGAATCTATACATTGGATCGAAAAAAAAAACCTGCTCCAATCTTCGACCTCAGATATGAAGCGTCAGAATTCATATTATCATCGTTGCTGTAATCCGTCGAAGCTCGTTCGCTGCTGCTATCCTAGTGAGGTTGCACTTTGGTGATAGATTTTTTATACGGAGCCATTTCTGTCGCATAGTTTCTTCATTATAAGATGTTAAATCGTTAGTTATTTGGGCCTTCTCTAGTTTACGGTGAGCCGTTTGGAAATCATCTAAACAGTTTAAGGTGTACACACTTGTATTCGTTCAAACTATATTATAATTTCTTCCGAGTCTTTAATTTACTGAATATTCCCAGAACTTTTGTAAGATACATTTTCCACTTCTTATCAGGCTTGCTTTCGCCCTTTATGTATTCACATATCTCCGTATAGGCAGTATTTGCCGGCGGCCAATAACATTTCGAAGACTGGTAGTCGTACTATAATTTCGGTACCAACGGCTTTAACGGTACTTTTTTCTTAAAATTTGGCAACGTTCCTGTTCATTTCAAGAACGATATCAAAACTAGGTTATCGATGGTCGTATACAAGCCTCTCGAGGGCTTAATTTTCAATTAATAAACGGTATCTTACACTGTGACGTAATCCACATCTCATACCATTATGATATAACAATTGATGCATAAGTTGCATTAACATGTGTGGATTAGAACTTTTAAACGAATTGATCAGCAAACTAAACTGTTGATTCATTCAAGAGCAATTGAAATTCCACAGTGGCACTGAAACGTAGCGTCCCTTATATGGCAGCACTACTGACTTTTACTGATATTATCAAAGCTCAACATTCTTAATTCGCAGTCACGTTTATCATTGTATTTAAAATAGGCTCGATGCACACAGTTGTGAAAATAAATCGTATTTTCTTTTTTACCTTTAATCTAAAAAAATCTTCAAATTTTCGTGAATGGCAATATTCCTTAGCTCTATTATAGTATCGTCTTTCAATTTCACAAACCTGTCTGCAATTTTTGTGAAATTGAGACAGCGATTGCGATTTTGCGCTTGTTTGTACTGAAAGGATGTGCAACCACTCGTTAGAAGAACTTAATCCGATTGCTTGAGAAGCTTGGGCCACATGTTTCAGAATGTGAAAAATTGGACTCTAAGATTTCACGATTTTCCAAAATATGTCATACAATCTGTTGCAGAGATTGGAAATTCTTACAAAGCATTTCCTTTAGATCTTTCAAATAATTCTCGAACTCGAATACACTGTATTTGTTGAGAGAACTAAATAATTGTACGTAGTTACGTAACTGCAAGCAGTTATAATTATTGCGAAAATTAAAGCCCGGTTCATAAATTCAATAAATTTAATTACGAATGAAATGCTTCATTAAATTTTATTGCGCGCCATGTATACTGTTGTACCACGGGAAGGTCAGATAATTCCTGGAGGGAAAAGAAAAAGAGGTCCGGTTAATCAAATCGGGATTGAAAAGTAGAGAGGCGGAGAACGCACAGAAGGTACTGGAAGAAAGATAGAGAACTTCCAAATTTAACAGTAATAAATTAATAAATTTGCCCTCTAGTTGGGCTTGAGTAAAATTAACAAACTAGATAACAATAATGTGGAGAACAAAAGAGATGAATATCACGCGATACAATGTCCACTGCGGAACACGTGAACGAGGCTATTTAAGTTAATGATATCCGCAACGTTTACCACAAACAATTTCGCGTCAACACCGGAACGCGCGCGTGAAGGTTATATACGAAAGTATTTAGATGCTGAAAAGGACGGGCGCCAGCACAAACTTATTGAAATGGTGCACAATATTTCAGAAAAAAGACACAGATAATGTAGCAAAGAAAAATAATACAAGACAGTAGAAACTGAAGATATAAATTATCCGGAGTTCAAGGTATGCGAGACTAAGGAGTGTCTAGAACGTTTCAGCAAAGTACAATAGATAATTTCCGATAATAATTAACATGAATAATCCGTAACAATAATTCTAATATAATATTTGTGAATACACGAGAAGCGTGATTCTCGGATTCTTATTAGATTCTCCAGGGTCAACCAGACTAACACAGTAAGACATTTAACTTCCAAACAATAAATTCAACTAATTATTATATTAGAACGGCAAGCACGGAATCTTTTCCTTACTGATGGTACGCGATCTTCTCCTAGGTCGAAACCGGGAGGAAAAGGTAACGGAAAGAAAATTCACACTTAGACGATTACCGTGAAGACGGAAAAGATTTCGCCCTCTCGACGACGCGAAGCTTAACGTGATCGATAGAGAAAAAGAAGAGATGATTACAGTACGACTATTGAGACGCTGCCCAAGGCGGCTAAGTAACGTAGAATGAGGCTCGAGGGGGAAGTTCTTTGGGACACTCGGAGCCAGCGCTAGCTCCGTCATCCTCGCTGAGCCCATTTATGGGCCAATCGTCAGACCAGAAGGATTCGTTTAGATTCTCGCACTAAATTTCGAAGCATTCCGCTTGATTCTAATTTCTTCGGAATTCTATTATGGGAATGTTACATCACCCTATCGCACGAGAAGGACGCGAAATGAAATGATGTAAGTGAACGGAATATTCCTGCAATCAGTACAATTCGATACACGGAAGGGCGGTCCACCTTGTAAATCGTTAAAACTAGCCTACGAGACGGATCCTTCTTCCGTTCTTTGCGTTCTCATAACTCGTTGCTGTAGCTGAGGTTGCCGGAATCTGTTGTCCGTGGGTGATGCTCGCCCGGACGTCCGTGGGAGCGACTAGGTGGCGAAGGGTCATGACTCCTTACGCCAGAGTAGCTTTCAGAGCTCCTTATTCTCCTCGGTTCTGTCGACGTTCCCTACGCGGGTTCCCTACTACGAGTCGTGATGGTCCATCTTCTACTACTGAGTCGACCTCCTACTCGGTACGGGAGTCGTCGGCTGTGAGTGGAGGCGTCTGATTTTGTGGTGGACGTCCACGTTCCCTCGCGAGACTGGTTACGGCTTCCTTCTATCGAGACTAAGGCTGGTGTTCTGTCGACGGTGTTGCTCCGCAATGTTTCTTGAGCGCGAAGATATTGGTAGCCGAGTACATGACGCATGAAACAGTCATATGGAACGAAAAGTAGTTACTCTAAAGTTACTAAAATGGAATCTTGGACTCTGGAGTTCTTGGTCGGGACTTTTTGAAACTTTCCCGAGAGGCAGTACTGCGTTCCGTGATTCATACATGCTAGCTGCTATTGTCGGGACTTTGAGACGCAACCCCCATATTTAAATGGGCTAGATTTTCAAAACTTTTGCATATATTTATAGCTTACAATTAGTCTTTAAATTTATCGTTTTAAAATAGTTATATCATTATATTTATCGTACAAAAAACGCCAATATGTAAGAAATACTTGAAAAAGACCAAAACTACACCGATTTGAATAAAAGCCATCGAGATTAGTGCTAAACAAAGGCGTTATGAATTATGAGGGTCCTGTGATCAAACTACATGCAGCATTCCAAAAATTACATGTTATTCTATCTGTTCATAAATAGTTACTATAAGTGCAATATAAATTGTTTAACAAATATTTTATACCAACACCTTAGTTTTAACGTTGTAACAAAAATGTTATGTCGAAGACGCCGCAAAGGATCTCCTTGAATTGCAGCGCAATAAGAATGACATTTAGTGCTCGCACGGGTAGTAGGACGATGCACCTATAGAATGTGTAAAGCACACTCTGACAGAAGCTGAGAAATTACACATATTACGAAGACTTTTTTTATCGAGTTGCCCCTGGGTGTTCGGGAAGGCGTAACTTTACATTAGATAATATAAAAAGCGTCTAGTACTGTCGATTTGCTTACCATAGCTATATCGTAATATCGTTACGCGGAACTATTGGCTTCGATGGTGCTGGTAATCAATGAGGGGTATTACTGTATCAAACAAGCAAGAAATGTCACAATGTTGCGTATTTTTTGACTACTCTCTGTACGAGTAACGAGACAGCTGTCGACATAAATGCACGCAGAGTGCCGCAGAAACGAGCCGGCAAACGTTCCAGTACGTAATGCGCACAAGGTTGCTGAGCGCCATTACCTTCGTAGCGGCAATCAGCCCGGCAAAATAAACAAAGGCTCCCGATGATTACCGAGCAAAAAGTATACTGTCACTTACCATATACGCTATAATAATACGCTATAATAATACATTTTTGTGATATTTTACCCCAAGCACTGTGACAATTAATCCAGACACGTGGTAAGAAGTCACAACAATTGTTGATTATTTAATGTATAATATCTTCTTCAATTCTTACCCTTATTCCGAATATATGACTGTTAAGATTATTTCTAATAATAAGCTTTAGATTTAAGCACATTTGATGTGGTCCAACTGCGAAAAGTTATATAAAAATCGATGAACAAAAACGTGAGACAACCATACCCAGTCTCTCCTACTATTTTGAAAAAGTTATGACTGTTCAATGAGTCGATCGTTACCTATAAGTAGAGTTTCATGTACAGACAATAATATTTATAGATATCTAGTAGTTTACGTCCAAAAATAACGCATATACGAAATTGAAGTTTTTAGTAAACGTATAACATACAATCGCGTAGTACAATCGGTCCACGAATTCCGTGTGGTCTCTTGACAGTCTGCAAGCAATAAAGTCCTAACCAAAAGACACGTGGTTCTACATAAAATAACGTAAACATATGCTAAAATATATTCTTAATAAACATTTTATGCAGTGACACGCATGCCTCGCTAGAGTTTTCATTGCTTTCGATCTGTAAAAAAAACACATCAAACTCATGGACAATCATACACACAATCATACATCAAAGTAACCCTGTCAAAATTGATATTTTTTAATGTGCGTAAATCCAAAAATACGTAATTTCTCGCAGAACTATTAGGTCGAATCATAAGTAACTTCCGATGCAGCTAAGTAAAATCTAAGAAAAAACGGAAGTTACTTATGACTCGACCTAATATTTATTTTGGCTTGCTGCTCTAATTGTAAGTGCATTAAACTGCACTCAAACTCCTTCATTGCGTTGAGAGCGGCGTGCGCGATAGAGAAGTCCAGCACGAGTGTCTGACGCGGAACGCGAGAGAGTGCGTGTGCGTGCGAATATCAGGCACGTTCGGTAGAGCCCGAGAGCCGCGAGCGAGTGCGTATGTGAGCGACACAGAGAAGTATATAGAGAACTTAACGCGATAGCGAGTGATTGTGTACGAACGTATGAGCGAAAAGAGCGATTAATAAGTATACGCGAGAGCGAACGAAGAAGAAGCATGCGCGAGGACGAGAAAGACGATTGTATAGTGTACGACATAATGACAACAAACGGAAGTTTATATGGAAGGAATAAATACATAGAGTGTTATCCAACATACTTAGAGTACTTCTGTGCGGCCCTATCTGGCACGAAAATCTCTACGGCGCGAGAGCCGCAACCGTACGACGCCAGATAAACGCGCGCTTTTAACATTTCTATAGACGTAATTTTGTCGCCGTCCATTCGACATTTACATAGTAAATTGCAATCAGCATATCAAACTTCAGCGTTTGTAGAATCTCAGTTCACGTTGGCGCATATTTTTCGATTACATTTGGCAACGTCAATTTTATAATTAGAATATCGTAGTGTTTTCACGGTGCAGAATCATTTATCCATCGATGATATATCTTTGAAAGCAGTTTTATTTTAATCATAATGATGCAACAGAAAACTGGAATGGTTGTAAATACGCAATTAATAATTGTTCTTCGTGCTGAATGAATTTGTGAAATATTAATCAAACAGATTCCTGCATCTTCATATCTTGATATGGCGGGTCTAAGAACCGCTTTCCTTCAGCACGTAAGCACCTGGTAACACAATTCACGAGGATTTGGATCTGTTTCGAGATATGATTTATGGCGCATTGGTGCCGCCGTACGTACGCGTCTCATGTAGAGAATATAGAGAAGCCATTCCATTGTCTCCTGCTGTACGAAGTATTGTATGCAAATACCATCCACAGAATAGAGCATTTCACAATTTCTTTCGAAAAGTCTTACGTTACATTACATTGGACATAATCTAAGGCCAATTTTTGATGTCTGCATTTTCGCCGAAATTTACGATTGCGCTTATATTGAGATATTTAATATGCTTAAATTTCTCAAGTCTTTGAAAAAAAATGGGTTGAATAATATTCTCTTAACTAGTAATGAGGGAATAGAATATTAATGAATAAGCATTTATACTCATCATAAAATTAATAGAAAATGTGGTGCAACACTGGAATTAATCGATGACCGTGATTAATTAGATTATTCATGATCAATCAATCAAATCATGATTGACCGTCGATGTCGTTGATGCAAAAAACTAAATTATGATTTATATATGTGGCAATCAACGTGAAAATTTAATAGGGAATCATGTCTGCTGTGATATGGGTAGGCATATATTTTACATGTATTATTCTATACGGAATATTCTATATGTTTCATATCTTACACGTTAAATACCTTGAACGTTATCAATACGGCTCGAACTTATCCTACACACGTAGTCAGATTGCAGTGTAGTATACGTTTCTCAAGGTTAACTCTGCACGGCCCAATTTTAATTATTTAGAAACTGTTAAAGAGATAATTTGTTTCTGCGTTTTTCGCGAATTTACAATTACTCATTCCACTGTATTAATGAAAACATCATTAGCCGTACCACGCATTAGTAATGCAAAAGAGTAAAAAAGACGTTATAAGAAAACTTTTAGAATACAATTAAAATGATAAGCTAAGACGCAGACAATTATGTACTTGGCGTTATAACATGATTTCAATATTTTTTGTTACTAGAACAGTAATGCATGATATAAATACAGACTTTTCCTTTTAAGGAGGGAATTCACAGCGATCCTGTACATTACGAGGTCTTTTACATGAAAAGGTTTTAATGGAGGATATCATAAGTTTTTGTTCTTCAAGTTATATTAAAGAAATTCTAAACTCTCTGTTGAAACGCGATTGAAATCGAGCGTCGCGCGTGAGGCGATTCGGGACGATCGTGTGTAGCAGACGTGGTTACTACCGTCGGTATGGGACCGTTCGACGTACGCCGTCAGGGACGTCGCAGCGCCCTCCTTCGTGATGCGGCCGCTGCAGCTAACAGTTAGTCGGGAACACGCTCTCTGAGTCAATGCGTCGCGTATTTTGTTTTTAACCTTTTGTCACCTAATAAAACTGATTGTATCCACCTTTATAATCGACCTGTCTCGTGATTCATTTTACTTTGCATGTACCTGGCCATTAACACTCTCTCTATGTGAAATAAATGTGTATTCGTTGCAAGCATACATCTTTTCAGATTTGCCTTTCATGCTTCATTATTTTTTAGAAATTTTATGTAAGATAATATTATATATTATTCTTCTATTATGAAAAAAATTCTATTGCGAAGATGAAACTGAATTAGATTAACTAAAATCGCACCATATTTTGAGATAGAGGTAAAGACATTTCTTAACTCATAAACACGTATTTCAATGTAAATGGTGTGGCGTGATTTTTAAATCCACAGCCACAAGACGACCCGGGCTACCATTTCGAAAAACGATCACGTTTTCTCGTTCCCTTCGAGTCGCCACTCTGATTAGAAATTACGCTCTCGGGTAGTTACACCAATTTTCTCGGTATGTTTTGTTGAGTTGAGGCTGATCTGCTCGAATTGGCCGTGGAATGATAGTCTCTTCGGAACAAGTTACCCAGCAGAGAATAGCACCCATGGGCCGGCAGAAGTCTGGGTGAGATACCGGTGCTCTACTAGAGACTGGCAATGGGCTGGACAGCTGGTGGCGATACAATCTTAATACGATTAAAGGCAAGGGAGGAACCCCCTGGCTCCAGTTGAATATGAGATACCCTGCTGTCGCCATATGGCCTGGGGAAGCGACCGTGGAGGATCTTGAGATACGTTATGGTGCCGATTTATTAAAAGACGCTCTCGATATAGTTTAAAAGAACGATTCAAGGGAGCGGATAATAGTTATCGACTACAAGGATCTCGAACAATCAGAATGATTAGTTTCCGAATTTGGCTATAACCAAAGCAGTCTGTCTAGGGACATCGACGAGATGCCTCGAACTGGCTGGCGCACCCGTGCTACCTGTTGATAGTTTTTCTGGCTGTATTGTCTACATAGTGCAGAAAGTTTTTGATAGTGTAGTTTTCGCGCTGCTCTCCTTATATCTAGAAAATCTTACCGATTTTCTGTTTGTATTTCGGAGGTGCAGTGCTGTGCTCTAATGCAGTGCCCACCTAAATGTTCCCTGGATGCAGTTCTCAGATTTCATACATTAGCGGCAACAGTTTCAGTAAGGACTCCCAATTTATTAATTGGTGAAGAAATTTCGGTTTTCTAGCTTTCGATTCATTTTCTTTCGTTCTCGTCCTCTTGCTTTCTGTTTCTTGCACTATTTACCTGATGCTTAATCCGATCTTCTCTATCGTAACCTATCAGCCTGAGCGGCCGTGCGCTTCCGTAGTCGTTCGCTCTCGGTTGTACATCCAATCACGTTTGTTAATTTTACATGGCTCCAAAGATCAGCATCTATGGTTGCATTTCTCAATTTTATGCTGTACCAAAAATTAACAGGATTCGTTCATTTACCGTCTATTCTGATAGGTTTCATCAGAACTCTTGTTTTGGGAGAGTTGAGGTTGTTTCTCCTGAACTCATAGGACATACCGGCTTGTCTATTCCAGATGGAACAAGAATTGGCTGGCGGCCGTCTGGTATACTGATGCATGAACGAAGGGTGGACGGCCGAAGGTGGCGTAGATTAGATCTGGGATTCTTCATATCGATATCGAGTTTAGAAAATACGTCACAATAGATACACTTTCGAATGACCTCGACCAAGTAGAACGTAGCCCATTTACATACTCAATTGTGAGGTCAAACTGAACTTAGATTCCCATTTTCAGGAGCGGTTCGTGTTTTGTTTAATTTTTCATACGAAAAAAACTAACGAGCTGCGTAATAATACGAAAATATGAGTGGCCAATTTTCCATGAAAAATCATTAAAAGATTTACAAGATACAAAGATATACCTCACAGTGTTACAAAACTATTGTGTTGGATGCGCTTACTTCATCCGTTCGTCAAACTAGGTGCAGGGAAATATGGAGAGAAACAGCGAAACAGCCTAAAACTCTTTATCTGATATCTAGACATAACAAACTACAGAAAGGAATACCTGAACACCCTGGAACTCTACATCCTGTACTACAATATGAGAAATTACGGAAAGGAAGGCCTGGGCACCCTAGAATTCTAATTCAGAGCTAGATTCATGGTTAATAATTACCGCGCGTCCCAAGGCAATGTTTACTAGTCAGTTCTTTCCGTGTGATCATTTAAAAAAGTTACCTAACCTTCTTAAATATATCATGACTTGATTATAATGAATTTGGTTTGATGAGTTCTATATAAATTGGTCTCATGTAAATTGTCTAACTCATGTAAGTTGACTCGGTCCTCAGCGGTTAATTTAGGCGGGACTGCGCTGTACTATTAATTGTAAAAGGCCAATTCCAGGAGAAATCGGCCGGATTTGGACGTTCTTTGACATCATACTTTTTTAAACGATTAAAACTTTTTTACATGGAATAAGCGTGAAAAAATTTGGTTATTATCGATAAATTATTGAATTTTGGTACAAAATTAGTGCTTCGGTAACTTCAAGAATTAATGTCTCTATTTTTATTTTAGTTGAGAGATGAACCAGTGCTCTTTTGAAAGCTGAAAGAATAATCTATAAAAAGAAATTTTCCAAGTTATAAAAAATTAAGAATTTCTTTGTGTTATAAGCAATTAAGTTGTTCAAAGATTTTTCGGCAGAAATTGGTCATTTTCAAATTTTGAAAAAAAATTATGATGGAATTCTTCATTTAATGGGACGCTTCATGAAAATTGCAGGAAAAACAGAAAAAATCCGTTGTAGCGACACGTACTCATATGAATTTTGCCTAACACTTTTATACTCACTAAAGGGGATATAGCCAATAAAGGAAAAAGGAAAAGAAAATAAGAATTGATATCGACGCTTTGTAAACCCTAAGTGAACATCGCTACTATATACAAAATATTATACTATGCTACTATATACATATGCATTTAATTTTCTTTTTGTATACTTGTACTATGTATATCAAGAGACTCGGTCGAGTCTCGCACCAAGTACAACTGGCAAACGGCTGTACAGGTCACAGCTCACAGGGACTCTTTACCCGAGTCAACTCTTATACCTGTGTTTGGAACGAAATATTCTCATGAACCACTATATATGTATGAGAAAAAGTTATTGATACATTCATTATAGGAATTGAGGGTTCTGAATTGATTGCCACCAAGTTCAATACGATTATTGTACGGGATCAGGGCGTATTGAGATGGCGAGGGAGATGAATTTATTTCAGTTCCGTCGTCGTCGTCGTCGTGGTCGTCTTCGCACGTCCATCTCCTTTTTTACACGACAAATGGCGCTGACTGCTTTGCCTTCTTTACCTATTTGTACTCTGAATGGTGTTGGAAATTTACGAATACACAACACAATCAAATATACTTTGTATGTGAAGCTAACGTTCACACCGAATTTCCAGTTAAAATAAGGCTGCTTTCGCAATAGTATAGAATTATTAAGTCTTCAATAGCATTCATGTTCAACGCGTGTGCATGGGTTTACGTATGCGTGTGCTTCGCATAGTTCCTCATATTTTAGGTGACAGTTTTTAGAGATATAGGATGTCCAGGTGTTCCTTTCCGTAGTTTCTCTCTCCAAGTTTCCTGTATCTAGGTGTGGGACGTGGAAGTCCAGGGTGTTCAGAAAAGTGTGCAACTAGCGACGCTTTGGTGTTTGGCTCAAGCTATAGTATCCTCTCTGTTGTTCGCACGGCTTGAGGTACGTAAATAATCCAGCCCACTCTCCGCTCTTACGTTTATCATATGGCTTCAACAAGCTGGACACTATTAACGACGTTTATATATATTCAAGATTACACTTTTTTCTTTAATCTGTTTATATATTTACGCATTTCTAGAAAAATGAACTGACAAATTAAATTTATATGCCATTGAACATTTTCGACGACGCAATATCTTTTTCTGATTAGTAACATCACAATGCATTTACATTTTATATATGTATAAATATAGATTTCATCGCTTAGAGCTTGTATATCCCGTTGAGCAACAAAAATTTGTGATATCCCCTAAGAACTTTTACGTGTAAAAACTACCCCAAGTACAGAAGTACTGTGAATTCCTCTAACAAAAAGTATTGAAATCATATTATTGAGGCCAAGTACATAAGTCACTACATGTTTTCCTAGTAGATGATCTAGCACTGACCCATCATTTTAATTATATTTTCAAAATTTCCTATAACGTTTTCGCTACTCTTTTACATTACTGCTGCTTCCCGTATTTAATTATGATTTAATGGTCATTTAATAATTAATAAAACTTTAGGAGATTCCTTATTGAGTATTACTTGGCGGGTCCGTGCCAGGAATTCCAAAGTATTTACTTTGCACGTACTAATAGTATTCTAATACTATATGTTTGTTATTAAACTTTTAACGTGATTAGTTTTTGACGAGTTATAGTTAATATGCTCTATGTAGAAAGTTGACACTGGTTTTGTATCAAATTTATATCAAGAATTGCACGGACCCGCCAAGTAGTACTTGGTAAGGAATCACCTAAAGTTTTATTAATTATTAAACCACCAATTAATCATAATTAAATACGGGAAGCAGCAGTAATGTAAAAAAGTAGCGAAAATGTTATAGGAAATTTTGAAAATATAATTAAAATGATGGGCCAG